>VDFB02072274.1:22230587-22267223 GCA_007258455.2 Sequoia sempervirens
GTCGTCTTGTCGAACTTCGATGGAGTCTCGAGCTTGAGCGTGGGCAAGGTCGATCTTTGATCATCCCCCGAGACACTTAGGTCAGTCCTTTAGGAGTCCATCATAATAAACTGACATCTCATCATGTATATCATCATTTGTAAATTGATCAAGTCATCAGTCGAAGTATGTTGTCTCTGCGTGTATAGCGTAGGCAAGGCTAATCGTCGATTAGCCAGGAGCCCTAGGATAGGTCTTTAGAGTTAGTCTCTCGGTCAAAATCTCGAGAAAATCCCAAAAACATTGGAAAACTAAAAATCAAAACATTTGTAAAACCTCGGAAAAATACCAAAAACAACCTCAAAACATCGCAAAATTACAAAAACATCCAAATATTTGAAAAAATCCATCCGCCTCATCTCGCTTGCACCCGCAATAAACACCACTCATAATAAACTGATCGTCATCCTCAACCTTTGGTGAAACAATTAGAAACAAGTCTAGCAGGTTAAAAAGTAGAACTCAAAAGCATCAAGTCTTAAGTCTAGGACAGTGAGTAAACAAATTGGTCATCTCTTCATATCGGTAACACCATCATCTGAATTTGTCCCATATCAATCATCTCTCATAAATGAAATGACGTGCCGCCATCCACTAACATGTCCTAGGATGAATCCTTCCTACAATGGGCATTATCTTTTGGCAGTAAGTTTCGCTTATCATCCTTGGAAAACACATCCTTTTCCGTTAGCGGTATTGAAGAGCATTAGTCTGTTTATTTACTGGGTCTTTATCTTTTGACTTATCTTATTTGCGCTCATTCCAAGGACGTCTCGATGATATCCCAAAACAGAGGATTTAGAGAAATAGGAATGGGGCAACGATCATTATCTTTTGTTTGCTATGCTTGTTGGACGCTCTTGTAAAATAACTTGGCGAATACTTGCTTTGTTAGATATGTATGGAGGATGTTTCAGATAGCTTGTTGACTATTGCATTGATTGGTTATACGCTACGTGTTTTGGTCGAATGTTTGAGACTTCTAAAGTGCATCCTAGCAAGGTTCAATGTCAAGTGTGAACAGAATACTCCTATCTATTTGTCGAGTCAAAGTCCATCACACTAAGTACAACGCCATCCTGGTCCTTTATACCTTGATGCATCGTACTTAGGCGTGTTATCAAAAATAAAGTAAGTGATCCTTTGAAAATCCCAATCCTTGATAAGCAAATCATCATCATTTATCTATCATCATCATCATCTCTAATAAAGTCTTGACCAATCATGGACTTGTTGGATCCTCTTGTCATCATCTCATTCCTGCACTAACATCATGCATCCATCATGCATCCATCATGCATCACCAAACCATCAATAATACCACATATCATTCATATCATGCATCATAGAAACATCGATCATTTCACATGCATTGCATATCATCATCATAATATAGATCTGTTAGTCTAAGCATTCATAAATCATCCATTGCATAATCCGCATATCACATCATCCATCTCATCCATCTCATATCATATCATAATTTAAGTTGTTTAGGATAATATAGATTTGTTATTCTAAGCATCTTAAAATCATCTCATTTGCATCGTCATCCATAATCATCCATTTTGAACCTCTTTATCGCGAGATCGACCCTCAAATCGAATCTTTTCGCTCGATCTCTCGAGGGGGCAATGTACCAGTGTACTTCTTTCCGCTGGGGCATCTAAAAAATCATGAAATTTTTTAATTTCGATCATTTCGGAAAGTTATTCTTTGAACCAACGCAACAAGTACATTGCTTCAAAGAGGGGCAAAATGTAGACATGCAAATTTTACATTATGCATTCAATCGGATTCAGTCAAATTAGCTCTTACATTAGGCAAATTCATCACTTTAAACCATTCATTAAATAATCTCATAAACATTATCATTCAACCTTCATCTTGTATCATCCATTTAATTAAATAAATCAAAAAGCCATTTAAATCAAATCCTAAATCATTTTCCATCCTTTTCTGATTTTAATAAATCAATTATCAAAGTCTAAAATGTCAACTCATCTAATCAGCATTAATCAGCATGATCATCATCTAATCCTAATCTAATACTAATCACATCCCACTTGCATTATCTAGATCTAGCCACTTGCACAATAAATCAATTTTGTGATTTATTAAAATCTCCATTTTCCCTCAACATGACACAATCCAAAGTTTATTGCTTTCTTCTTTGTCCCCTCTCAAATTTATTGCAAATTTGAATTCAAATTTCCCTCTTGGGCACTCTTCCCAAATCTTGCACACACATCAACTAATCACATGATGACAAGTGTCCTCAACTCATTGGCTTGTTTTTGATCCCACATTGGTCCCTCTTCAACACTTGGCATTTTGAAAATCTTTAAATAGGTGCATCATCCTCAAGCAAATCCTTCACAATCTATTGCAAGGTTACTCTCTTCATTTGAGATTTGATCTTGTTCATCATCATTCCACCATCTTCATTGCATTTTCAATTTGAGCTTTGATCAAGGATTGGGAAAGGGTCACTAGCACATGTGACACCAATCCAACTATGGAATAGGTAATTTGTGATTGTTTTCATGATGTTTGTAGCTTTCTTTCCTCCTTTTGTTACATGTTTTAAGCACTTTGCAAGGTATTCCATAGGAGTGTTCTTAAAGGATTTGTAGGTGCTAACCCTTGTGTGAGTTGTGTGTTTGCAGATTTTTAAAGGCACTCACACAAGCATATAGAATAAAGTAACAAAAAATTGTCACAATCATGGCTCTTCTTGCAAAGGTAAATGGCTTATGCTTACTGGGAGAATTACCACAATCAAAGTCATCCTATCTACCATACAAATATACATGATGGCTTGCAACCAAATCACATCTAAAGCAATGGACACAATTAATATCATCTTAAAGAAGTTTCTATGGGATGGTTCGAATGATTAGAAAAGAATTTCTTTATTGCATTGGGATAAAGTTAGAACCAATAAGGAGGATGGGGGCATAGGTATAAGAAATCTAAAATATCACAACTTGTCCCTAGGAGCCAAACTCTCATGGAAGATGTACGTGTTAGAAATAAAGTGTTTTAAATTTTTATTTTATTTTTTAAAAACAAAAAAGAAAGTGCCTCAATTTTGCATGGAAATAAAACTAAAGAAAGCCAAGAAAAGAAGATTTTGTGATAGATGAAAAGTAGCTAATTTGAGAAGTATCTTTTATATGGAGATATAGATAAGTTTGCTATGAGATTTTATTAGATATTTCTAAAAATAAATGATTTATCTCTAGAAGGTTCTCATATGCAATGTAGTATTATATATTGGTTCTTTGAGATTGTCATTTGAGGTGTAAGAGTTTGCAAGTTTATATGTTGCCGAAATACTACTGAAATTCCTCTAGATTGAGTTGAGGTGAAGACTCCTATAAGAACCTGATTTACAAGTGTGTTGTAATTTGTTTCAAGATTTGATAATATCTTGTGCTGGTTTTGGAGTGTGGGGTTTTTCTTTCGAAATGGTTTTCCCCATGTATATCTTTTGTTCACTGTTTATTTTATGTTGAATGTGTTTCTAGATTTTCTGTAATTCTTAGATCAGTTTTAAATTTTGCATAATATCTCTTCTCAAGATTGGCATAGGAATCTACTACTCTAATTTCCTTACAAGTGGTATTAGAGCTTGGTCACCTTTGGTTTCAGTTGTGGGTTGTTGTGTTTTTTGTGCTAATCAAGGTTTGAGTGGGAGCTTGTGTAAAGGGTATTTTGTGATCTTAATGTTATAGATATCATTTTCAAATGGGAGCACATCTGGGAGGATTGAGGTAGAGAATTTTTCTGGTATGAACTTTGAAATGTGGAAGTTGGAGGTGTAAGATTTGTTGATTGATCGGGGTCTATGGCATGTAGTGGATGAAAATGTCCAGAGGCCTATAGATCTAGCTTTGGCTGCAAAATATGATGTAATGGATAGAAAAGCTAAAGGTCTCATTAGACTATGTCTTGTAGTTTCAATCCTAATAAATGTCCATGAAGAACCCACTTCGAAGAATCTTTGGAAGAAGTTGGGTGATATATACCAAGCCAAATCTCTAGTAAATAAGATTTTATTGAGGAAGAAGTTGTATTCCTTGAGAATTTGAAGAAGGTGGATAAATTTTTGAGCATTTGGAAACATTCAATATGTTGGTGACTCAGTTGACCTCAGTTGGGGTTAAGATGGATGAAGAAGAAAGGTGCCAAACTTTTTTACGTTTGCTACCAAAATCACAGGATAGCCTAGTCATGGCCATTGGGAGAACTTTTGTCATCTTAAAGATGGAGGATGTTGTTGGTTCTCTACTCTCTAAAGAGATGAGAAGGAAGGTCTCCCTAAATTCCAAAGAGGGTTTGAATGTTCGAGGAAGATAAAAAGAATGAGGAAAATATGAGAAGTAGTGTGGCCATTCCAAGTCCAAAAACAAGGGGAGATCAAAGTCTCCTAGTAAGTCCAAGGCAATATGCTTGAACTGTGGAAAACCTAGACACTTCCGAAAGGACTGTAAAGAAGAGAAGAAAAATAAGAAGAAGAATAACAAGCAAGATTTTGATTTTGAGTTTGTAAAGGAAGATGGAGATGTCTTTATCTCAGCCTTGGCCACTCGTGCAGGTGATAATGTATGGTTGATAGACTTAGGCACATCTTTCCACATGACTCGTAATAGAAACTGGTTAAGTATGAAAACTATGATGGTGGTAAGGTGTATTTGGGTGATGAATCTTTCGTTGATATTATTGGTTGTGGTAGTATTCATGTGAAATTTTTTGATGATAGAGTTAGATGATTTGATGGTGTCTTGTATATCCTAGGATTAGCAAGAAATTTATTATCTATTAGCAAGCTAATAGATGCGGGTGTGCATGCATAGTTTTTTGAAGCATGTGTGAAAATGGTGAGAGGTTCTATGGTGATAGCGAGAGGAAGTAGATTAGGTACATTGCACCAGCTTGATGCATGCATAGTTGAATGTAATAGCACTTTTGATAAGATTAAGTGAAAAACTACTTTGTTGAAAAAAGAGATGGTTTCCTCTTCTGCAGATGGTCGTGGATTTTGGGTACCCAAGGGTGCTCTATCTACCAAATCAAAGTTTCCTTTAGAGAAGACCATGTTATGGCACCAAAGGCTTGGCCACATTGGAGAGAAGGGTTTAAAAGCCCTAAAAAATAAGAACCTTGTTGAGGGGTTGAATGATTGCAATCTAGAGTTTGATTTATATGAACATTGTATTTATGGAAAATAGAACTGTGTTTAGTTTTACTCATCTTCTCATAAGTCTTCATGTATCTTAGATCTGATTCATTCTAATGTATTTGGTCCTTTTGATGTTCCTTCTATTGCTAAATCATTTTATTATGTTACTTTCATTGATGATTTTATTAGGAGAACATGGGTATATTTTTTAAAGAGTAAATATGAAATTTTTAGTCGTTTTAAGGAGTTCAAGGCTATGGTAAGTACTTAGACTAAAAATAAAATTAAATGTTTCAGGATTGACAATGGTAGTGAGTATTGTTCTGTAGACTTTGACAAATTGTATATAGATTGTAGGATTAGATCTCCATAGCATAATGGAGTTGCAGAAAGAATGAATAGAATGTTGATGGAGAAGGCTAGGAGCATGTTGAGTGGAGCTGGTCTAGAAAAAAAGTTTTGGGCTGAAGCAATTGTCACTGCTTATTATTTAATAAATAGATCTCCTACATATTGTTGATAAAATGCCAATGGAGGCATGGCCAGGAAAAAATCCTTCACTTAGACATATGAGAGTTTTTTGTTGTGAGGTATATGCACATGTGCCTAAAGAGAAGAGAAAAAAGTTAGATTCTAAGGTTGTCAAATATATCTTCATCGACTACAACTATGGTGTGAAAGGATGCAAGCTTTGGGACCTTGTTGCACAAAAGGTAACTTATCCCAGAAGTGTTATTTTTAGAGATATTAAATATTCTCCTGTTAATTCTCAATGAGAACAAAATAAAGAAATTGAACAGAAAAGGGATGTGGTTAAAATTCCTTCTATGCTTGATGAAGTTGAATTGAGATCCCAAAATAGACAAGAAGTTGAGGAGAGCTCATCAAGCTCTGAATATTTAGAAGAGGAAGAAGTGGAAGAAGCTCCACCTCAGCTTGTTTGAAGGTCTACAAGGCAAAGGAAACCAACTCAAAGGTATGGGTATTCATCTGATGATTGGAAGTGTATATTTTCTTTGAGTACTAACATTGATGAACTGAGATCTGTGCAAGAGGCTTTGGTTATGAATGATATAGAGTCCTAGAAAGTAGCCATGGATGAAGAAATGACAATCTTAAAAGAAATCATACATGGGACCTTGTACCATTACCTAAAGGTCAGAAACCTATTGGATGTAAATGGGTGTTTAAGAAAAAAATTGGTTCATATGGAAAATTTGAAAAGTGTAAGGCACGATTGGTTGTGAAGGGATACTCTTAGGTTGAGGGTATTGATTATGGTGAGATATTTTTTCCTGTTGTTAAAACGACATAAATTCGGGTTTTATTATCTATTGTAGTAGCTTATGATCTAGAGGTGGAACAAATGGATGTGAAAATTGTCTTCCTTCATGGTGATTTGGAGAAAGAAATTTATGACATAGCTAAAGCAATACGTGGTAAAAGGTCAAAGCAAGTTAGTTTTTAAATTAAAGAAATATATGTATGGCCTTAAACAAATTCCTAGGATGTGGTCCAAAACTTCAATACATATGTGTTGAGTCTCAGATTTTTGTAGTCTAAATCTAATCACTATGTATATTTAGCTGATAGGCTATTTTGTTTGAAGTTTCCGCCAGAATTTTGTCAACCCAGCCTTGAATTAGATTTGCTAGATGCCAGAGATGTCATGGCCAGCGGCGACTAGAATGGGTTTTTTTGTGGCAATGTGGAGCCTAGTTTTTACATGGGTTGGCGGTGGTGCAGTTGGTGTCCTCAATACGTGGAAGCTAAACTATAAGTGTTCGTTCACGAGAATGTTTAATCAATATGTCGTTGCTATACGCTGGGGCAGACAGAGTAAATGCAGGCATAAGAAGTAAATGCAATATTGAGTGTTATAGTGTGGGAAAGTATACTTTGTTTAGGTTGTATTGTCAAAACAGCTATTACAGTCTTGGTTTCATAGCAGACTATTTTTGTGGTCGGTTTCATAGCAGATTGGAGGGTTTTGAAACTGTTGTTCCCCCCAATCTGTAAGTTGTTTTACAAGGGTGTTTTGCATAAATGATTTATTGATTGTTTATGTTAAAAGTGTTGTTCTCTGGAATCTGTAAGTCATTTTACATGGGTGTTGCAGTGTGGGAAAGTAAAGTTTGAAATGTGTGAGAAAATATATTGATTAAGTTGCATTGTCGAAAGAGCCATTATGGTGTTGGTTTGATAGCAGACTATTCTAAAAATCATCGGCTTTGGTTCTATGGTTCGTTTGATAGGAGACTATTGTAAAAATCGATATCTCTGGCTATGTTTTATAGGAGATTGGAGGGTTTTAAAACTATTGTTTTGTGCAATCTGTAAGTCATTTTACATGGGTGTTTTGCATAAATTATTTATTTATTGTTTATTTTACAACTGTTGTCCAGAATCTATAAGTCGTTTTACATGGGTGTTTGGCATTATGGTTTTGTACACTTAAATCTTCTTTCTTTCGTCAAAAAATATGGTTAGGGTTAGTAGTTTTCTCTTCCCTCATTTATTTTTTCTTATTATCTTTATGCATCTTTGGCCTTTCTTTGGTTAAAAAATATGGTTAGGGATAGTAATTTTATCACCATGCATTTGTTGTTTTGGTTATCTCTGTGCATCTTTGCCATTGTAGCCATTAAGATAAGACCAATTGTAGATTAACATAGGAGTGATAGCATAAATATATAGCCTTATACCCATTACCATAGGAGAAATTGTAGTTAAATCTTGTTTCTTTGGTAAAAAATATGGTTAGGGTTAGTGATTTTATCCCCTCCATTTATTGTTTTAGTTATTTTTGTGCATCTTTGTTGTTACACCCATTAAGATAGGACCAATTGTAGATTAAGATAAGAGTGATTACATATGTATATATATTCAGAGGGTTAGTATGAAAGCATAAACATGTTGGAGATAAAATTAGTTTGGTGGGTGTTAAGTGTTATTCTTTGTAATATCTCTTTTATTTGTTCAATTTATTTGTTTGAAGTTTTTGATAGGATTTTTTGTCAGCCAAGTCGTGAATACGATTTTTCTTGTAATAGCTATTTTACAATTTCTCTATTTGTCTAGAATATTTAGTGCTAGGCAATGTAGCTCAAATTTTTGATTGGGTGTGTGGCATTATAGGCTTTTTTTAGATCTTATTGCTAGTCATTGAACTACAATTTATCCTATGGTAATGGCTACAACGCCAAAGATACACACAAATAACCACAAACAATAAACAAAAGATTCATAGAGATAATTGAAACAATAAACAAAGGACAAAAAACAATTGCTCCTATGTTAATCTGCAATTGCTCTTGTATGAATATGCTTGGTGTGGGTTTTCGATAGTTGTTTTACAATTTTCCTATTTCTCTATAATATTTAGTGGGAAATTATGTAGCTTGAATTTTGAATTGAGAAGTCAACTATTACATAGAATTTGTTGTTATACCTTGTCTATATAGTGATAGAATTTAAGCTAAGAAAGAATATGCTGCAAACTCAAAACTATACATGCATTTGACTTGAACTGGGTTCTTTACTTTGAATATTCTTTGTAAGTAATTTCACATACATAGATGTCCATGTCTAAACTTTTTGGGTGAAGGGAAATTGCAAAAGAGCTAGTAGGATAGCAATTAACAATCACAAGAAAATGACATATACTGGGAAACCCACATTAAATAGAACTACAATATTCCCCATTAAATATTATAGATAGAATAGGGAAATTGTAAAACAATTATGGGGAAGTGAAAAAAAGAATATCATGAAGAAAAAATTGTTGTGGGGAAGTTGAAAAAGATGAGGAAGAAAGAATACAATGAAACATATTGATATTGGACACTTCCATCCCACATAATTAGCATGCTTGACCCCTTACATAAACATACCTGGGCAGTTTGTTCTAGGGAGCTTCAAGCAGACCAGGAAAAAAAGAATATCATGAAACATATTGATACAAGATTCAAGCTATGTTATTTGTTAATAAATATTGAATACAAATAGAGAAATTGTATAGGAGGTGTTAGAATAACAATTATTTGCTACAAGTTGTTTTACATGGGTATTTTACATAAATAATTTGTGTATAATATTTAATGTCAAGCAATGTAGCTAGAATTTACAATTAAGCTTGTAGCGCTATATGCATTTTGTACACATTGCTACATCATATAATTGTTGTCATAGCCTAAAGAAAATAAGTATCATGATAAAGAACTAGGTTTAAATAATTTTTTTGCCAGGCTGAAAAGATATGTGTATAAGTGTGGAGGGAAAAATAGTTTGGTGGTTTTTAGGTTTTATTCTAATAGCTCTTTTATCTATTCAACTGTATATTTTTAATTTGAGAAGAAATGAATGTCATGAAACATATCAGTATAAGAGAACAATTGAAATTGGAAAAGAGCTATTAGGAAAAAACTTGAGAATCACAAGAAAATGACAGATGTTCTAGAACCCACATTAAATAGAAGTTTAAATTTGGAGAATAGAACAGGAAAAATATGATAATGGACAATTTGTTATGGGGAAATGGAAAAAAGAATATGATGAAGAATATTTTGTTGTGGGGAAGTTGAAATAGATGAGGAACAAAGAATATAATGCAACATATTGATATAAGACATTGCCAATCCACGTGATTACCAAGCTCCAAACCCTTACATAAATAGACCTGGGTAGTTTGTTTCAAGGAGCTTCAAGCAAATCAAGAAATAAAGAATATCATGAAACATATTGATATAAGATTCAAGCTATGTTCTTTGTTAATAAATATTCAAGAGAAATAGAGAAATTTTAAAAGAGGTGTTAGAATGACAATTATTTGCTACAAGTAATTTCACATGGGTATGTTGCATAAATTATATCTCTATAATATTTAATGGCAAGCAATGTAGCTCAAATTTACAATTAAGCCTGTGGAGTCATACACATTTTCCAAAGATTTTTGTATCATATAATTTTTTCATGGCCTAGAGAAAATAGGTATGGTGATGAAGAACTGGGTTTAAATAATTGATTTGGCAAGTTGAAAAGATATTTGTATAAGCCTGGAGAAAAAAATAGTTTTGTGGATTTTAAATGTTAATCTAATAGCTATTTTATCTATTCAGCTTTATATTTTTTGTTGATAGGCTATTTGTTTGAAGTTTCCACTGGGATTTTCATCAGCTCAACCATGAATAGGATTTGTCATCTAATAGCTCTTTTGCAATTTCTCTGTTTGTTTATAATATTTGTTGGCAGGCAATGTAGGTCAAATTTATGTCTATATATATGTATTGAATTCCCCATTTGATATTTTAAAAAACACATATGCGCAAAAATATATATCGATATATACAAAAACCAAGAACACCGTGTCTCGTTTGAGAATGCAACAATAATTTATATATGCACATGTATATCTAAACAACTATGTATGTTGTCTTTATTTGTATTTAGGTAGACTTTAATTTGAAAAGATTTAAAAATAGCATATGCAAGTATTATTTAGCTTCTAAGAAAATTCTTACAATACAACCATAGCATTAAATGATATAGGATTGAGATGTTAATAATAGAGCATTTAATGGTGCAGTATGTGTGAGATATTGATAAGAAATTTGTAAAATTGATTCTGCCTTTGCAGTGGATGCTCCTATTCAAACTAAATGCATTCAAAAAGCACCGAAAATAGTGTAGCTTGCATTGGCTTGTTGTTTCAATCTTGATTTCCATTGTCCAAGCAGTGCAAGCAATCATTTCCCATTACGCTTTACTATGCGAAGGTGGCTAGGAGTCCCCTTGTGGCATATATATTTTAATAAGCTCTGGAGTTAAAAACATGTTGCTGGTTTATAAAACTTTGGGCCTTTTCTTTCACTTTGCTTTGCACGTTGTGCAGATTCCACATGGAGCCAATATTGTGAATCTTTTTCAATGTAACAATTAACATCTAGGAGAAATTGTAGATTAATAACTCCTCCCCTTGAAATTTATGAAGACAACAAACATCCAGATTGGATTTTCCCTCAGTTGACTAGCTGAGAAGGCTACGAATTCAAACCTTTTGTTCCCTATAGTAATGTCTTACTTTGGAGTGGACAATATCCTATAAGCAAAAAAAGGTTTGAATTTGTACCCTTCTTAACTAGAAAATTGATGGAAAATTCAATCTTGATGTTTTCTCTCTTCATAAATTTCAAGGGGAGGAGTTAGATAGTGAGGAAAAAGTATGTTATACACATTTATTTAGATATAGCGGTGTGTATATCAATAGGTGTATATGTGTGTACATATGGATATATATATATTTGTTTTTATGTGTGTGTTTTTAAATGTGGAGACAAAGGGGAGATTCAATGCATATATGTACTTAATCATTTATAGTGTTATTGTTGTATACCCTATTGTTTTGTTAAGAAAGGGTGAAAGGAGCAGCTAGCAACATATACAAATATCTGTGTATAGCTATATGTAGAAATAAAGTAAAATAATAATAAACTACATGGATATGTATATATAATCAACCTCAAAGATAAACAAATACATATAGGGGTATATCGATATCATTTATCATTTTTATTCATGTTGATGTATCCCCCGGTGTTTTGGTAGGACTAAAAGTGCATTTATATTCATGTTCTTGTATCCTATGTTGTTTGTTAAGTTTTAAAAGTGGAATGGTTATAGATCAATATTTCTAAGTTATCTACCAATTTCCATTGGGATGTTGCAATAAATTAATGTTTTATTTTTATTGTGAAATAGAGTTGTCAATTGGTCAACTCAAATTGTAACATTTTTTTATTTGAAAAAAGTTCCCAGAACTATGTCTATGGAATCGGGTTTTGTGGATGGGTCTCTAGAGCCCCCCAATATTGATTTGTTCAAATATTCCATGGTTCACATTGTGGAGTTTGGCTCTGAGGGCGTGAGCCACCAACCTTCAGATCCTGATTCCGTAAGTATAAATTCCCTTTTTGTTAAACCTATTGCAAATTGGGTGTAATTGTTTCCAATTTTGTTCGCTTTAAGGTGTATACACACATGGGTGGACCTAAAAAAGCATATAGATGTGTAGGAAGATACAGATTGATATTTTTCAACATATAAAAACATCCCCTTCATGTATATGTATATGTATATGTATGTGTATATGTATATGTGTATGTATATGTATGTGTATATGTATATGTAAGTATATGCATATGTATATGTATATGTATATGTGTATGTGTATGTATATGTATGTGTATGTGCATGTGTATCCATATGGATTTGCATATGCATATGCATATGTATATATATATGTATGTGTATGCCTAGATGTGTATGTGTATGTGTATGTGTATGTATATGCATATGTATATGTATATGTACATGTGCCGATTGGTGATGACTTGACCTGGCATTTTTATGGCAACATGGAGCTTCGTGATTACGTGGGTTACCGGTGGTGGAGTTGGTGGCCTTGATATGCGAATGGTTAATGGTTAGTGTTTTCCCACACAAGGGTTAATGTATCCTATCATTGTTGTATGTGTATATGTATATGTATATGTATATGTATATGTATATGTATATGTATGTATATGTGTATTTATGTGTATGTGTATGCATATGCATTTGCATATGTAAATGTATATGTATATGCATATGTATATGTGGAAGCTAAATGGTAAGTGTTTGCTCATGTGAATGCTAATGTATCATGTCGCTGTTGTGCAGTGCTAGTGGTTGAAGTGAATGCAATATTGATTTTTTTTGTGTGGGAAAGTATACTTTGATTAAGTTGTATTTTTGAAAGAGTGGAATATGATAGATCACATATGAAAACAACAAATTACCCCGTAATTTTTTATTGTGTGATGTGTGATGGAATTCCATGAAATTCTGCGTGGGTGTTCCATAATGTCCTTCATCATTGTATTCTTTTAAATGGGGAATATAACATTAGTGAAATAGTGGAAATGATTGAGACAAAAAACTATAAAATCCTTTTGTATATATATTTTAATATATCAAAATGTTCAAACTATGTTATTTATTTTGTGATCATGCATACATATAGATTTATATACACATGGATACACATATATATTTTGTTACATGTTTGTGTGTAATTACTACTTTAAATATATCTATGGTTATACATGTATATTCATATATGATAATATGGTTGAGCTTGTATGTATACTCCTAGGTTGTGCAAGTACATTCAAGTTCCACAACTCAGTCACTTGTTTAATTTAGGAAGGGTAAAAAACAACAACAAAACCATTTGTACTATAGCCAACATAGAGAGGAAGTTTGTGCGAAGTGCCGTAAAAAATCCATGGAGCAAAGGTTTGTTGTATCGTGCACAACTGCGGCTCTGCCTGCTACCAATCTTCCCTCACAGTTCCCATTGGAAATGGTAGATGCCACCCCTTATAGAAAATCTTAGAGCAATCCCCTTGCTGTACTAGGCCAACAACAATGCTTGAAAGAAATATTCAATGATTGCTACCTTTCTATGGTGAAACAATTTTGACGCCGCATAGATGCACTATCAAACCTTTATATTTGTTAGATATGTAGAGAAAGCTACATAGGGGTGCATACTCATATGTTGGGGTTAGCAACAACATGTGTAAGATGCTATTCTGAAAAAGGCACCCACTGCTTTAGCTCTACAAATGGCATGGACCCAGGGCCACAATCATTGTTGCTAAAAAAGCTAACACAGGTTGAAGAAATTCTTATTGCTAGGGTGGCTCTGGTTTTGCAAGTGTCCCATGCTAGAGGGGGTCAATTTAAATACAGTGGTCACATGATAAGATTTCCTCAAGATATCTCGAGCATAGCAAAACTTTTACTGCACCGCTTGCAAGACCTTGAGGTTGTCATAGTATGTTGAACCACTATTGAAGACCATGGTAATTACGATTGCTATGTTAATAAACATCATGTCATCGATGCATTGAAATAAAAATTTCAATATGAAAAATATTACAATGATGTTGAGATTGATGTTGATGCTCTTAATATGTTTCCTTATGTTGTTGTTATGTGTCCAATGTCTTGCATACAATAGAGAAAGTTTCCAATGAAGACCTAATTCCATCAACTAGCTCAACAAATGTTGCTCAGGATGAAAATGGCTCTTCAAAATTTTCATCATTTATCCCTTCCTTTCTAAATGCTAAATGAGAGCTCCAAGCAATCAAACAGGTATTGCAAGTTGAAAAAAAAGACTAGAATATTTTGTGTTGCCCTGAAATTAGCTCGTCTCCTATTAATGAATACAACATTGAAGGTTTGTTTACAATGGCCTTTCCAACATTGTTTCCCACTAGAGCAACCCTTCCCCTCCAATCGAGGAATGTTAGAAATCCACTTACATGAATATTCCCTCCACTTAATGAGATATTTTGACCATAGACTTGGAAAAAATGTCAGGTTTAGGTATTTCCTCTACAATTTGATAATGAGACATTGCAACCACCAAACTATTTCTGTCTTTATTAGAGTGGACCTGGAAGATAAGATCTCTAGGTCATTTTCTATATTGCATGAATAACTTCAAGCTACCACCGATGGCTAGATAGTTGAGAAGCTAATGCATTTTGGTGCATCGTTGTGTAGGACCCACTCTTTTTGGAACTCTTATTGAGCCCAATTCTCTACAATGATTGAACAACTTGGCACAGCTACCCTTTTTTTCACTTTAACCTGTGCAGACACCAAATGGGCTAACCTGCAAAATGTTATCTCTTTTGTGGCTCAATTGGCGATGGAGCCCTCAACAAAGACACTAATAGATAGTGTTGTTCAAAATACACATATCACGTCTTTATATCTCCATCATAGATTCTCAATTTTCTATGAAGAGGTGATTGAAAACATTTTGCATGCAAAAGATTATTGGTATAGATATGAATAGAAACATCGTGGCTCTTCACATGTCCATGGATTTTTATGGCTTCTAGAAGCCCCCAACATGGACACTTTTTATTGGTAAAATGACCTTGATGTTACCATGGCAAGGAAATTTTTTGATAGATATGTTTCAGCTTGGAATCCACATTGCCTTGCACAGAGATTGCTTAGAATGTATTATTGTTTTGAAGAAAATATGTGCTTTGTTTCCACAAGCCAGATTCTTTCTAGTGATCCAATCATATATTATGAAGAGCTGCTAAATACAGTTCAAAGGAACATAAAATGCTTTGAATATACTTGTTTAAGGAAAAAAGGAGAGCAATTACAATGTCAGTATAAAGCACCTTGGCAACAAAAAATTACCTCTACATTGACATTTGATGCTGAGAATACCAAATCCTACAAGTCAACAAGAAATGATGATCACCTAAATATTCATAGCCCACCCATGCTTGCAATCTGGCATGCCCATGTTGGTTGCCAACTAGTTGTTTCTAGGAAAATCGTTTTAAATTATATTTCTAAATATGCAGGTAAATCTGAGAAGAAATCGGAAAATTATCTTGATATGTTGAAAATACTTGCAAATACAAATATAGTTGAGGATAGAGAATTACTTGCATATCAAAAATTCATGATGAATATTCTTGTGGAGCATGACATCTCTACATAGGAGATGTTCCATATGTTGTAGAAATTGCCTCTTCTCACTTCAAGCCAGCAATATGTTCATTTGAATGTTGGTAAAAAAGCATGGTTCCGTATAAATAAAGATGATGTTGATGAAGACCTGCCAACAAATTATATTCATTGCTATATGCAAAGGCTTCCAGAGCTAGCTGGTGTATCCCTAATTGACTCAATCTGCTTATATACACATTCAAAGCAACGCAAAAAGGCTAAATGGAAATTAAGACATTGGCTTGCAATTGTCCTTGTGTACCCGTTGTCCAAGACTGTTTTAAAGATGCAAAAATATTTGAGACATTTTTTTTGGACTGAACTTATGTTATACAAACCTTTCTGAAACATATGTAAAAATAGATATAGGTCTTTCCAAACAAGAGATCATACAAAATTAGAAAGTTTTAAAAATAATTGGTTATCATCCTTGGCATGTTAATAGAATTCTAGTTGCATCCACGATTGAAGAAGAACATGGTAGTGATATTGAAGATTTGAACCATCGACATTCTATGGATGAATATGAATGAGAAGTTTTCTCTCAGCTTGGTGCAACTACTAACTTTAGTATAAATCAGCTCCAATTGTTGGGTAGGTGGGACTTTGATATGAACCATTCATGGAATACAAACCATGTGCCTAAACAGCTTCATAATATTGCTTTGCAGTTCATCCCATTAGCTAGGGAACAACATGAGAAAAATATGATATAATTTTTTCCTATAAATACATCATCCCATCAGCTTTCAACAAAACAACAATTGGATCTTGAAATCATCTAGTCCCATCACATGCAACCTTTCCCCAAATACCCTCTCCACATGATCATTTAAGGGATAGCTGGCACTAGAAAATCCTTTTTGATAAATTTTATTAGACAACAAATAAACACGTCTACTACTAGATCCAATAACTTGTTGCTCACATTGGCTCTGATAGGTGTTGCTGCATACAACATATGTGCCTCCATAATCCATACAGCCCTCTGGATCCCCATAAAGGATATAAATCCTTTACAAGGTTAGGCATTGACAATAGTCCAAGAATAATTTAAATATATTTAATATATTTTGATAGATGAAATGAGTTTTCTAGGTTTGAAGTTGCTGCTGAAAATAGATAGCCAGTTGCGCCAAGCATTCCCTGATACCCAGAGGGATCCATTCAGTGGTGTTTCCATCATCCTAGTTGGTGATCTTTCCTAGTTGCCACCTGTCATGGATACCCCTCTTTATGCTTCACGGTCATCAGCGGTATCCTCATGGCATACTTTCACAATCTCGATCACGTTGGACACTATTTTCTCCCAAAAAGGAGATAGCCCTTCCCAACAAAAGTTTTGAGAAATTCTTCTCCATATAAGAAATGGTGAGGCTCTCCATGATGATTGGGAAGAGCTTATGAAACAAACAAATAAAATTCTCTTAGCCACAAAGAAAATATTTTGATGTTGTCACATACTTGTTCACCACAAATGACTTAGTTGTGTTCCACAACAAAAAAATGATCAAATAGTTAAACCTACCCATAGCCATTAGTATTGCTTGAGTGGCACAACAACATACATCTGATCTTGGAGATGATGACCAACTTCTCCCTGAACTACTACTTTGTGTTGGTGAACAGGTGATGCTAACAACAAATTTATGCATTCAAGCTAGCCTCGTCAGTGGATCCCTTGGTCTTGTTATAGCTATTGTGCATAATGCACATTGTAAGCTGTTAGATCCGCCTAAATATGTTATTGTTCACTTCCAAAATTACATTGGCCCACCATGGGACCTAGAAAACCCAAGAGACATCCCAATCCCAGCTATAACTTGGGGCAGTCGAACACAAATTCCACTCACCATGGCATGGGGAATCACAATACATAAAGCACAAGGCTTAACATTAGACAAAGCAATGATAAACATAGCCATCAAAGAGACGCAATGGTTGAATTTTACAGCTATCTCTCATGTTAAATCAATTGAAAGAATCTGCATTGATCCAACATTCTCATTTGAAAGATACTCTAGGCTTAGAAACAACAAATACACTACTAGATGTCACAATGAAAAGGTGTGATTGGAAAAAATCCAGCCTGTACCGAATGCTTT
This sequence comes from Sequoia sempervirens, assembly GCA_007258455.2. NCBI lineage: Eukaryota > Viridiplantae > Streptophyta > Pinopsida > Cupressales > Cupressaceae > Sequoia > Sequoia sempervirens. The sequence continues at coordinate 22,248,513 of VDFB02072274.1, forward strand.
TTCCACCAGCTCATGCACTGGCTTATAGAAAAGCCTCTGCAAAAACTACTCTTGCATTTGGTCCAAACTATATATCATCCTCTTTTCAAGGATTTGTAAGCTAAATTTTATAGAACCATACTATGTAATAATCTGTGCAAAATGGGTATAATTCCAAACATGTATAGAGATAGTAGGCAAGAATAAGAAGAGCACAAGACTTTATTTAATGCTTTGCATCGTGTTTAGCTTTACACATTGAAGATAATTTTGTTCCTGTTTACTATCTTCTCTATCTTCAACAATATAGTTTTTGTGAAATTCAATATGAAAATATGTACCCATAAATATTAATCTGCTGACTTCTCGTTTCAACAGTTTGTTGAGTCATACTTTTTGTAAATGGTATTCAAAAGAATACACTCTTTTGTATATTCCATCTATCCTTTTTTTTTGAAATGCTTTAAAATTGCATGATGTCAATTCTTTATCAGCATTCCTACAATTCTCTTTCAACCAATTTTAACATGCAGTACTCTACACATACAATTGTAGCTCTTACAAATTAATACATATGCAGATACAAACAACTTTAAGTGTCAACAATGCGTAGAGATTCTAACCAAAAATAAGTAAAGCCAAAAATTTCTATAAGTCAATAACGTTTTTTGAACATTACAGTATATTAAACTATATATACACATACTCTATAGAAAATTCTCAAAAAATATTCTATTCTATTTGACTAATAAGTTTAAAATTCTACAACCATGTTGTGTTTTCTATTTTCTCTGCCTACATACCCTGGTTTTTCACATTTGTGCTTCATGCTTTGCTTCCATAGATTCTTATCTCTTCTTGTTAGCTTTTCTATTAGCTTTATTTCATTCAACTAGCAGCAAATTTTTACATACAAAATTCTCATTTTCCATCATTTCACTCTTTAACTCTTCATGTATATTGCACTCAAAAATATATAGTTTTGTCTAGATTGCTTTTTTTTCCCCTCAATTATGAGAAAGCTCCATGCTATTTGCAACGAGTTGCTTGGCCTTTTTTACAACGATAGCCAAGGTTTTTGGCCGCGTAGTTTTTCAGCCGTGAAACTACCCACCTTGTTCAGCGGAATCATAATGGTAGGTTTTCGGTGCCGCCATGGTTGGTCCACCCTGACAAAGTTGCTTGATACTGCACAAGGGAGTACATGTAATATTTTTTCCCCTAGTATAAGCATGTCTTCTATTTTGTTTACATATTGAAATGGTGCACCGTGTTGCTGGTTTCATACTAGGGTACTCAATAAAGTTCCCATACACCTCGATTGTATACTAGAATGGAGATCTTCACAGTTGTTCCAGCCCACAACATGTAGTGTTTCAACTTCTACTATTTCTATAAGCCATTTTCCAATTCCTTCTTGCTGTTCTATATGCATCTAACCAAACACATTTATTTTAATATGTTCAAACAAAATGTTCCTTTGTAGCAATATTATTTTGGCCTCAATGCAAACATAGATGGAGAATGGGATATCAAGCCCATGTGTTGGACAATTTGTACGTGAAAGGTGGCCATAGCTGTAAGCGTAAACAAGGTTTGTTTTATAGATTTCTATTTTCCTAAGCTATATAATCAACCATTTTCTTCCTCCATGGTTAGATAGCCTCCATATATTTGTTGCTATATATATATACATTCATGCATGGGTTCTTACATGCACTTGAATACAACAAATATTGTTTATTCTCCATATTGCATTTGTCCATGTTCGTATAGTTTCCTTTCCAACTAATGAAAAAAAAAAATCTAGATACGTCAAAAAATTCTAGCCATGACTGCTCTAACAAAAGCCCTTGTGGACAATTCAAATAGGTAGGCAATAGATCAATGGAAACTATTACATAGATTGCTTGTTTTCTATTAATATGTTTCATGATATTCTCTTTCTCTCATCTCTTTCACACTGCTTGTAACAAGGTCTTTATTGTTGTAGTTTTCTTGTTCTATTTTTCAACAAACATAAGATTGACCTCTACCTTTTAACTAGTTTCTTTCATTTTTAGCCCGTCTATGCTCCGTGCCCTCTGCCTACTATTTTTTGTTATATGTGTTCATCATTATTGCTATATGCATTTTGTACAGTAGAAGCTCTCTATAAGAAACTCTCCATATCTATGGTCTGCAACTTGTACTCTCCATATGTTAAACTTCCATATAAAATTTGGTATACATGATCTGCCTTTTGACACACTATAAACAGTTGTTACAAAAACACTTGAGAATCACAGGTAAATGACAAGTGGTCAAAAAACCCACATCAATATCATAGACAGATACATATACACACACACACACATATATATATATATATATATTGAAGACAAACAACACCACAATGGCTCTTTGTACAATGCAACTCAATCAATATATTTTGTGACACATTTCAGACTATACTTTCCCACACTACAACACCCATGTAAAATGACTTACAGTTCTGTATTTTGTGGCACATTTCAAACTATGCTTTCCCACATTACAACACCCATGTAAAATGACTTACAGATTCCAGAGAAGAACAAGGCCAAAAAAATTGGAAAAAACTGAATTGTTCCTATTCATAGCCCATTTACATCTGATTCTAAAGTGTTATTCTAATACATCTTGCAACTGTTACATAGGCTACTTCTCTTACACCAATATGTTTGATGATACACTTTTTTGCTCATTTGTTTCAAGCTGCTTATAACAAACTGTTAATTGTCGTGGTTATTTTGTTTGGATGCAACATGCTATATGCATTCTATCAATATGTTCCATGATATTTATTTCCCCTCATCTATTTGAACTGCCACATGAAAAATTGTTCTTCATGGTACTCTTCTTTCCACATGCTCATAACACATTGTTCATTATCGTTGTTTCCTCTTATATGCTGCATATTTTAAATTCTAATAGATGTGGCTTTTCTCTATAATATTTAGCACCAGATAAGTGTCATTCTATTCTATGTTATATGAGTTCAAAGACACTTAATAATCACATGAAAAACACAGATGGTCGAAAACCCACATTAAATAGACCTTAACACCATGGACAATTGATCAGGTGACCTACAATAATTAACAGTTTGTTATGAGTGGGTAGCTATTGATAGAACACGAGCTCAGTCTATGCAACAATCGACTCATCAATTCAAAATTTAAGCTACATTATTTGGCACTAAATATTATAGAAAAAATACAAGAATTGTAAAAGAACTATTAGAAAAAAACTTAAGAATCATAGACCTGGATGACACATGATCGAAAACCCACATTAAAGATATTAACACAACATAACCAATCTAGATGTAATAATTTAGTTGTCAATTGAAAATTGAAGTTATGTTCTTATACCCATTAGCATGGGAGCAATAGCAAATTAACATAGGATCAATTATTTTTTCGCAATTTGTTTATTGTTTTAGTAATCTCTATGAATCTTTCCTTTATTGTTTGTGGTTATCTTTGTGTATCTTTGGCATTGCACCCATTAGCATAGGAGCAATTGTGGTTAAATCTATTAACGCAATAGACTCAATTGAAAATTTGAGGGCATTACTTGCAACTAAATATTATAGGTGAATAGAGAAATTGTAAAAGAGCTATTAGAATAACACTTAACAACCATTAAACTATTTTCATCTCCAAAATCTTCATGCTTTCATACTAGCTCTCTGCATATATATATATATGAGATTACTCCTAGATGTTAATTTGCAATTGCTCCTATATTAATGGGTATAATGCCAAAGGTGCATAGAGATAACTAAAAACAATAAACAAAGCATGAAAAAATTACTAACCCTGACCATATTTTTCGATGAAGGAAAGAAGATTTAGGTGTAATTTCTCCATCATTCCAGAGCCATAATCTCTTTGAAGTCTCCACAATGGGTATAATGTCAAATATACAAACATATAACAAGGAATAATAAGTAGAGAGAGAAAGACATGAATAATAAATTACTCACCCTAACACCTCTTATACAATTTCTCTACGTGTCTTCAATATTTATTTACAAAGAACGTAGCTCAAATGTTCTATTAATATGTTACATGATATTATTTTTTCTCATATGTTTCAACTAGAGAGTCATCCACAAAGCTTTATTCCGCACACTATAGAGACTATATAATGACTAAAAAGGTGCATAAAGATGCATAGAGATAACTAAAACAATAATCCAAGGGCGAAAAAAATTGCAACAATCTCTCGTTTTAATTGCAATTTTCCCACCCAAAAGACAACAATAATCTCTTTAAAGTTTGCATAATGTGTATAATGTTGAAGATAGAAACATATAACAAGAAGACATGAACAATAAATTAATCATCTATGCAAAATACCCATGTGAAACGACTTTATCTACATTCCATGCCTAAGATGTGTATGCAAAAATATATTTGTGAAACATGGGCACATATAACAAGCAATAGCCAGTGACGTTTTTTTACTATAGTCTTCTCTTGAATGAAGATCACAATGGCTCTTTGAACAATACAACTTAATCAATATATTTTCTTTCACATTTTGGAGCAAATCTATGCTCAAACCCTCCAATGAGAATTCAACCTAAAATAATATATGTACATGTATGTATATGTGTATATATGTATATGTATATGTATATGTATATGTATATGTATGTATATGTGTACATATGTATATGTATATGTATATGTATGTATATGTATATGTATATGTATATGTATATGTATGTCCATATATGCATATGGATATGTATATGTCTAACCTATTTTATTGTAGATCTATATGATTTCCTTTATAATGTTCCACAAATACAATAGTCATCCAAAATAAATATTGCACTCTAAATTATCTATTTAAAATTATTTAATGCTCCAACGACTCAACCCAATGTTGCTCATATTTGTTAAACAATGTCAACAATACATGTACAAAATTTTTCCATTATCAATAAATAGATTTGGTGAAACAATTGTAAATATTATTCATTATTTCTAGTTTCAAATTATTTATATTGGTTTTATCAATATACTTACTAATTTTTTATGGTTTGTTCCTGATCTTGCTTGCCCCTCCACTGACATACCCCTCTCTTCTATTTGCAGGGACTAGGCTAAAGCATACAAAAGTGCTCCATATTCATGATGCTTGTTTTTTACAGAATTACTACAACAACAAAAAACTTCAATATGATAGATCATATATAAAAACACTAGATTTTCCTCAAATTTGATATTGTATGATGTATAATAGAACTCCACAAAATTTCCCATGGATGTTTCATACTTTTCTTGCTCGTGGGTTTGGCTAGAGTCCCCGAGGCTCCATGATGCCAATATGGAAGGGTGGATAACAAGCGTGGCTTTTTTGTTTTGGATTTTAATGTCACATATTTTTTCTTATGTAGGTACATGTGTAATATTTTATTCATTCATTCTAAGAATCCAAAAAAAAATGCATTGTATCCTCACACTCTTCTCTTATTGAGGTCTATTTATTTTTTTCTAATAAAAAATGGTTTGACTGATTCTTCAATTACACTATGAAGTGATTCATTAAAAATTGATATTTTTATTCAAAATGTCCTTGTTATTGATTAGTTTTCAATCTTTTATAGTTTTCCCCATTTTATTTTACTACTATGAACCCACAAACACATGCATACTAAAAAGTTTAATTCACAAAATTATACACTAAATAGTAATTATAGAAAGTATCCAATATCAAAAATCTTACTTTCTTCAAAAATATGTGATACCCAAAGTTACACACTACTTTTGTTAAACAATATTTTTAAATGCAATATTAGTAATAAAAGGCATGGGTAATAACTCTCCAAAAATTCTACCTTGTATTTCTGTGTATTATTAAACAAGCACAAGACAAATGAGAGGGGGGGTGAATCAGTTGTGACACAAATTCAAACTTAAAAATTTACCACTTATCAAATCTTCAACCACACTGAACATCTATTATTAAATATAAGCATGAACCATAGATAACATAAAGTAAATCAACACAATGAACACCATATTTTTACGTGGAAAACCCAATAAGGGAAAAACCACAGTGAAGGTTAACTCACACTACATAGTATTCTAAATAGAGGCTCACTGCCAAAAGAAGGACTCACTGTCCATGTACAAAGGCTCATTTCCTACAAAAAGGACTCACTGTCCAACAAGGAGGCTCACTACCTACACAAGATTATACAAAAATATAGTAAGGCTTTATAGCCCAAAAATGAACTGGAAAGATGAACCTATCATGTGCTGATATAGTTCTGGTGATACTTAGTATTCATAATTTACAACCTTCATTCTTCACTCCTCAACTACTGCCTTTCTGATCACACCTTCACATTCATTACTCACACCCATTTTTTCACAACTTCCATACATTCATTCATACATCCATACATAAAATTGTTCGCCATACATGCATATATTTATCTGATCACCATCGTAAGCATCAATTAGGTCAGCCTAATTAGATGCAATTTATTATAAAATATATCAACTGTCAGCTCCAAAAAATATTTTCAAAATGTAATTTGACCGTTAGCATGATACAATATGTTAGCCCATACCACACAATAGATCACACTTAATATTTTCATATCATATCAAACTTATCTTAACAAGTCAGCTAGGAATAGTTTTCAATGCAAAAAGTAACCATTTTTTTGGTTTTTGCAACGCCGTATGAGCACCGAAGCACATAATATTCTAAACATGCATGCCTTTAACATCCATAATAAGTTTCCAAAAACCACAATCAACAATTGTCAATTATGGAGAAATGTGGAGTAGAATACCAGAGGGACAACCAAAAATACCCAATCAGCCACCGGAGAAGATAAGACAGTCATACGCACCGGTTTAGAGTACCAGACCAAACTACCAACATGGTGACATCAATGAAAACAAATAGATAACCTACTCATTCTTCCAACAATCTCCCCCTTTTTCATTGATGACAACATGTAAACAAAATTCTCCAACTCTGATCTCTCCCCTTAACTTCAATCTCTCCCCCTTTGACATCAATGGCAAAGGGTGCCAAAAAAAGAATGAGTGTAGACATGGTGACATTAAAATTCAAAAAAATTCCATAAACTTCAAAAAAAATCCAACAGTCTAAAGCTTTTAAGCAAATAGAAATTAAGTGAAGATGACATTCTTCACCTGGAACACCTTCTTATACCTTTCTTTGAGAGCTAGATACAACTTCTTCCAATTAAAAACAATAGACTCCATCTTTGTGCATGTACTTTCCAACAATACCAACAAAGTGAAAGAGGGTCACCAATCTTCAATAGAACATTGTTTCTCAATATCTCCAACATCAATAAGAATTCTGGAAAGATATTCTAACCAAACTTCAACAATTTATTTAAGGAGCCAGAAGGTATTTGCCACATCATCTCTCTGTCTTTGTGTAATGATTAGTTTAGCCTGTAGTTCACCAACTATTATATTTTTCTTCCCTTCTTTATCTTCAAATATATTGAAATTATTTCTAGTGTTGTTCACCTCTACTTCAATCGCTTCAATTCTGCTTCTGAAATTATCTACAATTGTAGGCCACCGAAGACAATACTTGTAAACATCTAAACTTTCTTTAACACACTTCTTTGTTTCCATAATCAATCCAGACAATCTTTGCATAGCCTTTTCACATCTCCTTTCAACCAAGATTCCCATCTTATGTCCTTCCGAACCTTCAAGCAACATCCTTTCTTCAAAAATTTCAGTCAGATTTTTTGGCAAGAAATCAGAAACAGTAGATACTTCAATTATTTTCTGAAGTAGATAATCTACTAGAGCATCATCAATTTCCAGTTTGTCAATAGGTGAGGAAACACTCCACAGTTCACCAATCTTCTTCATTTTTCCTTCAACTATCATAGATTGGATGTTATTAGGATCAGGGGATTCATTGCCAATCTGAGATTCTTTCTCCTTCTCATCAAAAATGTCAATGATGTTTTCAATTACCTCTTTTCTCCTTTTTGATTCCGAAGGGGAATCTATGATAACAACCTCCATTTCTCTTTTTCCAAAGGAAGAAACCACTTCAAATTGACTTGATGCAGGTATATACCGAAGCAAGGGTTTGCTCACAAAGATGAGAAATACAATCTGCACATATTTTCATTATCTTCCAAAGACTCCAGATACTTGTAATTTTGTTTTCTAATAGGGATACAAGATTCCCACATCACATTATCTTTTCCAAGTAGAGAATTCAGAAAGTAAAACACTAGACTTACCAGCAAGGATCCAAAATGAAAGGGATAATTCTTGACCAATGACATTCGAACATTTTCAAGCAATTTTTCAAATAGCAAGCTACATAAATCAAACTATTTGTTCTCCTTAACCATCATATGGGCAATATGCACGACAATAGCTGAAGTTGATCTTTCACGATTTCTGAAATAAATTTTGTATCAGATACCATATGCAACATACCTAATAGCCAAGTAATGAAGTGTATCAATCAACAATGCTCTAAGATCTCTGTCGATTCCAATCAACTCCTCCACATCTTTATACTTCATAGTTTTCTTTCCAGGGAGTTCTCCAATGCTACATAAACCAGTGATTGCTTCGATAGCTCCCTTTGAGATCAAATAGAGTTTTTCCAAAAAAATGCTTCCATCCTTGACACTATTCAACAAGAACAAAATAATCTCTGTATCTGTAATCCACGAAAATTCACTCCATAAATCCATCCCTATGGTTTTTATATTCTGCAATTCGACTTCGCTCAACCCTAGTTCAATTCCTTTCATTTTCCTATGATTATATTCTTCTACTTTGACCCTTTTCAGCTTTGAGGAGGTAACACCACACAACCCACTATCCATTGCTATGCTTCTCTTGAAATTCAATGAAACCTTTTCAATTTTCTTCTTTTATTATACAATCAGAGAAAAAGGGTTCCAGATTACTTGAATCAAACTTCAAATTCCCTTTGGAAGGACTTTGAGAATGCCTCAAGATTTCTTTAGAGCACCTTCCAAAGACTTTGAATGCATATATAACCAAAAGGCATCAATTTTTTTACTTAACCTCCATTGAGCTTTCCCTAAGAGAATTAAATGCGGCAAACACAAAAAGCTGCTAAACTTCACTTAGCACAAAAAAACCTAATTCAGTCTAAAAATCCTTATGCCAGCATAATTTTCTCCAATTATTTTTCCAAAACCTCTAAATAATCATTCTTCTTATTCCAACTATGTGCCAGCCTCTGACATGCCATTCTACCTGGGGGTTTTTATGATCTTCTAATAATGCTCCCCCTAAGACCATGCTAGGTCTAAATTTCAAATAAATCATTTGTACCATATGAGTGTACACACACATAAGGAGTTTTTTTATTTTTCTTCTTCTTTCTTCTTCCATACCTTATCAATTTCTTGCTTCACCTCTTCTTTTTCAATCTTCTTTACCGGTTCACTCTTTCTACCGGAGTAGACTACTTTCCATTCTTACATCTGCAAAACTTTGAGATATGTCCAAGTTTATTGCAATTATAATAGATCACCCCTTTTTGATTAGACTATCCTACATTATTTCTTGATCTACACTGATTTGCTTTGTTTCTAAATTTATTACAGACATAGCAGTAGCCATTAAAGGATTGATTCATCCTGCCTTCATTAAACATGTTCCTCACTACCCCATAGATCAACCTTGAGATCTACATTCTATAGCCTTGTGTCCAAATTTTCCACATTCAAAGCATTTTCTAGAAAGGGAACCAGAAAAATGGTTCATCCTACTCCTGCATTCAATTGCTCTATGACCATATTTGTTACAAGAAAAGCAAACACCATCAAAAGAGGGATACCTCTGTGCATTAGGTTGTCTCACATGTGATCTTCTTGCAAAATTCCTTCTTGCCTTGATTCTTCTCCACATCTTTAGAACTTTCACCGGTATCAACTTCTAAGCCACCTTTATCTTTACATGGTTTATGTCCTACAAGAAATTCTTCAAGTTTAACAGAGCTATATCTGATATTACTTTCATAGAGTTTAGCCTTCTCAAGATCCACTCTTAAGTTTACTATCTCCTGCTTGAGTCTGGAATATTCATCTGTCTTGTTCTAACCATTGTATTTAGACATTCTTCAATTCTTTTCTTCTCTTCTGCTAACACCTTCAATCCAATTATCTCTTGTTTTAGCTACTCACTTACTTCTCTATGTCTTTCCTTGAATTTCTTTAGTTTTTCTTTTAGCTTTGAAACACATTAATTTGCTTCATCAAGATTCTCTTTTAGATCATTGTTTTCTCTTTCAACTTTATCAAGATCTTCAAGAACAGTCTTGAGCTTTCCATTATCATCCATTCAACTAGCCTTTAAGATCCTCCTCAAGTGGTTAATCTCTACAAAAGGAACCACAAGCTCTGATACCAATTGTTAAATAGGCGCATGACAACTAAGAGGGGGGGTGAATCAATTATCACACAAATTCAAACTTAAAACTTCACCACTTATCAAATCTTCAACCACACTATTCTATTATTAACTATAAGCATGAACCATAGATAACATAAATTAAATCAACATAATAAAAACCAGATTTTTATGTGGAAAACCCAATAAGGGAAACACCACAATGAGGGTTAACTCACACTATATAGTATTTTAAAGAGAGGCTCGTTGCCAAAATGACTCAGTGTCCAAGTACAAAGGCTCACTACCTACAAAAAGGACTCAATATCCAACAAGGAGGCTCACTACCTACACAAGATTATACAAAAATAGAGTAAGGCTTTACAACCCAAAAATGAACTGGAAAGATGCACCTATCATGTGCTGATACGATTCCGGTGATACTCAGTATTCAAACTTTACACCCTTCATTCTTAGCTCATCAACTACTTCCTTCTTGATCACACCTTCACATTCATTACTTGCTCACATACACACCCCTTTTCACACAAATTCCATGCATTCATTCATACATCCATACATAAAACTGTTCGCCATACATGCATATATATATCTGATCACCATCGTAAGCATCAATTAGGTCAGCCTAATTAGATGCAATTTATTATAAAAGATATCAATTGTCTGCTCCACAAAATATTTTCAAAATGTAATTTGACCATTAGCACGATATAATATGTCAGCTCAGACCACACAATAGATCACACTTAATATTTTCATATCATATCAAACTTATCTTAACAAGTCAGCTAGGAATAGTCTTCAACATAAAAAGTGACCATTTTGTTGGTTGCCACAACGCCGTATGAGCACCGGAGCACATAATATTCTAAACATGCATGTCTTTAAAATCCATAAGAAGCTTCCCAAAACCACAATCAATAATTGTCAATTGTGGAGAAATTTGGAGTAGAATACCAGAGGGACAACCAAAAATACCAGATCAGCCACTGGAGAAGATAAGATAGTCATACGCACCAGTTTAGAGTACCGGACCAAACTACCAACATGGTGACATCAATGACAACAAATAGATAACCTGCTCATTCTTCCAACATGCATATGTATCTTAACATTATGAAATAATAATTAATTAATTGATTGAATAACCTAGACAAAAAGCTAAAATATACATGTGCATCGAGGGCCGATAAATATAAAACTAAAATAGAGTGAAAAAACTAATTATTTGAAAATTTATATTGTACTTAATTTATCAAATGTAATTTATTAAGAGAAATTTTATTAAAAAATAATTCTTCTAATATTATTAATTTAAATCATTTTAAATGAATTATTGTAATTAAAATATTGATGATTAATCACTTGAGATTGCAATTAATGCATACATTGCAAATAATTTACATGAAGTAACGTAAGTCAAATTCATATCTTTTAATATACACATGGCTTTGCTTTAATTGATCTATCCATCTCATTATCCATATAAATATATAAATTCATTTTCGAACATCATTGTTCATTACAATGTACTAGAATTTTTTTATCCTTGTTCACCTCCTACTATAAACTAACTTCACATTATTGCATATTGAATTATTAATATGCTTTCCATTTTTGAACTCATTCAAGCAATTGCAAATATTTCTTAATAATTATACTTCACATTGCATTACAGAAACAAGTTTCTTCCTTGCTTCCCATTCAATAACCGTTTGCGGTGGGGCCCTATATGTTGACTATTGCATGACTGTGCATGCGACTGCTAGTGTAAATCTAATGGTGATTATTTCTTGGTAATTTATTTATATGTTGACATGTTGTTTATTGGGAAAGGAAAAGGTTTGATTGCAGAATTGAAATCCCAGCTCTCTATGAAATTTTAAGTGAAAAATTTTGGTGCAGCAAAAAACATACTTGGGATGGAGATTAGAAGAGATCGTAAGAATGGAAAGCTATGGCTTAGCTAGAGTAAGTATGTTTGTTTTGTTTTGCAACTGTTTTGCAAAGGTTCAACATGTAGGATTGTAAACCACTTTATATTCATGTTACATTGGGAATGAAGCTCTCTATTTCACAATGTCCTACATCCCCATCAGAGATGGAAGACATGAGTAGAGTGCCTTACCAAAGTGCAGTTGGAAGCTTAATGTATTCTATGATTTGTACAAGACCGGACATTTCCCAAGAAGTGGGAGTTCTTTCTTGTTTTATGTCTAATCTTGGAAGAGTGCATTAGGATGTAGTTAAGAGTGTCCTCAGATATTTGTGAGGTACAAACTAGTACTCTATATGTTTTCATGGTACAAGAGATCAACATCCCCTGATTATTTATGGTTTTGTGGATTAAGATTGGGCTGGTGATATCGATAGAAGAAGGTCCACCAGTGCATATGTGTTTAATCTTAATGGTGGTGCAACTAGTTGGATGTGCAAGTGACAGGCTATGGTTGCTTTGTCCACTACTGAGGTAGAGTACATGCTAGCTACTCATGCCTGTAAAGAAGCCATTTGGATGAAGTGTTTGTGTTCAGATATTGGATTCAAACAGTGTGTAATTACACTTTATTATGACATTCATAGTGCAATCTGCCTTGCGAGGAACCCAGCTTTTTATGCCAGGACCAACACATTGATGTTCAATTTCACTTCATGAGAGATATGGTCGAGGATGGCAGGGTGAAGCGAGAAAAGGTAGAGACAATGGAAAATGTTGTAGATGCATTAACTAGGCTCATGAGTACAACGAAGTTCAAATGGTGTTTTGAATTAATGGGCCTTTCGGCCCCCAACAATTAACTACCTATTTTCTATTGGCTCATGTAAGGTGTTTGACAAGTGGGAGAATGTTGGAAATAAAACGTTTTAAAATTTAAAAAAAATTAAAAAGAAAGTGTCTCAATCTTGCATGGAAATAAAAATAAATCAAGCCTAGAAAAGAAGATTTTGTGATAGATGAAAAGCGGCTATTTTGAGAAGTATCTTTTATATGGAGATAGAGATAAGTTTGCTATGAGATTTTATTAGATATTTCTAAAAATAAATGATTTATCTCTAGAAGGTTCTCATATGCAATTTAGTATTATATATTGGTACTTTGATAGTCATTTGTGGTGTGAGAGTTAGTTTGCAAGTTTGTATGTTGCTGAAATGTTGCTGAAATTCCTCTAGATTGAGTTGAGGTGAAGAATCTAGTAAGAACTTGCATTGCAAGTGTTTTGTAATCTATTTCAATATTTGATAATACATTATGCTGGTTTTGGACTATGGGGTTTTTCTCGTGAAAGGGTTTTCCCCATGTATATCTTTTGTTCACTATTTATTTTTTGTTGAATGTGTTTTTAGATTTTCTGTAACTGTTAGATTAGTTTTAAATTTTGCATAATATCTCTTCTCAAGATTGACATAGGAAATTGTTTCTGCTACTCTAATTTCCTTATAATAGGCATTGCCTAAAAAAATATGGTGCAAAATCCTGTAAAGAAAATATCTAGACTCTCTTGATCCGAGTAAAATATTCATGGTTGCTAATCCCCAATTAGGCTCCCATGTCTGGAAATTCATGCTAGAGTATAGTAAATTAATCACTGATCACTTGACCTGGTAGATCAACAACAGGCATTTGACTGACTTTTGGTTCTTTTCTTAAAATGGTAATTGACTACTGGCAGAAGACAATGTCTTAAATCAATGGATGCCTACACTATAGGCCATAATTGGAGATAGGGTGGCAAACAACTTAGATATAAATGCCAATGTAGACCACAATTGATTATGCTTTCACCTTTCATCGATCGATGAGGATACTAAATCAAGACTTAAAGAAATTGTTCTCCTCACCAACATATGTCTAAATGGTGCAAGTGATTGAATTGTTTGGTGTGCCTCAAACTCAAGGTGATATTTAGCTAAGCTATGCTATATGTTGCAATGTCGTATTAAAGTTGGGAATTGGCTAAAAAAAATTTGTTGGGGGAAGGGAATTTTTCCAAAGGTTGGCACCTTCGCATGGACTACTTTGCACAAGAGACGCCTGACGAACAATAGGTTGTGGTCGACTGGTATACATTTCCCCTCAAGATGTATATTATGTAAAGAAGATGAAGAAAATGTAGATCACCTCTTACTCAAGTGTCCCTTTGATGTTGCTTGTTGGGACTGGCTCTAAGAAAATATGATGTGGTCTTCCCTGAGGTCGTATGAGCTAAGAAATTGGTTTGACTCCTAGTTGGTATCGAATTACCCATCACTCTAGGATAGTATATGGGTAGTTGGTCCCTCAATGGTGGTGTGGAAATCTAAAAGGAAATAAACTATTAAAGAATCTTTTAGGATTCATTTTCCTCTATGGAAAACATCATTTCAGGATTGAGCATGCCATATGCGAATCTATGGAGGCCAAAAAAAAGTGTCTAAACTCATCATTCTCTTGTTGGGATGATGTAATCATAAGGAGCCTTCCCCTCAAAATCCCTATGGGGTTCATCAATGTGGTTCCCAGAGAAGACAAGAGGAAAAGTGCCAAGTGGCTGGCACCACCTAGTGGTCGAATAAAACTTAACTTCAATGGTGCCTCGAAAGGCAACCCGTGCATCTCGAGTGTGGGCTGTTTAATTAGCAATTACTAGGACGAACTCATTTGGTATTTATTAAAGAAAAATCCTTGGGCCATCAATAACATTGTGAATTTGAAGAACTTAATGATGGTCTTTTTCAGTGTTGTTTGCAAGGCCTTCATAATAGTGATATTGAAGGGGATTCGATGATATGTATTGAGGTGGTCAAACATAATCAGACATCCAACTAGAAGCTTCAATCAAATATTTTTTTCATTTGACAATCTCTTACAAACATATAAAACTTCACAATCTCCCATATCTACAAAGAAATGAATTCAAAGGTGTACCTATTAGCAAAATACAGAGTACATCAATCTATATATGTCATCTTTGGCTCCTCTTGTGACATGTGGCATGATCTAAACAAGGAAATCACATTGGAAAGAACATGATCTCTTTATTTTTGGCCACCTTTATTTTGGTACTCCTTGTAAAGACTGCCTCGAGGACATTGGATCTCAAGGAAATATGCACAAAATCCTTTGTGAGATTCACCTCCAGTCATGCTAATCACAAATTGGTTGTAGAGGCCAGTAAGTTTTCCTTCACTCATCTCTCCAATGGTAAATAAAATAATTCCATTATCTCCTATCTAGACTAGAATAGAATGGAGGATCAAGGATCAAGAAGTTCAGACAGTTCTTATCAAAGTTACCCACCTAACGATATGTGTGCCCTGATTAGGAGGCTCGTTTCGAAGAGTTTAGATGAGATGGTTATTACAATTAGCAAGATACTATGAAATGAGCATTTGTTGAGTGGTCATGTTCGTGAGGCAGAGGTGTATGAGTATCTCTTAACCAATATGTGAAGGAAAAGTGATCCGTCCCAAAATGAACAACTGAGATTAGTAAGTGTCTTCGGTAAAAAATGTTTCTTCATAGAACTTAGAAAACATGTACTACTATGCCATAAAGTGGAATCAAACATAGTTTATTTCCCACCATTAATCCTTAAAGGAAATCTCATGCAATTTTAGATGATCATGCAAGATCAATCAGCTTCAACAACATGCATTAAACAAATTCAATAAATAGAATCATTAAACATGAAGGAACAAAAAACATGAACACAAATATTTACGTGGGGAAACCATTTTGGGTAAAAAACCCCACTCACAAAAAGCATAGATCCATTGTATTATTAAACAACCAAATACATAGTTACAATACAATTGCAGTCTCCAAGCCTTTACATGGAGATTTACATCTTGTTTCATCTAGAGAAAATCTGGCAGCATAACCCATATGAATTTAGTCTCTCCTCTCTCAACTCCTCAAGCAAAAAATCATATCTATAGAGCTTACAATTCACAAATTAGAAATTTATAAATCAACTATCAAAACTCAACATGAAAAAATAGAAAATTCCTTCATGCACAACTCCACCTATAAAATCAAGTTTCCAACTTGACTCCTAATCAGAAAAAGAAACTGCAAGTTGTAACTCAAAAGACAATGTGACCAAATTAGGAACATTCAATATATAGAAAAAAAGTGCTATGAGAAAATAAAAGGTTGAGACACCTTCTTTTCCCTAACATTATCCCACTTGTCGAACACCTTTGAAGAGCCCATGAAAGTAACATGATTTAACTACAAAGAGTCAACCGGTGAAAACACATCATCACAACCATACATGAAATCACAAAATCTCGAACAATGCTTTTGTGCTCCAACTAAGACACCTACAACAACATCCAAGATGTCCATCATTTCAAGCAACAGTTCTTGCCATCCTCTAGAGAAAGGAATAAGCCATGGTGTATATGCACAAGTCCAAAGAACACAAGCATCAAATCCAACTGATAGCAAAGGCTACATAATACTACCACCACTCCACTATGCTCACAAGCTATATAGAAGCATCAACAACATCAAGTTCAAAGCCTGCAACCCAAACACAATCATGAAGTCATCCTCTAGAAAACAAGATAGAACATTAATTAGAACAACAAGGAAACTAATTGCTCCCATCCAACTGACCAACCCACGTGACTGAAAATAACACACATAACAAGTGCTAATCCATCCAATCACCCATATGTAGAAGGTATCCACGTCAGAAAACTCATGCCACCTACATAGCCAACCCATCAACTGCAAATACAAGCTCCATGTGTCAACTAGTCAAAGAAGACAAAACACATCCAAGAACTCCCATTGTATCTGTAATGTTGAATCTAAAATTATCAAAGGAATACTAAGTATACCGATCACAAAACATAAAAAGTGTAGCCATGTAGTACCAAGGACCATCCACAAAGATTTGTGAATCCTACAACCAATTGCTGCAAGAAACATCTCTCTCAACAATCTTCCACAACTCTCCCATGTTCTCCATATCTGACAGAAGAAAGAGATACAAGAACCTCCATGTCCTCAACCAAGTGACAACACATGACCAAAAACTAGTGATCACCATAGCTCCACATAGAAATATCACATCTAAAGTCATATGAATCTGAACATATAGGAAGAAGAACCAAACCAAAGAGAAAAATATGTAAATCATAAACATGTAGAATGCCCTTCTACATACACCTCTAAATGCCAACTGTGTCAAGTAAGATCTCCTTCACAACTCCAAGATAAAAGCCATAACAACATCCAAACTCGTTCAACCTCAAGAGATCAAACATAACATATGCATCATGTATCTACATGGATGTAAGCTTCTCAAAGAAGATCAAACTACTCCATTTCCCATCTCAATAAATCAACCCACTACCATCCCCTATAATCATCATAAATGAAAATACAAACCCAAGGAGATAACCATGCTATCCATTTCTCACAATGAATCCTCCAGAACCATCTAATAGAAGCTCAAGATCCATGTTTATAAAAGAAAGCATAAAGCACCTGAGAGAAACAATGGGCAATACCTCTCAAGTGATAAGCTGCCGAGTAGACCAAGAGTGGGGAATGAGAACAATCCTCCAAGATATGCAATCCATCACGACTCTTCCAAGAGAAATCTCCTCATAGGTCTCTATTAAACTCACATCCAACCAAGGTTTAGGCTCCTCTAGCTTTTTTCTGAAATCTCATCAAGAGTAACCATCTCAACAACAATTCTCTCATATCAAGAGAAATACAACCTCACCTCATTCTCCATGTATCCATGAGAACTATCAAATAATCATCTCATGCTAAAATCCAAATGCATCACTGCACTATCATGAAGTTCTCAAGCATATGACCAATGCACTCAAAACATAGAGAATCCCCATACCACTATCAAAGCTCCAATCATCTAAATCAGGAACTTATCATGACATCATGATCTTACCATCCCCCTTAGGAGATCCCATGCTCCAAGTGAACATACCATTGTCTCAAGAGCAATACATCATGCCAAAAATCCAATGCATAAGGAAGAGTACATACCATGACATAAAACAAGCAAACTCTAAACCAACATCACCTGTCAAGCACCACCAACACCTCAACCCAAAGACCATAAGAGTCTTCCATGGCTATGAGATGCTACACATCCTCAAATAGTGTTCACACACAAATGTGAACAAACCCTTCTACAACAACAGGATCTAAGAGTCTGTTTGAAACATCTGCATCACTAAAGAAGATCATTCACCACATAATGATGAATACACAATCACTGCTAAAACTCCCACTAAACCATGA
>VDFB02072274.1:22267323-22367118 GCA_007258455.2 Sequoia sempervirens
TTTTTTCCTTAATCAAGTTTCAAAGTCAAAACAATTACAATTCAGACATGGACAAATTGTATAACACAATTTTTTTTGTAAGTATCAAAATTCATTTTTCTTTTGTTGGATCAAGGACCTCAATATGTGTTGCACTCATATTTTTTTATTTTTTTTTGATAATCTTCTATTTTTCCACATGTGCAAAACAAATAGCTTATTTTTGGTGAAAAACCTACATTCACAAGAAATAAAAAATATATATAATAATTAAATTAAATTTATTTCAAATTATACTTTTTGGGAAGCTTATAATAAGGAATACATACTTAAAAAAAATAAATAAATGAATTCATTTGATACCACAAACTTAGGTAATTCAAAAGTGGTTTTTTATTAGCATTTTGATAGGTGTAAAGGAGACTCCGTTATAGGTCTGGTTTAAAACTAGCAGAGTTCTATCCAAGGGGGTTTGATCTAAAGTATTTTGATCAAACAATATTCAATTGGAATGCTTTAAATGGATATTTTTAAGGCTTAAATCATTATATTTTCTAAAAATGTGTAATTTCAACAAAAATTAGAATCTCTCAAAAATTGTAAACTAGCTTTGTAGAATCACCCCTTAGCTCCCATTCGACCTCTTGACCCTAGCAAGTTGTTACCTCCAAGCTTGAGACACAATTCCTATTGTGCTTATCATCAACAAAAAGGAAATGATATGAAAAATTGTAAGCATCTCAAACATCTTGTGCAAGACCTCAATGATTCTAGTCATATCTAAATTGAAGGTGTGAATGATAAAGGTAATAATTATGTAGCTCCTGCCAACCAAAACTTGCAAATATTTACCAATCCCATTCCAAACCATAATATTTCATTTGTTAAGGCTAGTGAAACTAAGCCCGATGTGATGAATGTTGACATAGATGATGAAAACATGAGAAATAACGAACAAAATCCTATGGATGATGAGGAGAAATCCTAAGGATGCTTATGACCAAAGTCCTATTAACAGAATGATAGGAGTGATTGAAATTGAGCCTCATAAATATAAAACCATAATGCCAACTAATATTACTTTCTCTTTAGAAGAAACAATGACAAATGCACTTGATGGTCCTCTTTAGATGGCCGGAAGAATCAATAACAAGCCCACTCCTGTGATTTTAATTGATCCCATATGTGGAGAGAATGTGATCACATAAGAACTCTTAATTGATCTCATTTTGCTCATGATATGACGGGCTAGATCACACTCCCTTTACAAGTAGGACCAAAGAAATTAAATGTACATCATTCTGTATCATATCTAATTTAGACCAATTTCATGTGAAGTTAGGTTACAAATGGCTTCACTCCATGAATGTGGTCCTATCCATTGTCCATAAGTTCTTAAATTTTCCAGTTGGCAATGAAATATTCATTGTGAACCATAGTGGCTTTAGACCTTCATCTTCCTGTGGAAATTTTTCCTTAGATTATTTTTGGCTTGAGCCCATGAACCTATTAGACCCCGTGAAAATTTCCTTTTCCTATCGTACCAAAATTTCAAAGAAAAATGCATAGCCAAATTATCCCTTGAGAATTTGCATCCATCTATGCTTGAACCTTTGCCCCTTGAAGAAAACAATAGTGTGCTTAAAGACCTTCCAAAAAACTAAGACCCATCCATCAAAAATCCCTTACCTATTTCCTATAAAAGGCCTAGAGAAAACCAAACACATCCTAGAATTCGCCTCCTAAAAAAAATTATAAAAAGGTGGTTGAACAACCTTCCATGGATTCTTTTGTTCTTTCCTCACAAGAAGAAAAAAAACCTATGGTTGAAAAAAATACTCCTACACAAAAACAAGTTGATAACCATAAGAAAAGGAACCAAAATGCTAGAGAGCATGGGCATAGAAATTGTGCTATTACTCAAAAGATGGATGAAGAAAACAACATTGAAAATCAAAATCCAAAATTGATAGAAATAATACACGATGACCCTCCTCTCTTACCAGGAAAAAAAAAATTTATGCCTCCAACACAACAAGAACCAACACCCTCTATGGATATTATCATTCATCCTCCTATTGTGGTTAACTTGGATGATGATGAGGAAACTACTAAAATTGATAAGTGCATGCATAATGAGTTGAATTTTTTTATTTTCCTCTTCCATGACCTTAAATGATAACAACTGTGATGATCCTCCTAAACTGAGTGATGCACCACGTGATGAACTTGGTGATTGTCCTAGTACAACACTTGATGTTGTTCCTCTCACTAGTGATCTACATTTTGCATATATTGTTCTTTTTTTGCTTTCCTTTTTGTTTTCTTTTTTCTTTTAATCACATATGTGTATTGTGATCCCCCATGATGTTTTTTTTTTTTTTTCCTCTCTATGTGTATTCCCCTATTTGTACCTTCATTCTTCTATATGTTGTAATATTTTTTCCTTTTGATCTTTTTACTTTCATTGCATTTTGTCTTCATTTTCCCTTTTGGGATGATAAACCCCCTATATCTCTTTCTATATTATTAATATTTTCATATCTTTCTTTCCATTTTTGTCTTATGTGTTTTTCTTTTAGGATATGTAAGTGTCAAATTTCCTATATATAACGCCATGTTGGCTGAACATTTTCTTTCTTTGGCTAAACTCTTCTAGTTCTATATGTATTTGGGAATGATGATAGTTTCTAAACTCTGTATCATGCAAAAAAATAAACACTAACCTTGAATATAATTCATATGTGTTTCTAGAGCTATTCTTTTCCCTCTTTCTTTTTCATTTTTAAGCTACTTTAAAAGTAATTGCTCATGTTTCTCTAAATTTCTAGTAGGGCATACATTCTACATTGTTTGGCATGATTTCACTTGCATTTGTTTCCATGTTCCTTGATGTGATTTTCTTTCTTTATGCAATGCGTTTTTTCTCTTGGTGGTGTCATCAGGTTTGATTTCCTCCAACAACTTGATATTTCCTTGTCCTCTCTTGGAAACATTAAGTATAATGTTGCCTAGGATGAGACCTTGCACTTGTCCTCTCTTGAAAACATTAAGTACAATGTTTCCTAGGATGAGACCTTGCACTTGTCCTCTCTTGGAAACATTAAGTACAACAATTTCCCAGGATGATACCTTGTATTTATCCTCTCTTGGAGACATTAAGAACAATTTCCCCTAAGATTAAGACCTCGTATGAATTAAGAAAAATCCCTTTGAACATCCCTCTTTCTTGTTGTATTTTTCCTTTGGTGCCTTATTAAAGTCATGGAGGTATGACTTTGATATGGTTCCATGGGCTCACCTAGTGAACAACTTGCTTCACTAGCCCTTGTGAGCATGCATTTTATTTTTGTCCTTATAATAGTCATGGGGGTATGACTTTGATATGGACCTCTTGGGGCTCACCTGGTGAACAACTAGCTTCACTAGCCCTTGTGAGCATGCATTTTATTTTTGTCCTTATCATAGTCATGGGGGTATCACTTTGATATGGACCTCTTGGGGCTCACCTAGTGGACAAATAGCTTCACTAGCCCTTGTGAGCATGTTTTTTTTTGCATAGTGGACAATGAATTCCACTTGTAAACCACTCTTAGACAAATATCCTAGACCTGGTCCACAACGCATTGGACAACTAGCTGAAGCTTGATCCATTGCATTTTTCCTTTTTCTTTTTCCTTTTTCCTTTCTTTTTGTCTTTGGTGTTGTATGTTTTTGATATGGTTATGGCTTCATATATCATCCACAAGCATGTTCCTTTGTGCCTATGTTGGTTATCCATAGGATCTTAATCTTAGGGGCTTGGCCACCTTCTTGATTATTGTCATCCTATCTTACCAACATTCATACATTTGAACCCCTCTTAATTGTGTGGTTGGATACTTTAGTGTGAGTTTGAAGCAAGTTCATCCTCTCACTAAAGTGGGGGCTAAATATAGTGTAGAAAAATGCTTACCCTGGCATTTTCACACTTTTTTGGGCTTTCCTTACTTTATTTATCCCTGTTTATGTCTTAATTGGTCCTATTTTGCATCCAAAATCCCAATGAATTATATCTTTTTCTAGATAAACCTGACATACTTCAAAGGATAAATGATAATTTAATGATTTTGTATGAGTGTCCCTAATTTTTGGGTTGGGACTAAGATGCCACCTATGGCATCTTTATCCCCCAAAGGTCTTGGGACCTTGATTTTAAGTGCACCTTATATAGGTCCCTTTTTGGAGTATGTGCCCTGAGTTCCATGCCTTAGGACTAAGACACCACCTAGGGCATCTTAGTCCTCCTTGAGGTATTTTTGGGATTCAATTTCAAATTATGGTGGGATTTTTCCTTCTTTAATTAATGAATTCATATGTTGGCTTGGTGTGGTGTAATTTCAGGATATTAAGCATAGATAAGTATAAATACAAGGTTCCCTTATTCATTTTCAATCAAGAATTTTGTGAGAGCATTCCTAATAGCATGATTGAGTTCAAAAAATAATTCAAGAGAAATTCATCAAGCATTTGGAGCCATCATCAATATTTAAGCATCATATCAAATATCTTTTTGCATCATGTGTGTTTTTGTGCTAACATTTGTGATGTAGGGTTTTGATTCAAGCAAGCAATTCAAGTCAAGATCTATCAAGTATTCAAGCATTTGAAGATCCATATCCAAGCTAGCCATTTTACACAAGTTTGCAGACTTTATAACAAGGGTTTGGTGAGTTGTAGCATTGCGTGTTGTTTATTCATCATTTCCCTTCATTATTCTATTTCATTTCAAGGTTTAATTATCAATAAGGGGTTTAACCAAGGAATACCCTCATTTACTAAAAATCAACAAGTTTTTCTCCTCTTGCATGTTTGTAATCTTGCAGATTTAGGTTGAAGACTTGAAGATCATTTGAAGTTCAAAGTTGCAATGTTGCAAAGTTGCATTGCAATGTTGTCATCTTCATGGAAACTCACTTACAGGCTAAATCTGAAAGTTTTGGAGCTTGAGATTAGAGAAGTAGAAAGTGCAGATCTTGAGCCTCGAGACCATATTTAGAGATTCCAGAAATTCCAGACGGGACTAAGTCACCACCTAGGGAGTCTTAGTCCTCTTGAAGGTATTTTTTTAGAAATTCTTCTAGATCTGGTTCCGGCATCTAAAGATTTTGCATCTGCCCCAAAAAAAAAGAGAATAAGACAATAGTAAGGGCATGATCTTTGTCCTCCATAGCTCATTTTGACAACTTCTTTACATTTTTGGAATCCTCATTGCATTTCCAGACTTCCTAGGTACACATATCCTAGATTTCTATAGCATAATTTCATCATTTACATCTTTCATTTAGCTTGCATTTCTAGGTTTTGTGGGTTGAATGCTTATTTGTCTTTTCCAAGCATTTTCTTGGTGGTGAACCCCTAAAAGCTTAAAGAACCCCCTTCCTAGGTCTTCCTTATTGAGAATTGACTCACCTTGTGTGATTGATAGTCAATCCAATTAGGACTCCTAGGAGATTATTTAATGACCCAAGGAGAATAAGTGGGCTATTCTCACACTCCATTTTTCTTCAGTTCAATTATATCACTATAGAAAAGATATATGCTAACCCCAAATATTTGGATCCCTTAAATATGTTATCTTAGAATTGCATATGGGGTGTAATCTCTTTTTCATGATGTAGCTTCATTTGGAAATATATCATTGGTATAGGGATTTCTAAATAATCTCTCATGTCTCTTTAATCTATTAGCTTTTATTGTATTCTAGTTTAAAGTAATTGCTCATAACATGTTAGTAATTTCTTTAAAGTGGGGGAAATTATGCCTCTTGCTTGTCACTTTCTTGATGTCATGACCTATTTTTAAAAGTGTCGTCTTCTTACTTCACGTGATGCATCTTCTTTTAGTTACATTAGGATTGATGTCCTTCAAGAGCATGACCTTTTTTGGCATATGGTGTTCCTCTTAGTGGTAATGCTCTGGTTTTCATTCCCTAAGGTGTGAATCTTTTATCTCTCGACTAGTCCTCTCTTGATGGTGATGTCGAGTGTGATGTTCCCTAAAGTGAGACCTTTCATGAACTAATAAAAACCTCTTTGATTATCTTGATGGAACTTTCAATTTTTTTTGTAAATTGTAGCATACTCATGTTAAAACCCTAAGAATTTTAACCTAAAAATATTTGTTACATTTGTTGTAGGGTTCCTATATGAGGCTTATGGTTTTTTATTTTTAGTTGCTTGGTATTCCATTTTGTTGTTGGTTGTATAGTGTCTATTGTCGGTCACATAAGGGGAGGGGAATTTTCATGTTTACATCATCATGTGACTAACACCATGCAACCGATTTTTCTCTTAGGTCTAAATCATCTATTTCTATAGGGTTAGAGAAATGATTTTTGATCATTACATCCATTTTTTCGTATGATTCAAAAATTGTGAGCCTACTGTTCATGTGTCACCCTAGAGAAGTTCCTTTTTTAGAACAACTTATGAGCACATGCATAAAACTTTTACTTAAGTCTTAATGTCCCTTTTAACTATATCGCTCATCGCAGATTTATTCATAGGTTTACACTATGAATTAGTGATAAGAAATGAGTGGTACTCCCCTTTGATATCACTCATCGCTAATGGCTTCTGATCCCTCAAAGTTGTAATAGCAATAAGTGATGTTCTTAGCCTTATGCTCTTATTGCTCATCGCTGATGACCATTGAAAAGAACATTTGTAATAGTGATGAGTGATGTGTTGTTGCACCATATGATCGCAGATATGTTGTAAAAGATGATTCTCACATTAGAAATGTGTGATGAACCCTATAAATAATGTAAACTGTTTATCACTGATTGCTTGCACAATATATGAGGAGAATCAGCAATGAACGAAGGCCTTATCGCTCATCACAAATTCATCTCAGAACTTAAGTTCTAAATTAACAATAAGCAATTAGTTCCTTCTAAAAGGATTTTTTATTTCTTTCACTAATTTTGATATGATATTATGGGTGATATCTTTGGCACCATTTGTTCTATGTAGGTGCATGTGTCCAAGATCTAGTGTTTTCACAATGTCTCTTATTGCTAATGTGATCCTAGGGGTAAAGTTTGAATTGGCGAAATCATGATGAAGGGATAGAGGTGACCGGGAGTTAGGACATTAAATCAAGGGTTAAAGGCCATCACAAAGATGTTTTCATCATTGATAGAGCCAAGTGATAGTAAGATAAATAAAAAGTAGGTGATAACCATTAATGAAAGGAGCAATGTGGCAGCATCCGGGGGGATCTCACGCAAAGCAAGAGGGGAATCAGTGAAAGAACTAGATGACAGTTGATAAAAATTTAAAATAGGACAATCCAGTGAACATAAATCCATAACATAAGTAATTTCATCACTAATGAGCACCTCAAGATTAGGGAAGGATCGATGATGAAGCGAGGAGGAGTGCAAGGAAAGTTTCTCTCTAAACTAACCTTATGTACTTCATTGATATTAATGAAGAGCACAGATTAGGTTGGCGATACATGCCAAATCGTCAGGACATATATGATTAGATTAGGGTTAAGGAATAACGTGTCAATATTTGAGATAGTATCGTTGTTTTCAAGAAGCAAGTTGATAATAGTCAAAAAATGATGCTCATGGCCACCTTAGATGAAATTTTAATTGCTCTTAGATGAATGATCCAAATTTAGGGCCAAATTGATAGGCTACAATTTGCTCACACAAGGAGTTATGCATCATTAATTCTACATGCTCGAAATCTCTATTTAATGCAGAATGATCAATGATTATTATCATTATCTTTTTAGTCTATAGTGTATGTTAGGCTAAGTGTGAAGGGTTTTTGGTCTATTTGTGGTAGAATTTTCTGATCCTAGTTGGGTTGGTATGAAATTGAGTTCTCTGGTTTACTTAGGATTTTTATTGCTTGAATTGGTCATTATCACTAGGATTGGGTGTTTTTATTGTGGATTTTGAACCACAAGACATGTTAATTATCATTTTGTAAGCTCAGAAAAGATGGGAAAAATTGGTGAGGCAACCCCACCTATTAGGAGGTCTAGTTAGTTAAGTATGTCAAAATTCCATGAGGAGGTAAATGAGCAAGAAACCATGGTTTCTCATGAAATTGAAAAGGGAAAAAGGAGGGCTAGAGGCTATAAAAATAAGAAAATTGTATAAATTAGTTACCACTTGAGAAATAGGACCCTTTCAGGGGAAGCAGCTGAGCCCAAAGGCAAGGAACTAGCATTGCTAGTGAAGAAGGCCAAAAAGAAGGAAAAGAGGTACTAGACTAGTCAGGGAAAGCAGGATTGTCTTATTGTGCTTTTTGACACTCCTTTAGATGTTGAAGCTGAGATAGACTTAGACTATGGAAAATACATCCATTCCTTAGTGCCATATGATAGCTTTGATGGCAATGTGTTGGTAATACCTCCAATTGCAACAAGGACTAGGAGTAGTTGGGAATTTTCAGATGTCGATGACTCTGAATAAGGGTCGCCTCCTAATTTAGTTTTTCATGACACCATAGTCATTGCATAGGAGGTGTTTGTTTTCATGTGTCCATGGTTTGTCTTTTTCTTTCCCTTGCTGATGTGGAGGTTTTCCAAATAATATGAACTGAATCCTTTTTGTTCCCAACAACGAATGTTGTGATAGTGATGACTAACATTCTACACATGCTTTTTGCCTCCACTGTTCTGAAATGATTACATATGAAACCGCCCAAGGAGTCCTTAGAGGAGTTAGTTGGAATTAGGTTTTGAAATGAACTCAAAATGAAATTAAAATTATAATTCAGTCGGGTGCTTGTTGCTCCCTTGTTTTATATAAAGGGGATTTCATGGCTGAAAAAAGAGAGTTCAAAATTTTTTGAGTCTAGATTAAGGTCACAGTATAGATACTAAGCTCTAGTAGTAGAAAAGAATGTAAATAGATATTGTATTAGATATATCAGAAGCAAGTCTAAGATGAAAGTTATACTGTGTATAAATCTTGAATATGTTTTACAATGAAATATAAAAAATGAAGAAGAATTTTAGTTTTCAGAATTTTACTCTCCTTTTTGTTTTCTCCCAAGTTATGAATGAATATTTTTAATGACACCTTCATTTCTCTTTTTTCATTTGCATAGAATGTATGAATTTTTTTTGTGCTTCAATTCAATGAATTGATTAAATGCTGAAATGAGCTCATTGGTTTGCGAGAAAATCATACAGAATTTAGTAAGGAAGTAATATTATGAAGATATAGTGAGTTATATGTTACAAAGTAACAATCAAATGGTCCACTAATTTCTAAATTTTAATCAAGATTGTATTACCGTTTAGTTCATTACCAGTTATAATTCTTTTTTTCTGTTAGATAAAGCAATGACTATCTGGTTAGTTTTTCTTATGGTCAGTTGAGCCAGTATTGAATTGGGCCTAGGATTTCTAAAAAAATAACCAACATATCCTATTATCTTAAACCAAAAATGTTGGCCACTAAGCATAACACAACTTTTTTGGTGGTGTATTTGTTTCATGATTTTCTAGCATAACACAACTTGCTAGCCTTATGATTTTCATGTGTGGAACCTTATCGAAATTATCAAGGAGTATAAATTTTCATATGGTTGATGTATGGGATCCTGTAGACCTGGCATGAATTTCCCATTTCCACTTACTTTATGGGTTCACACCTTGTAGACCTAGTGTGTGTTTCTCACTTGTTTAGGCTTGTCAAGTGTATACTAGACTACACTTGTAAGTATGTTTCTTATGGCCACCTTACATAACACAACTTTCTTTCCTATGGTGCCATGAGAGTGCGTTTTAGGACCTTGGCTTAATGCGACTTGCTAGTTCATCTTTTCTTTGCATTAATTTTGACATTGTATGATGTTGTATCTTGAATTATTGTTGCATTCGTATGTCTCTTTATGCCTTTGTTGGTTTTCCATCCAAGATCTTTGGTCCTAGGGTATTTATCATCTTCCTTGATACTTTTCATCTTATCTTTCTAACAATTTTACAATTAGACCTCTCTTGACTTATTTGTCTACTTTAGTGTGAGATTGAGCATAGGGCTCATACTCTCACTAAAGTGGGAGCTAAATGTAGGGTTGGAAAATGTACTCCTTTACATTTTCACACTATGTTTGCATCACCTATTTGGCCAAAAACAAACATTTTTTCCCTCTCTTTTTGTGTGTAGATTTAAAGGTGAAGAAGGACTAGAATTGGATCAACAATGCAATTTTTTGCAATTGTCATTGAAGTTGTCATCAAAGTTGTCAAGCCATGAAAACTCATTTGCATAATTTATTTCTAGCTTTCTAACCGTGGAATCTAGTGGGATAGGGACTACAAATTTTAGATTAAAGGATTGTGAAATAAAAATTTTAATCCTTGTACAAAGACCCATTTTCCCTAGGGCGAATCTATCCCAATAGGACACTCAAAAATCACTTTTGGTGATAGGTGCAACTTAGTTTCTCCTTCTTAGATCTTCTTGAAAGTTATAATTTTTGTTTTTTTTATCCTTTAAATTTGTATTTCAATTTTTACATCACATAATTGAGCTCATTAGGCATTTTATTTTCATCTCCCAAAAAGTGCATTTCAGTCATTTTCTATCATAATGAAATAGTAGATCCCCTAATTGGGTTGACTCACCTAGGGGTTGAAAGTCAATCCTACCTTTGGGAGATATCTTTTCCTAATGAAACTAAAAGAAAATTAGGTGTCTTAGATCTCTATTCCATTCGTTCCATTTCTGCAACAATATACAAAAACACAACAGACCCTAGATTTTTCTTCGTTTTAGTTAGTAAAGCGCCAAATTAGATTGATTGATTAATTTTGAGTTTATCTTTATAATAAATATTTGTTAAATGTTGATGATGAAGTGATTAGTTAATATAGATTTATTTTTATTGATTATTTGATTTATGAGTGTTAAAATTATAGTTGATATGATGTAAGGGAATTGCATTTTCTTGGACATTTTTTTCTTTCTTCTACCTACCCCATGTAAGAGTTTTTAGTCATTTCAACTTGATTTCTCCCTATTATCTAGTGCATTAATGAAAAACATGGGAGAAATGGAGAAGAAGTAATCTAAGTAGGAATTTGAACCTATAAAAGAGTTTTTGAGAATTTATGATGAGATTTTGTGTGCTACACCCATTTTAGGTGGGAGTTTCTAGAAACTTCAATGTATTAGAGGGATTTTTTAAGAGAAAAAATAAATAGAAGAGAGATAAAAATAAAAATGGAAGAAGATGGAAACAATTGTGAAGAAGAAAAATAAAAAAAATAGAGAGGACTAGGAAAGGCAAGGAGGAACATAAATGCATGTAGTAGACAAATAGCAAGAAAGGATCAATAGGGGAGTTTTAATATTGGCCCAGTATTTTGAAGGAAAGTAAAAATGTGTAAATGATTCTTATTATGAGATAAATGAAATGGAATTCTACCTTATTAAATCTATTTAATTTAGGAATGTGTGCTCTTCTTTTGAATAATACATTTTTTTGTGAGTTTTGTTCTAGAAATCATTTTTTTTTGTGTGCAAGATTATAGGTTACCTTATGATTGGTGTTGTGTTTCCAAACCATATTACTATAGGATTTATGTTCCTACAACACAAATTAATTTTTCTATAGAAATGGATTGATCCACCTACAACACAGTTACTTTTATTTGTAGCTAAAGATTTCTCCAATAGAAAAAGTTTATAGGTCTCTACAAAGTTTGTGTGGATTGTTTTCAATAAAAAAACCTTTGTTCTTCACTTGTTGGATCTACTTTGGTTAGGTGTTTGCACCTACAACAAGGAGTGGGTGTCATTAGCATGGTACCATATCACAACTACATCTCTAGGAAGAAAGATAGTGAATTTGGATTGGGGTTGATAGAAGCAAGTTAAGTAGTGTTTATGGGTGCTTCCCTATAGTAAGGGATATTATAGTCAGAAGGACTATAGTAAGAAGAAAGAAGAAAGAAAATATATTTAGGGTAGCAAGATGCTACCAAGGAAAAGGATGGCATAGGTTTTAAAGATAATTATAATGGGAAGGATAGGTGAGGTATTGGAGGGCCTAAGGGAAGTTTAAGTAATGATGGATGCAATAGAAGGTGGTAGGAGAAGAGCTAGAGAACATGAATATAATTTCAATAAAAATGATGGCATAGATATGACACAACAAGAATGTGGAAATGTAGATGAAAATATGGATATAGGGGAAAGAATTCTAATAAGGGTTATCTCTAATATTAGTAAAGATACAAGGATGGAATTAACAAGCTTCTCAAGGAGTTCAAAAGTAGATGAGTTAATATATTGGTTTGATAGAAACGAAAGAATACTTCAATTATGATGAATTGGAGGACCCTAAAAGAGTGAAGGTTTCTGAAACAAATTTGAAAGGTGAGAAATATGAGGGATAAGTTTCTACTTGGAGATTATCCACTTGAACCTCTCATTAATTTGATAAATTTATAATAGAAAGAGATAAGTGTGAAGGTTATATGGGATATTTTTATAAAATTTCAATATTACAACATAATGAATAGACTATATATAGAAAGGTGGAATGATATTTTAATGAAATGAGGCTAAATATTCAAGATGGGTTGAGCATGGTGAGGTTGAAAAATTTGGAAGAAGCATAACATCATGCCCTAAAGGAAAAGGAAAAATTGTCAAGAAAGTAAAGAGTAGCCAAAGTAGAGGTAGATTTATTAGACGCAGAGGAAATCGCCAAATAAATATTACACAATGATAAGGAGGCCAACCATTTAAAAAGTAAAAAGGAGAAAAATAAAATAAGAGGAAGACCATACCCTATGAGAGGTATAGTTAAAGGAATAATTTATCAAGGTACCTATTTCACATGTAAACAACTAGGCCATAGTATTTATGAATGCCCAAAATACAAGATAAAAGGATCAAGGAGAAAAAAGGCTATACGTGCACACATAGAAAAGTGAGATAAAAAATATAAAGGATCTATTAGTCAACTAGATGAACCTAGGAATGAAGAAATATTTATGACAAAAATGATACTTTTGAAGACAACGAAAAGAGAAAATGAAACTGTCTAAAGAAAAAACTTGTTTAGAATAGTATTCAAAGTAGACAAAAATTATTGCATGGCTATAATAAATAGTGTGAGTATTGATAATTTAGTTTCATTTGAAATGGTAGATATGCTAAAGTTAAAAATAACAACTCACCTTACTCTTTACAAGGTGTCATGGATAGAAAAAGGGAACCAAATCTTGGTGGATTAGTAGTGCCTAGTGAGTTTTGAAATAGGAATTTATGAATATGAGGTGTGGTGTAATATCATACATCTATTTTTGTATGCCATTTTATCTTAGGAAGACCATAGTAGTTTGATAGGGATACAATCGATGATCGGAGAGAAAACACTTACACTTTGGAAAAAAATGGACAAAAACATACTCTTACTTCATTGATAACTAGGAAAGAAGAGGTGCAAAGTGATCCAAGGAAATTATTAGTGATATAGAAAATTAAAGTCCATTTTAACCATGAAAAAATATTTTTTGGAGTAGTTCCCAAGGTGCCATAGGTTGGGATGGGTTTTGACTATAGTGATATGCCATTAGAAGGAAATGGATTACTAGAATAATTTGATGAAATGGGGTCCAAAGAGTTTCCCAAAGGACTACCACCTATGAGGAGCATTAGCATCATATTTACTTAATTTCAAGGGAAATTTTACTCAACAAGGGTACTTATAGATTGACAACTTTGAAAATGAAGAGGTGAACAAATAAGTGTGAGAGCTAATGGAAATAGGACTAATTAGAGAAAGACTTAGCCCATGTGTAGTACCAAGTGTGTTAGCACCAAAAAGAAATTGTGAATGGAGGATTTGCATTAACTCAAGATAAAATTACAAAATAAATATTAAGTATTAGTTTCCTTTACCTAGAATGGATGTTCTTGTGGATTTCTTGGGAAAGGTTGATTATTTTACTTAAATTGATTTAAAAAGTGGGTATCACCAAATTAGAATAAGATATGGTGATGAGTGGAAGATTTATTTTAAGACCAAGGATGGATTATGGGTGATCCCACAAAACTAGTTTACAATTACATTAAGGAAGGAAAATTGCAAAAACACTCCCAAAACCAAAAAATAAAGTTTTTAAGGGTTCACTCAAATGAGGGGGTGTGAGAAAACCCCTAAAAGGGTTTTCTCAAACCCCCTAGTTTGAGTGAACCCCTTTTTCATGCTAGGTTCACTCAAACCCCATATGGCACATTTTTAAAAGAAAACAATGGAAATTTTGAAAAAAAAGGGGGGTTCGAGCCAACCCCCCTTTGAGTAAACCCCCTTCACTCGAAGGGGTCAAGGGGGGTTCGCTCAAAGAGGGGTTTTCTTGAACCCCACTTTTTTCCCTTGTCCCACTCTTCTACCAAATGTATGCAAAACAATTCCTTTCAAAGCTCGGGTTGAGGATGAAAATGGAGGAGATCTCACCTAACCAACTAGATGATGGTAGTCCTCAGAACGAGCTATCCATCGAATATAATGTTAATATGTTTTAGTTTTATTATGTCTTCTTTTTAGATTGATTAAACATAGTCTTTTCACTAAAAACAAGCTCTATGTTTTGCACATATAGAAAAATAACAGATTATAAAAAAAAATTGAAAAATATATATGCACTAGATATTGATGTCCTTGATCCAACAAAAAAAAAAGAATTTCAATACTTACAAAAAATGTTGTGTTAGCAAGTAAATCATGTCTAAATTGTAATTGGTTTGACTTCAAAACTTAATTAAGAAAAAAAAATTCAATGAAATGAGCTATGAAACTAATTCCATGCACTAGATATTGTAGTTATGAATCTGAATTTGAAAAAAATAGAATTTTATCCTTCATAGAAAAAAGTTGTGTTAACAAGTACACACCACTCTTTAAAAAATGTGTATACTGTTAAAAAATAGTTTTCAAAGGATATGGAAAAACAAGTACAATATGATTCCCAAAATTTTCAAAAAAATATATTTAGAATCCAAAAACAAAATTTTACAAATCACTAGTTTGCATCATCTTCAAATTCCTCACAGTTTAGCCACTATAGGTGCCTGTAAGTGAAGATTTAGTTAAAAAAAATTAGTTCAATGTCTAGTTTGGCCAAAAATAGTAAACCAATATTGTGGGATCGCCCTTATATGAGTGGTTAGTAATTAACTTCATATTAACAAATTCATCTAGCATATTTATGTGGTTTATGAACAAAGTGTTAAAGACCATTTATAGGAAAAATTGTAATCGTGTTCCTTGATGATATTCTAATTTTTAGGAATAGTAGGGAAGAACATTATTGCATATTAGGTAGGTCTTGTAAAGGCTCAAGGAGGAAATTTTTTTGGTGAACTTAAAGAAACACAATTTTATGAAGAATAAATTGGTTTATTTGGGATATGTCATTTCACCTAAAGGGATACAAATGGATCTATAAAAAGTATCAGCAATATATAATGACCTACACCGAGGAGTGTGCATGAGATTCAAAGCTTTCATTGTTTATCTAGCTTTACCTATAGATTTATTTAAAATTTTAATGGAATATCTGCACCCATAACTATAACCATAAAGAAAATATAAAGTATTTTAAGTGGTTAGAAATGGTAGATAAGATCTTTGAGCTCTCGAAGAGGGTCATTAAGGAATAAATTTAGCATTACTCAATTTTATAAAAAAAATTCAATTGGATTATGATGCAAGTGAGATAGCCATAGGAGTGATTCTCAACCAATAGGGTACACCTATTTCATACTTAAATGAAAAGCTTAACTATTCCAAGAATATGCATTCTATTTATGATCAAGAGTTGTGTGTCATAGTATAGGCCTTAAAGAAGTGGTGACATTATTTTCTTCCTAATGAGTTTTCTCTTTACATGGATCATCATGCTTTACAATTTATAAATAGCTAGATGAAGCTTAACCAACTATACATGAAACTTTGGTGGAATTCCTTTAAGTTACTCTTTTTCTCAATCATCAAAGTGGAAGTTCAAACAAAGTAGAAGATTCTTTGAGTATGAGGGAAACATTATTGACTAAAATGAGAATTGAAGTAGGTGGATTTGATGTTAGGGATTTATACAAAGACGATTCATAATTTAGGGATGCATGGATAAAATGTAAGGAGTCTAGACTTATATGTATAGGGAACCATGGATGGATTACTTCATACATGATGAATTTTTATTCAAAGGATAACAACTATGCATACCTCAAAGATCAATGGGGTAGAATATAATAAGACAAAAGAATTTTTATTTTTTTGATAGATATTTTGGAGTTGATGAGAGCATTAACCATAGCTTAGTGAAAGGTATTATTGATCAAGGATGAGGGAAAAAGAAGAAATTTTTGCAAGGACATCAATTTTATGAATATCCCAAAGGAGGGAATCAAAATTCATACCTATATCAGCCATTACCCACACCAAAGAAACCATATGATGATATAAACATGGATTTTTTGTTTAAATTGCTCAGAGCATGAAGAGGTAAGAATTCTATGTTTGTCATTGTTAATACATTCCTTGAAATGGCTCATTTTATAGCTTGCAAAAATAGCAATGATGCCACACATATTTTCAATTCTTTTCCCGAAGGTTGTTAGGTTGCATCGCTTATCAAAAAGTATAGTTTTAGACTATGGCACTAATTTTGTAGTAAATTTATGGAGGAAAATTTTAAAGAAATTATGTACTAATTTAAAGTCTAGCTCTACATATCATCCTTAAACATATGTATAGACCAAATTTCTTAATCAAAGCTTCAAAATTTTATTAAGTTGTTTGGTTAGTGACAAGCTTAAGCAAAGGGATTTTATACTAATCAAATTTCAATTTGCACGTAATGGTTCAATCAACAGAAGTACAAGTAATGATCTATTTTAGATTAAAGTAATGGATATAGCCCTAGGGATATGTAAAAATTAAGGTAGATTGCAAACATGAAGGGTCATAAGAAAAGTGCTAGAGGAGAAGAGTTTGCAAAGTATTAACATTAGCCAGTACAAGGGAAAAAATTAGTTGGAGTAGCCAATTGTATAAAGAGAAAGAAGATTCAAAGAGGAGAGAAAATAATTTTGAAGTGGGAGATATGGCTCTTGCACATCTATGAAAGGAAATATTTTCAAGACATACTTATAATAGGCACAAGTGGAAGAAGATTAGATTATGTAAAATAATTTAATAAAAAATCACCAAATGGTTATGGGTTGAAGCTACCTATATGTAATGAAATAACTTGCACAATAGAAGAATATGATACTAAATATGCTACAAATACTTGATAATAACTGAGAATAACAAGCCACTTCGAGGGGGAAAACCTCCAAATATCTCCAATGAGAACAAAATTCACAATATGATCATGAAATAAGACTCACAACCTCCTATATATATACTTATTTATGCCAAGGATATCACCTAGACCGACTTAGATAACCCTATATAAGCCCTAGGAAAACCTAATCAACTAAATAACAATATAATAATGATAATATGACTTAATTAGGATTTAAGATAGCCACAAGCCAACTATTCATAACCTGATGTACTCTAATATTAAGGGTATAGCATACCTTCCCTCTTCAAATAAGTGTTATCCTCAATGCTAGGTATTTTTGGATTCTTTTGAATGAACTCATCCTCCCATATTGCATCTTCAATTGGTAAATTCTTCCATTGAATGAGATATTGAGTGAGTGATCTAGTCCTTAGCTTCCTTGTGTGTTTTTGAAGAATACATTATAGTTCCAATATGATTCTTCCTTCTTCATCAAGATCTGGTAGTATTGTTTTAGGGATATTATTCCTAATTACCTTCTTCAAATAATGTTTACATGAAAAATGGATGTATTTTTGTTGTTGATGGCAATTCAATATTGTAGGAAACGCTACCTATCTTTTGTATGATTTGATATGGGCAATAATATTTTGGAGACAACTTGTTATTCTTTGAATATTTCTTTAGTGACATTTTCTTGTATGGTTGCAATCTCAAAAAAACCCAATCCCCAAAATCAAAACTTCTCTCACTACGATGTTCGTCTCTTTCTTTCTTCATTTGATTTTGTGCCATACATATATTCTCTTTAAGTCTTGAAAGTACTTTTGTGATGAATCATGTGTTCCTCCATAGTGTGAACTCTTGGTGAAACCTTCAATGATGATGTTATGGAAGGATGACGTGATATCCATACAATGCCATAAATGGAGACAATTTTAATGAACTATGGAAGGAAGTGTTAGACCACCATTTTGCTAGTGGTAGCCAATCTATCGATTAAGACTTCTTTACCTAAAGTGAAATAGCATAGTTATTCTTCCAAACACTTATTAACCACCTTTTTTTCCCATCAAATTATGGATGGTACATGAAGAACTATGAGGTAATTGAGTACCCAAATTTTTGAATAGATCTGTCCAAAAGTTACTAGTAAAGATAGGATAACAGTAACTAACAATAACCTTAGGTATACCATGTAGCTTTTGAATATTCTGCAAAAATGATTTTTCCATTGTACTTTCTATAAAAGGATGTGATAATGCAATAAAATGTGCATATTTAGTGAGGTGATCCACTACTTCCATGATGACATTCTTACCATTAGATCTTGGAAGCCCTATGACGAAGTCCATCGAAACCTCTTCCCAATGCTAGCTAGGAATAACTAAGGGTTGCAAGATACTAGGTTTCTTAATTGTCTCCCCTTTATTTCATGAATAAACCAAACATTCTACCACAAAGTTTTTAACATGATCCCCTTTTAGCCCTTCCCAAAATAAGTCTTTCTTGACTTGATGATATGTCTTCAAAAATCTTGAATGACAACCAATTTGAGACTCATGTAGCTCTATGAGAATATTTTTTTGAGAGAGGAATTCTTGCAAAGATATAATCACTCTTTATACTAGGGTATGTGCAGGATCATCATGGAAAAAATAGGCCCTTAAGTGGCAAACAATTTAGAAAAATTAGAGTTAGGAAACTTGACGTAATATTTGAGTAAGTTATCTATATTATTTTAAAAATATGTAAGAATGGAATCTGTAGCAAATTGAATGTAGTTTCTAAACTACTGGGTTTATTTAAAAAAAAAAAATCTATTTGGTGAAAATTTGATATTTCAATGGAGTAGTACTTAAATTTTAGGGAAAATAAGAAGTAGGTGTCTATCTGAGCACCCTAACCACAATAAAATGATAATACTTTTTTTATAAGACTTTATATATAAGTAGAGGACTCATGTCCCAATGTGATGCACATTTTTTGTAATTTTTTTCTAAATAAATAATTAATTATGATTTTTTTAATCAAAAATTTTAAAAAATATAAAAACTCGTATGTCTGACCACCTTAACTTAGTCAAAAATTTGTAAAATTCTTTTTTTTTTAATCCTATGTGAAGCATAGAATGTGACAGAAATTTCGTATTCAAAAAATGTGATACCATTTGAAATCTATAGATGTTTTTTAATTAGTTTATCAATTAGGACTTTAGTCATAATTCAAATAAAAAATGAATAATAATTATTTATTAAATTCAAAGTAAAGCATAATTTATATTGGTTGAAAGGTAAGAATCTCCTTTAAAAACACTTTTCGTTTCATCAATTTTGGATAAAATAAAAAAATTCAGCCACATGGGCCATCATATCAGTTACATATTGCCACTTTTTGGTCCATCATGATCCTGCACATACCCACCAAAAATTATCTACCTTCTAACAAAATTTATCTAAACTATGAGGATCACTGTATAATTGTTGAATGAGATTACTAGTAGCCACATAATTTTTCCACTCATCTTTGGATTCTTCTACCCAATCTTCTTTTAATATTAAAATGGAACACAATATATCTTCATCCTTCTCATCCTTCCTCGATTGTGCATCTGCCACAACATTTTCTTTCCCTTTCTTATATAAAATCTCAAAATCATATCCTAACATCTTAACCAATTTTTTCTGTTCTTGAAAAGATAATCTTTGTTCCAAAAAATATTTTAGGCTATCATGATCTATATTAACCATTAAGTGTCTACCCATTAGATAAGGCCTCCATTGTTTTACTGCAAGAAGAATAGCTAACATTTCATTATCATAAATAGGTTTGAGTTGATTCTTACCCTTTAATTGATGGCTCTCAAAAGCAATGGGGTGACCCTCTTGCATGAGAACTATGCTTATACCATATCTTGAAGCATCAAATTCCATAATAAAATATTTTGTGGGAAAGCATTGAATTTGATGTAGAGGGTTAGGGGCTTTGAAAGAAACACAAAGTTACAAGACTAACAATGATTCACTCTCAACCTTTCAACTTGGCACCAACATGGAGATAAGGCCTCAACTTTGCATTCATGACTTATTTTCCTTCCTTATGGACCCAAACCCTAGGAACACTCTTAAGAGACCCAAAAAAACTTGGTTTGAATGATTTCAAATCCCAACCCTTTGACTTAGACACAAAACCAATTTTTCACCTTAACTAGGCTACTAGCCCAACTAGGCCTCTAGCGAAGGATTTTTGACTTTTCACTCAAACTTTCCAAAGGAACCTCCAAAATAATGATTGAACCAAATGTGGTTTGTGATGATACATAACATACTAGATTCTTGATGGCACTTGTTTTAGAGCACACCAATCAAAAATCTATTGTTTCCTCCAATTTAGGCCTAATTAGCTCTCTTTTTCAAAGCAACCCCTCTTTAAACTCAGCCCCTGACCATGAAACTTTCAAAAGTCCCTTAAAATGACTCAAAACCAAGGATTCCAAGTTTTTAGGCCTCTATGACACATCTAACATGATCAAACACAAAACCCTCCTTAACTTGCCTCAAAAAGTAGGGCTTCTTGAAAACTAACCTTCCAATCACTTCTAGAACTTTCTCATTGACTCTACACCATTAGGACAACATATTTAGTCTATCCCAACTCAAAAACATGCCCCTAATTAAGCTAGATCTTCTGCTGCTATACCCTAGCCTCCATCTTCAAGCACTTTTCACAGTCAAATCTTGGTGTGCACAATAGTATCCATCTCTCCTGCACATTATATTGTTATTACAGTATGGTACATGTTAAATATGATCCATTTCAAAAGATACAGTCATAAACTCCCATGAAATGGATCATTTATCCATGAAAAACCCTTAAACTAGTGTAAATTTTGTGTTCTTTTTTAGGACAGTCAATATAAAATGCAAAGAAATTAATTATCACTACTTTCAGAGCCTTCAATGGTGTTAAAATATGTAAACAAAAACTCCTAAAGCATCATACTAGACATAGATTCAATAGAGATCAAGTATTTAACAAAAGAACACCATAAAAGTGCCAAAAACTGTGTTTTTCACTATTTCCAAAAAACAGTCCATATAGTACTTGCTCCAAATGCCCAACCTCCATAAAAATGATAATTTTTGGGTTATATAACCATTCCCAAACTGATCCAACCATTTGGAACTGATTAAGTTGCATAAAAGTGATTAAAACCCACATAACTCATTTACCCACCCAAATTGGAATTCAAAAATTTGAATTTTCCAACTCTTATTTTATTGATTCCTACAACCTAAAAACTATTGAATCTCTAACATCCAACCTTATTTGACATAATTAAAACACTATATTCCTATATAACCTCCTAGAACATGATTGTTCCATTTACATTGCAATTTGGTCCTAGGATCCTTATTAGGACCCTTAGGACTTTTGACCTCTTTAATGTGTTCACCCATTCCAAAGGCCATTATAGGCTCCAAGATATCATAATTAATGATTTGAGGTGATTGATAGGTCTTCAAGACCCCTGCATTATCCTGTCTCCTGAAGAGTTCCTTGAAGAGCTTGGGTGCTCTTGCACCATTCTCCCCAAGAAAGAAAGAGTTCTTGCCCCAAGAAGCATCCAACTTGTTGCTGCCATAATACTCCTTGTTCCTATATGTTTGTACCTTCTAACTAAGCATGAAATCTCCCAAAGTTACCTTTTTCCTTTTCTTCCAACCTGCATTCATGTCACTCAACATGTTAGTGTCAAATCTATTTTTTTGTCCTTTTTGCTGCTTGATAACAGCCTGTCCTTGTACCTTGCTTTTTCCTTTATTCCACTCATTTCCTTGTGAAAGAACACCACTCCTATTACCCTCAACAATAGGGAATTCAATATTCCCAATCTTAATACTGTCCAAGTCCCAAATATTCTAATTTTTAGGACTGTACTCTTCATATATCTACTGCAACTCATCATTCCTCTTCCAACCAGTATCTTCCCCTATCTTACCTATCTTACCCTGCTTATTCACCTGCAAATGTTTCTCAAAATAGATCATAAAACTTTCATTTGACTGCTCCAAAGGAAAAGGCACTAATTTATATCTAACATCTCCTTTATGCACCAAATATGTATTATGGAATCCATCATGCAATGTCCTTCTAGCATACTGCCATGGTCTTCCCAAGATGATATGACCACAAGTCATTGGAATGACATCACAAAGCACCCTATCATGATATGATCCAATTGAGAAATCTACATAAGCTCTCTTACCAATCTCTACATGTTGTCGTTGAGTTACCCAAGTGGCGTTGTAGGGGGTAGGATGATCAAATGTTTCAATCTCTAACTTGGTTATCATATCAAGTGAAACTAAATTGCTATGTGACCCTAAATCTATGAGCAATCTGCAGATCTTACCATGACTTAAACAATTTGTTTTGAAAATAGTTACCTTTGGCTCTTGATGAAGTCTTTCTCCTTGCTTGACCATAAGAAACTCACCATCAGTCACAGGGTTTACCATGAATGTTTTTGGTTCCTCCTTCTTGTCCTGTTCTTCTTGTACCAACTTAGCTCTCCTATCTCTACCTTTATCAGCTTGTTCCCATTTAGGACACTTGAAGGAAGGATTCCCTAGTTCATTGCAATTGAAACATCTACCTGTCAATGGTCCTCTACCTTGTCCAAATCTGCCTCCTCCTCTAGGAGTGTATCCACCTCTTTGATTAGAAAATACCTCTTTGCCTTTGTCATTACTGCTCTTGTCATTATTGCCTTGTCCTTGTTCTCTATTACCTCTGCCCCTATTTGAACTACCTCCTCTTCCTCCATTGTTTGATCTTTCTTGCTTCCTCTTCACCTTTTCTTCTGCTCTAATGGCCAACTGAAAACATTCTCCCAATGTCCTTGGCAATTGCAAACCAATCTCATCTTGTAGATTGTACCTCAAGCCATTGATATACCTGGCTATTTTCTCATCCTCTTCTTCATAACCTCCTCTAATACTAAGCTTGTGAAATTTCTCAGTATAGGACATAACATCCAAGTCCTTTTGCTTTAAATTCTACCTCATCCTTTTCACATGAATGGTATAATCAGATGGTAGGAATTTCTCCTTGACCAAACTCTTCATCCTTACCCATGTAGAAATTTTTTCCAATCCTCTAGCCATCCTATCATTCTAAAAACTAGTCCACCATGTCAATGTTGTACCTGTCAACTTGGTTTTGGCAAACTTAACCTTCCTCTCTTCATCCATCTCCTCAAACTCAAAATAGTTCTCTAAGGCATCAAGCCATCCTAACACCTCTTCACTATCCATCTTCTCTTGATAGATAGGAAAATATATGTGACTCTTTCCTCCATGACCTTGTACTACCTTCAACAATCTCAATAACCTCCTTTCCTTAGGGTCCTCTGTCTCATCTGCTTGTTGTTCTTGATTTACCCTCACATGCTCTTCATCTTCATCATTGTCTTCATGGTCTTCTTGCTCTTCTCTCCTCCTACTCCTCTTAAGGTTATTTATCCTTTCTTGCATGGTCTCTCTCTCCATTCTCCATTTCCTTTCTTCTCTTTCTCTGGCCTACTCTCTTGCTGCTTCTTGTTCCCTTCTTTCTCTTCTCTCCCTTTCCAAGATTTCCTTCAACTCTTCCAACTCTCTTGCCAATTGATTTTTTGGTGCCATTGTTGATTCTCCAATCCCTAAAGGACCTACTCACTGCTCTGATACCACTCTGATGCAAAGGGTTAGGGACTTTGAAAGAAACACAAAGTTACAAGACTAACAATGATTCACTCTCAACCTTTCAACTTGGCACTAACATGGAGATAAGGCCTCAACTTTGCATTCATGACTTATTTTCCTTCCTTATGGACCCAAACCCTAGGAACACTCTTAAGAGACCCAAAAAAACTTGTTTTGAATTATTTCAAAGCCCAACCCTTTGACTTAGACACAAAACCAAATTTTCACCTTAACTAGGCTACTAGCCCAACTAGGCCTCTAACAAAGGATTTTTGACTTTTCACTCAAAATTTCCAAGGAACCTCCAAACTAATGATTGAACCAGATGTGCTTTTTGATGATACATAACATACTAGATTCTTGATGGCACTTTTTTTGGAGCACACCAATCAAAAATATGTTGTTTCCTCCAATTTAGGCCTAATTAGCCCTCTTTTTCAAAGCAACACCTCTTTAAATTCAACCCCTAACCATGAAACTTTCAAAAGTCCCTTAAAATGACTCAAAACCAAGGATTCCGAGTTTTTAGGCCTCTTTGACACCTCTAACATGCTCAAACACAAAACCCTCCTTAACTTGCCTCAAAAAGTAGGGCTTCTTGAAAACTAACCTTCCAATCACTTCCAGAAATTTCTCATTGACTCTACACCATTAGGACAACATATTTAGTCTATCCCAACTCAAAAAAATGCCCCTAATTAAGGCAGATCTTCTGCTGCTATACCCTAGCTTCCATCTTCAAGCACTTTTCACGGTCAAATCTTGGTGTACACCATAGTATTCATCTCTCCTGCACATTATATTATTATTCCAGTATATTACAAGTTAAATATGATCCATTTCATAAGATACAGTCATAAACTCCCATGAAATAGATCATTTATCCATGAAAAACCCTCAAACTAGTGTAAATTATGTGTTCTTTTTTAGGACAGTCAATATAAAATGCAAAGAAATTAATTATCACTGCTTTTAGAGCCTTCAATGGTGTTAAAATATGTAAACAAAAACTCCTAAAGCGTCCTACTAGACATAGATTCAATAGAGATCAAGTATTTAACAAAAGAACACCATAAAAGTGCCAAAAACTATGTTTTTCACTATTTCCAGAAAACAGTCCGTACAGTACTTGCTCCAAAAGCCCAACCTCCATAAAAATGATAATTTTTGGGTTATAGAACCATTCCCCAACTTATCCAACCGTTTGGAACTGATTAAGTTGCATAAAAGTGATTAAAACCCACATAACTCATTTACCCGCCCAAATTGGAATTCAAAAATCTGAATTTTCCAACTCTTATTTTATTGATTCCTACAAACTAAAAACTATTGAATCTCTAACATCCAACCTTATTTGACATAATTAAAGCACTATATTCCTATTTAACCTCCTAGAACATGATTGTTCCATTTACATTGCAATTTGGTCCTAGTATCCTTATTAGGACCCGCATGACTTTTGACTTCTTTAATGTGTTCACCCATTCCGAAGGCCATTATAGGCTCCAAGATATCATAATTGATTCTTTGAGGTGATTTATAGGTCTTCAAGACCCCTACATTCTCCTGTCTCCTGAAGAGTTCCTTGAAGAGCTTGGGTGCTCCTGCACTAGAATTTGTGCACATAACCTCCTTTAACATCTAATGAAAATAATCCTTCTTCAATAAAGCTACGAGGGGTGCTGATATATGACCATAATTCTTCATAAATATTCTATAGTATCTAATCAATCCCAAGAAGCTCCTCAATTTCTTAATGGTTTTGGGAATAGGCCACTGCATGATAGCCTTAATTTTTTTATGATCCATCTTTACTCCTTCATGTGAAACAAAGTGTCCCAAGTACTCCACCTCATTAAGACCAAAAGCACACTTGGATGGCTTAGAATAGAGTTGATGCTCTTCGAAAACTTGTAATACTTGATCTACATGTTGCAAGTGTTCTTCCCATGTCTTTCTATAAATCAATATATCATAAAAAACACTAATACAAACTTCCTCAAGAACTTTTTAAAGATGGAATTCATCAAACTTTGAAATGTAGATGGATCATTAGTAATACCAAATGGCATCACCAAAAACTCTTAATGACCCTCATGAGTCCTAAATGTTGTCTTAAAAATATCTTCATCCTTAAATTTGAATTCAATG
Source organism: Sequoia sempervirens (assembly GCA_007258455.2). Classification (NCBI taxonomy): domain Eukaryota; kingdom Viridiplantae; phylum Streptophyta; class Pinopsida; order Cupressales; family Cupressaceae; genus Sequoia; species Sequoia sempervirens. The sequence goes on from VDFB02072274.1 coordinate 22,293,528, forward strand.
ATAACCGAATCTAAGATCTAACTTTGTAAAATATATAACTCCATTCAATTCATCTAGCAAATCATCAATGAGTAGAATAGGAAATTTATCTTTGATTCAATGTACATCTTGAGCACTCTATAGTATGAACAAATGTTCCAAGTTTCATTCTTCTTCCACAACATCAACATAGGTCAGGAGTAAGAACTTTGGCTATATGTCTAATAATTATTTCCTCTAACATCTCCTCGACAATCTTTTCTATCTTACTTGGCTCCCTAGAACTAGTTGTATGCCATGATCATGATCCCTCTTAGGAGGAAGTACTTTTAGAATATCTCCAAAAACCATTGAGTGATGCTCAATTATTTCTTGTAAATCTGGATGGGTAGGAGCATTAGATTAAGAGACTTCTAATGAACATAACTAGGCCACAGATCCATCAAATCCTTTTGTAAGCAACTTATACATTTGATGAGAGCTAAATATTTGTGGGGACTTTTCCTTCAACCCTATTAGTTCTATTATCTTTCCTTTTGATTGGAATCTCATGAATAATTCTTGAAATTTCATCTCAATTGTTCCCAAAGTAGTAATACATTATACTTCCATTTAACAATATGTTGCACCCATGGAGATAAAATACATTGGGCTAGAAAGGTGATAATCTCCCATGGATAATTTAATGCTATGAGACTTTCTAGAACAACTAATAGTACCACCATCTACAATCAAGACCTAAAATTCTAGAGTTGGATATATAAAATAATTTAGACAAGTAGGAAAATTTTTGTTGATGAAATTATGAGTACTACTCGAGTCGATCAACATGGTTACTTTCTACTTCTTTAAGAACCTAGTTACTTTGAGAGTTTGTGGGGCACTAAAACCAGAGAATGTATGACAATAAATTATTGGTTGGGAATCATGTGATTCATCATCTAAATCCCTATCACCCTCTAATATTTGTTCCTCCTCTTCTTCCTCACTTGTTCCTTCAATATAAAACAATTTATTTTCACTACATATATTCCCTCGACTATATTTATTGTCACAATTGAAATATAACCTTTATGATTTGTTCTCCTCAATTTGTTGTGGAGTCAACCTAGTAGGTTGTTGTAGTGAATGTGTAGGAGATATCCTTTCATTGAAATTTATATTACCTTGTCTTATACTAGCCAAATACTTCTCCTCCACTTGTCTTTCCATTACTTTTTCTTGTGATAACCTGATTTTGATTGAAACGATCATACTTCATATTTTATGTGATCCTTTAAATTGCCTAGAAATAGTTCCTTCATATTTTCTTCTGCCACATTCTCTACTATTAGAGAAAGGGTTTGAAATTTCTGAATATAATCCTTTACCATGCCCATTTTCTTTAATTTATTGAGTTGGTATAAGTAGCTAATAGTAAACTTATCTCCTTTATGGGTAGCAAGTTCCTCTTGAAAAATTAACCATGTGACCATAGAACCCCTTTTTCTCTTCTCATCACATAACCAATGATACTAAATAAATCAATCTAGTTCTATGTATAATGACACCATAGCCACCTTTTTTGACTAGGAACATGATGAATATTAAATAACTACTCCATTTGGCATAGCCAATTGGTTGGATCCCTGCCATAAACTTTCTTTCCAACTTAGGTATGAATTTCCTTGGCATATGATTATTAAAGGAAGGATCCTTCTTGAAACCAAATTCAAGTCTAATTAATTAATGTCCAAGAAAAGCATTACCTTCCGCCTTATGAGGTTAATCTTCACCCTTACACCACATACCTTTAACAAATTATTTCAATTCACCCATTTCTTCCATAATCTTCTTCTCTAATGATAAAATATCATCCTTGACTTTGTTTATTTCATCCTTAGGGTTAAAATCTTCATTTTCTACTGCCTCATTCTTTGAAGATTTCCATAGCATGGTAGCATTATTTTTTCCTCTTGTTGTAGGCCCCACCATGATGGTAGAAAATAATTTTACAATTAATCACACAAATAAATTAAAATAATTTGAAAAGTTCATTGTGACTTACCAGGGCCTAGGTTGCACTTCAATAGAAAAATCTCCCAAAAATTAGGTATTTTTAGCCTTGAGAGTGATTTTTTTAAACCTAGTAATTTCCTAATAAATCACTTATTCCTACTTTAATTCATCTAAAAGTTTGACTGTAGCCTCCTCTAATATGTCCCAAACAACCCACAAAAAATCAGGAACCAATTCATCAATATGTGGGAGATATATGTTTTCCAAATAAATTGGGAAATCCCTAATTTTGTAATAACTCGGTCAATTCTACTTCAATTCTTATGAAATATATATTGTAGCTTCTTAAAAAATTCCTTCAAAAACCCTTTAAAATCAGACAAAAAAAACCAAATCTAAGAGATATAAGTTTCACAAAATGACCTCCAAAATTGAAAAAAATGTGTTGTCATAACTATGCCAAGATCATACTCTAATACCACTTGTAGTAAAATAAATTGCATGTAATATTTAAGAATATGATATTAAATATGCTACAAATACTTGATAATAACTAAGAATAACAAGCCACTTAGAGGGGGAAAACCTCCAAATATGAAATAAGACTCACAACCTCCTATATATACCTATTTATGCCTAGGATATCACCCATGTCAAATTAAATAACCCTATATAAGCCCTAGGTTGACCTAAAAAATTAAATAATAATATAATAATGATAGCCACAAGCTGACTATTCATAACCTGATGTACTTTAATATTAAGGGTGTAGCACTATAGGCATGAACATCTCTCCAATTTTTAATGCTTTAGATTTATGCACTTACTATGAAGGTGACACATTGTAGCAACAAGAGGGGAAGAACCACCAAAATATTCACTGGAATATCTACATTTAACATAGAAAAGGAGGATATTGAATGCATTTTGGACTCTAGAGTGGTTAGGAAGACTAGGAGTAAAGAATAAAATGAATATTTGGTGAAATTGAAGAATGCACCCATGGAGGATGCAACCTAGTTAATCCCAATAGAGGTCAAGTTGTTCTAGTTCCACTTGTAGCAGTAATATCTTTCCTATAGAAAATCATAGGTGACCTATAGCAACAAAAATTTTACCAATAAAACAACATAGTTTTAGGCAGTGAGTAGGAGCTCAAAAAAAAAAATTCTTGATAGTTTGATATAGGGACATTGTATTTTTTGGTCTACCTTCCCCATGTACAATTTTGTGGTAGTTTAAACTTGATTTCTTTTAACAGTTTAGGGGAAACCACCTACTCTTTATTACATTAATGAGCAACAACATGGCATAAATGGAGAAGTAATATGAGTGGGAATTTGAATCTAGAGATGAGTTGTTGAGAATTTAGAATGATATTCTATGTGCTACACCCATTTTAGGTGGGATTTTTTTATAAACTTCTAGTTTTTGGAGGGATTTTGAGAGAGAAGAAAAAGGGATAGATGAGAGATAGAAAAAATAAGGAAGAAGAGAGGAGAAATTAAGAAGGAAAATAGAAAAGGGTAAAAACACAAAGTTGTGTCACACTTTATAAAGAAAACGACCAACACTGATCCAACTTTTAAACTTGAATCACTAAAAAGTGGCATATATGTTTTGAATTTTGAAATGATGTAAACTAGTAAAATATGTAATTTTTAGTCTATTTTATGTTTGTATTTGAAAAAATAAAAATAAAAATTATTTTGATCTAGTTTTTAATAAAATAACACTATAATTTAGTTGCTAATAAAATGCTAAAAAAAGAAGTTGGATGAGACTTCAAACTTCTTATAGTAATTTTTTTTTGTTTCTTTCAAGTTTTTTTGTGTGTATTTATAACTTGAAACTTTAGTGCAGGGATATTTTTTTTCCAATTTTGATAAATATATATTTTTAAATAAATATTAAAATGTGCGTGAATCAAAAAATAGTTGTTTCCACTCGACATCAACTTTCATAGTAAATATTTATCTAAATTGGAAAAAAATAATACCATCTTGAAATAGATTCTTTTATCTAGTGCATCATATTTAGAAAAAACAAAATTAATAAGTTTTAGTATTTTTCGTTGGCATGGTAATCAACCTAATATTTTGTGTTGATAACCTACCTTTAGTAAAAATTAAAAAATATATACATAATAAATAAAATATTAAAATAAATATATTTTTGAAAACCGCACTTATAGATCTACATAAGGGTATTTTTATGTTTAAAAAAAAAAAATATTTACATTAATAGGAGTTATTGAAACTTCAAGTTTTTCAAATAATTTTATTTTTTTGGTAAATTTGACTCAAAGTGGTGCTCCATATATTTTTAGCAAACAATTTTAGTTGAAAAAGTTGTGGAAGATCTGACTTAGCTAGAATGAATCTTACTAGATCATATGTTTGACCAAAATTTATTTTTAGTCAAAAATACTCAAATTCAGTTGTGTTGATAAGTTGGCTGAAACTATGACACAACTTTGTGATTTTACCCAAAAAATAGAGAGGAGGAAAGGAAAGGAGAAACATAGATGGACATGATAGAAATATAGCAAGAAATATATGCAAAAGAATTCAAAATTGAATTACAAAGCCTAGAGCATATCTAAAACTACTTTGTAGTAAGATTTAGTGCATATAGGAATCAATAGATGTAGTGGACACTATAATCTAGTCTAAAAGTATTTGGGTTTGGAAACAATGAATGATTAGGAATAAAGAAAAAATAGAAAAAACATTAGAGATAGTACATTTAATTGATTGTTCATACACACGTTTTCTCATGAATATTAAAAAATAGTTGAGTAAATTGATTTGTCAAAAAATGTCACTCTATGTTTGGGAGATAGACCAAAAGTTTTCTTCAAATATCATTCAAGGATTCCCTAGAGATCTCAATCTAGTGATGGAATTAGGAAAGAGATGTGCTAAGGGACTATCCCAGGGTTTGATTAAAGATTAAAAATGGGTTCACCACCAAACTAGGGCTTGGAAAGACAAGAAATGAATGTAACATGCAAAGTAACATGTAAAACCTAGCTAAGTGACCTTGGAAATGAAATTGAAATGCAAAATAAAAGGATGAGAAAGTACAGAGGTGCACCTGGGAGAAAGATGGGGTCAAAACAAGCTCCAAAACTCTGAAAGCTTATTGAACTTTAATGCCCACTAGGACTCATATGCCAGTTTGGGCGATTTAGTCCCAGACTAGGGTTTCTATGCCAAGACTAGAATCTAGAACTGCTAAATCAAGATCTATAGAAAGTTCCTGAAAATAGGTATACTAGGACTCCTACGCCACAAGTGGCGTATTAGTCTCGTTATGTCATGAAGTGCCTTGTTTTGTCACAAAGTTCCCAATAGAAGAATTTTAAAGTGAAACTTTGTGAGCCCAAAGATTGATTAAATAAGCACTTTCCCACTGATTACATGCAAATAGGTTGGATATCTTTCTCTAGATCTAAGTTCCAGTAATTCTTGACAACTTTTCATGACAACTTCGACAACTTAGGCAACTTTGTCATTTTGGAACTTTTGAAGGCTTCAAATCCACATTTTCTTTAACCTACAAACCTACAATCACACAAAGAGAGAGAAAAAGTGTTCTTTTGTTAGGGAATGGGGGTTTGCATTGGTCAAACTCTATTTAGGTAATTAAACATTATGATGAAAAAAAAACATGAACATGAAACATGAAACATGAGCAATGATACCTTGAATGATTTCTTGCAATATAAATCTGTAATCTAGCATGAAGTGGCCATGATGAATGCAGATTTTGATCTTGAATTGGATATGGAACAATGCTTAACTTGGATCTTCAATGCTACATCAATAGCATTAGCTCAACCACATGCTTGATGCATTATGCCTTTGACATGATTATGGATCTTGAATTGCTGCAACAAATGATGAAGAAATCTGCTCTTGAATGTCCTTGAATACTCTTGTAAACTCTTGAATGCTCTCAAATTTTCTATAAGGCATGCTCTATTGAAAGTCTTAGGTGAAATTGAGTGAAATAACCTTGTATTTATACTTGTTTATGCCAAATTCCTCAAAATTACAACACTACAAGCCGACATCAGATCTAGGAGAATAAAATCGTGCCAAGAATTTGAATTTAATTTACGTCTAAGCCATACAAGACTCATACACCATTTGTGGCGTATGAGTCCCATTAGGCTAGGCTTTGGGACACATTTTTCAAGAAAGGCTTAGATTAATGTGAAATCAAGATCGGGCCCCCGAAACTTAGCTGGGACTCATATGCCCAGGGTGGTGTATGATTCCAAAATCATTAAATCTAGGCCATACAATCCAAAAACACATAAATTATGATTAGATTTTGGTAAATGTAAGGATTATCATCAAAAAGATGCATTAATTAAGGCTTGTGGATGCAAAATAAGGCCAAATAAGGCATAAAGAAGCCCAATTTATTAATGAAGCCCTAGATTAGTTTGAAAGTATTAGGATACACTTTAAAACACCCTAAATAAGGCATCATTAAGTCTATTTAGTTTACAAGGGCCCTAAATTTAATGTGACGGTGTAAATGAATAGACTTTATAGCATTAAATTAAGGAAAATTTAGGTTTATTTAGCTTAAAAGGACCTTAAACCCAATGTAAATGCGTAAAACACATTACAAAACTAGATCAAAGCAACATTAGGTTCATTTTAACATTAATTATTCCCAAATTAGGTGTGAAAATGTAAACGACGACATTTTTCTACACTACATAAACCTTGACAAGAGGTTGCACATTTAGTAGAATAATAGTTTCATTGACCTAAATGTAGAGAAAAGTAACTAAATATTTTTTAAAAGAATTTAGAGGCAAAATATAGTTTAAAACTAATGTAGGAAATTGTAAAGATTTATTCCAACGTGTAAGAGTGATTGTACACCTTTCATAAATAAAGATTTGGATCATATAACTCTAGAATCGTTAAAATCCTATCTAAAATATAAAATAAAGAAACAAACCTTAAAATGTATGTAAATGCTCAAAACAATCCTTAAAAGTGAAAACACAACAAATAATCTATATTGTAAAACATAAAAAAATCAATGGTAGGAAGCACAACTTCCAACAACCACGACAAATCACTTATTGAAGAACAAATATGACATTTTTTCTTTTCAATTTTATGATGAAATTTGCTTCTTGTAAATCCAATCAAATTTTATATATAAAAAAAATACATGAAAATTCTAAAAAGATAAGAAATTTTTAATAATACAACATAAGACAGTTACAGTCATTTTTGAAGATATGTAAACCTTATTAGCTTTTGTGACAACTATATAGTGACTTCAATTTTATATAAAATTATACCATTTAATTTAACATTATTTACGTACTTAAAAACATTACGTTTATTAAATACAAAACTAGATAATATCGCTGCATTTTTACCGTCTACGTTTAATAGAAAAGGACATGCCAATAAATGCGCACATGATAAACCCTTGTCAGTTATCTAGAATGAAATGAGAGCCGCATAAATCTACATCCTGTCAAAAAATAGTTGGATTCATTTACAATATGTGTAAGCAAACTAATCCATAAAAATACAGTTTAATGTCGCAATTAATCTATAAATTAAAACTTTAATGGTACCGTCAGAGTTGTTAGAGAAAGCGCCTTTAAAAAGCAGGAGAGACCAAGGAAAAATGTACGCCCAAGAGCAGAGGAACGACCTTAAGCTGCATATGGAGAATTCATCTATTGAAACGCGTTTCTTTAAAGCTTGTGAAAGTGGTGAGATGCGTCAAGCCAACATGCTGTTCGGAAGCAAAGATTTTGATCTGACAAAATTAGTTGGAATGAAGACAAAGGAGGAAGGAAGAACATGTTTACATCTTGCAGTACTTGCAGGAAACCCAGGTCATTCTCTTCTCACTGTTTTTTTAAATCAAAAGCTATTCTTTACTTGGTTTTCTTGACAAGCGTTTTGATTTATTAAATTCGGGATTGTTGACAGGATTGGTAAAAAAATTAAATCAACGAGAATTCACCAACGAAGGGGACAATCAAGGCGACACGGCCCTGCACTTAGCTGTCTGGAAATATCGCGTGGATCTGGTGAAACTGTTGTTAAAAGGTAAGGCTGATTTGAGCGTGGAAAATGAAAAGGGAGAAACTCCGCTATGCATAGCAGTAAAGTTTGGATTCCTGGACATTATAGAAAAGTTCATAAAGCACGAACTAGAGGCCGTGCAAAAACTATGTAAAGAGAAACAAGTTCTGCAACTTGCTGTGGAAAAGAACCGAGTCCAAATTGTTGAACTTTTAATTAAAAAAAGTGGAATTATCGAAGAGCTTATCAACCAGCGTGTTGAAGGCTCTCGCCCAAAGCCAGTTGTTGAAGGAGACACGGCTTTACATATCGCAGCAAAGAACAAAAACGAGCCCGTAAGTTTTTCATTTTTGGTTTTAAATTAGAAAGCTAATATTATAGCAGGCGAGTTCATGATAGCATATTTACTATTGAAATATATTAAATTTTAATGAGTAGAGAGGTATTAACTTTCTTTGTAGAGCAGGTTGAGGGTGAGTCACTGTTGACTGATATAGGTTTTTTTCTCTTAATTTTTTTTTTAAGTCTATACAAGTATTAATTAAAGGGGGGAAGAAATTTAAAGGAGTTATTTATATCGAAATCAATTTTCTAATCTTAATAGAGATGAAAGGTGGAATTTAAGTTTTATATGTCATCTTTTACTTAATTTATTCCTATCTAATTTTCTTTTTCCCTTCCCTTTTTTTTTGTTGGTTTCCTCTAGCTTGTCTTTCGTTCTCCTTCTTTTCCTTTCCTTTGCTTGTTGGGAATAAGCCACACCTCAACCATAAATGGACCAATCACTAGGTAGGTTCGTAGATCATGGTAGAGCACCTCAATAGAAAATGGGTGATCTAAAGTTTGGTTCCTAACTGGTCCATGAAATTTAAAGAAGTTATTTATATGGAAATCAATTTTCTAATCTTAATAGAGATGAAAGGTGGAATTCAAGTTTTATATGTCATCTTTTACTTAATTTGTTCCCATCTAATTTTCTTTTTCCCTTCCCTTTTTTTTTGTTGGTTTCATCTAGCTTGTCTTTCGTTCTCCTTCTTTTCCTTTCCTTTGCTTGTTGGGAATAAGCCACACCTCAACCATAAATGGACCAATCACTAGGTAGGTTCGTAGATCATGGTAGAGCACCTCAATAGAAAATGGGTGATCTAAAGTTTGGTTCCTAACTGGTCCATGGAATTTAAAGAAGTTATTTATATGGAAATCAATTTTCTAATCTTAATAGAGATGAAAGGTGGAATTTAAGTTTTATATGTCATCTTTTACTTAATTTGTTCCCATCTAATTTTCTTTTTCCCTTCCCTTTTTTTTTGTTGGTTTCATCTAGCTTGTCTTTCGTTCTCCTTCTTTTCCTTTCCTTTGCTTGTTGGGAATAAGCCACACCTCAACCATAAAGGGACCAATCACTAGGTAGGTTTGTAGATCATGGTAGAGCACCTCAATAGAAAATGGGTGATCTAAAGTTTGGTTCCTAACTGGTCCATGAAATTTAAAGAAGTTATTTATATGGAAATCAATTTTCTAATCTTAATAGAGATGAAAGGTGGAATTTAAGTTTTATATGTCATCCTTTACTTAATTCGTTCCCATCTAATTTTCTTTTTCCCTTCCCTTTCTTTTGTTGGTTTCTTCTATCTTTTCTTTCGTTCTCCTTCTTTTCCTTTCCTTGGCTTGTTGGGAATAAGCCACACCTCAACCATAAATGGACCAATCACTAGGTATGTTTGTAGATCAGTGGTAGAGCACCTCAATAGGAAATGGGTGATCTGAAGTTTGGTTCCTAACTGGTCCATGAATTTTTTTATCATAGTATTATAGTCCAATCAACATGGCCAAGTGAGCATAGTGGTAGAGCGCTCTACTATCAAATGAGTGGTCCTAAGTTTAACTTCTAATTGATCAATGAAAAAGCTTAATATTTTTTCATTGCTATTGGTGTTATTTTTTTCTTTCTTTCTTTTATCATTTGACTTAGTCATCAAGTTTAACATCTTCATTGCTCTTCGTATAATTTTTTCTTTCTTCTTCTCTCACTTTGACTTGTCAACTATCCCCTTTTTGTTCCTTCTAAGATCTTTTTTCTAAATTCCTTCCCTCTTCATTATATTTTTATCTTATTAATATTGTATAAATAATTTTCTTGTTGATATTATTATCATTTTTTATTTTATCCTTTAACTTCTCCTTCTATGCTTTTGCTCCTTTAATATCATTCATGGTTTCCGTATAATCCTTCTTGTAATATCCTCTACTAGTTCTTTTTAATCCTCTTCTATAAGATCTTCATTTAGTTTTTATAATCATAATGTTATTACAATTCTTTAAAATTTTATATCTATTTTTAAAAACTTTATTATTATTATAATTACATCATTAGATATTTTAATTTTTAAAATATGCTTTTTGTGTAATTAGAATCATTTTATTCTTATATCCACATCATTGATCATATTAATATATATCTATTTTAATTTATAAAAATTAAAAATATATATTAATAATTACAAATAAAATTATTAAAAAATAACATATAAATATAATATTTATTATACTTTTCAAAATAAAACAAATGTATTGTAAAAATCATAACTCTTTAATTAAAAATAAAGTAAAATAACTATTAAATAAAAATAAAAAATTTGCATATTTATGTATTCATAAATCAAATAGTGTTCATATTTTATATTCTTGTGGTTTCATTTTTATATTTTTTTGTAATCTCTGCACTATTATTATTATATCTAATTTGTTATTTCTGAAAAAATAATAGAAAAAATAGTTCTTCAAGTAAAAATAGTGTGATGAGAATGGCTAACATATTAAACTATTTGAAATAATTTGACACTATTAATTTACTTATGTACTTAAATTATGGAGTAAATAATTGTTAAACATCTAGATAAACGAGTAAAGAAATATTTTATTTTGGAAATTGATAAATGTAGATGTCTTCTAATTTAATATAAGCACCTCTAGACTAATATATGTTGATATCTTTTAAATAGATATATTTAAGATGTCTATAATAGTTATATTCACATTCATAAAATTATAATTTTTATCATATAAATTTTTACCATATTATTTACAATTTGACTCCATTATATTATATTTATTAAGAACATTTTTTCTTAAAATATTTATACTTATCATATTATCTAAACTACTATTCTATTTTTATTTTTTTTTAATATAATTCTTATAATAGCTCTTATTTGAATTATTAGTGTATTATAACTTCAATAAATATTATTATATGTATTTCAGATAAAAATTAAGCCAGTAAATTATTTTAAATTATCATTAAAAAAAATTTGACCGTGGTTCTCCCTTAAATAATTTCTTTTGGTTTTGGTTGTTGCTGGGCGTAGATTGTGGATTTCTTGCGGAAGGTCCCTGGAGTGAACAAGCATGCCCTCAATAGTGAAGGAAAAACACCGCTGGATGTTGCAAGAGAAGTCACGGAATACCACGAAACTTTCAGGCTTATAAAAAAGCTCACAGATTATCCACCCAAACTCAAACCATTCATGTACTGTGCGCCAGAGGTAAGCCAAGAAAAGCACAAGAGAGCCATGGATGCGGTTGACGAATCCTTTGGTGAAAGACGCAATGCAGAACTAGTGGTGGCAGCATTGTTGGCCACCATGACATTTACTGCTGTGTTCACGGTTCCAGGTGGTTCCTACGGGGATTCTAATGCTGATAAAGGGACCCCTGTCTTTCTAGGCTACTATATGTTTAAGCTCTTTATTATTTTCGACTGCATAGCCTTCTTTCTATCACTCTTCGTTTGTATCATGTGGCAGTTGGCTTCAGAGCTTACCACAGAGGACAAGATGTTGTTCATGACCGTCAGTGCTTTGTTGACCTGCCTCAGCTTTGGATACACAGCATTAGGTTTCATGGCTGCAGTGTACACGATAATAGCACATAAAGACGAGATCCTGGCTTGGGTGATTTTGGGAAATCTCCTACTAATTGGTTTCTGTGGCTTTATAGCATTTATCCATCAATCAGCAATATTTTTAGTGGCGCGAGCTAGATTCCACCGCTTGTGCGGTGTACCTCGTCGACTGGACAACAGTGTTGCAGCTGTATGGCAACGAGCAGAAAAGTGTGGGTTTCTCAACATTATCCGTTGTATTGATGAAACATCCCATGATACAGTAGAAGGAGATGAACAAGAACATGGCTACAACTGCTCCTGCTCTTCATCCCCGTGCCTCCGCAATATTCCCCAATCTGTTTAGTTCTCACTCTACAACCTTAATGGCATTATAGGAGTAGATTTGTATTTTACTAACATATTATTGTACAGATCTATATGGCTTTGTATACGTTCATAGTATGTCTATACAGTATCGTAGATCCTATGAAACTATAATACTATAATAGTATTATGTATAATTTTATGGTTTTATTGATATCAATATATATAAATATTTTGTATGTATTCATTGTTTAAATAGTTTTAATGGTTTGAATAACAAAATTTAAGGTTATTCATTGTTGAGAGTGTTCAAAACTATGTTAAATAGTTTCAATATTCACTTTAATTTAAGATTATTTTCATTGTTAATAATGATCAAAATATATTTGTGTGTCAGTATTTATGCATTTAAAGCTTATATTTGATATAAGATGAAAATACAAAATATTAATAGAATTTGTATATTTAATGTCTTTTCTACATGTCTTAATTGAGTTAAAAAGGATTCTTGTGTCCCTTTACTTGTTTGTTTTATTAAGTTTAATGGTTTCCTATATTTTGAAGTAAAATACCCCTAAGTCAAAATTTCACTGTGTCTAGTCCAATTCTTTGTTCTAGTAATCATATTTTCAAACAAGAATCTAATGGGAAAGGAACTAGCTAAAAATTTGAAGTTTGCTTTTATTCACATTGTAAAGTGGAAGCATGGCAAGAATGAATTTAGATTTTACAGCATCATTACGATTTGCTACTATATTATTGACACTTCCACAATTAGAATCCAACTAGCTAGAAGCATTATCTTCTTTAGAATACTTATTTTCAATAGTGAAGGATGCATGCCAATTGTACAAGACTGTGTTTTTATTGAGTCGTGTTGTTATATAGTCTTTGAAACTATTAGGTGTTTCCTATTGTCATGCATTGAGATTTAAACTCATGATAAAATATGTTCCATGAGGTGTGAATTGTATGTTATCACTCTGGTGACCATAGCACTAAAGAAAATTACAATTTTTTGCAACATTGATTTCATTGCAACTATGATAAAATCATCAAGATTTGAGGGAAAGCAAGAGATATTTTTGTAGGTTTAATCAATGCTCTATAGTAAGCTTAGAGAAAATATTTATAGGTGCCACAAATCGCAAAAATAATATCATCGAAGTTTTCTTTTTCTCTGTGTGCTCTTAAGAGACATCATTGAACCAATATAGCCTAGAATGGTAAAAATATCTAGTCCATAAAGTGATGCATCTAGTAGTGTCAACCAATCCACCTAGAAATGTTGGTGCTTACTATTTAGTGTCATGTGGATTGTAATATATCACTCTCTAGACCATAGCACTAAATCAAACTAACCATTTTTACTACTTTGTGCTTGATACCACTGTGAGAAAATTGTTAGGATTTGTGGGAATTTGAAAGAGTCTTTTATAGATTTACCCAGTTCCTAGTTTTAGGTTTAGATAGAACATTGATATGTGAAACAAATTGCAAGAACATTCCTATCAAATTTTGATAGTTTTTTTCTTTTTTCTCTTATAGCTATTAAGAGACAACATTGGACTAATGGAGCCTAGAAGTATCAGTATGCATGGATAGTGAAATTATGTCTTTTAAATCTTTAAAAACTTAATTAGATGTGTTGGCACTACCATTTTAGTTCCTGGAGGTGTGGATTTTCATATAACACTCTCAAGACCCTAACACTAAAGCAATAGAGGGAGAAATAGATAGAGTGGGAGGGGAGAAAGAGATATAGATAAATGGAGAGAGGAGAGGATAAATAGAGAGGGAAAGGAGAAAAAGATATATAGAGGGAGATGGATATGGGGAGAGAGAGAGAGAGAGGAGGAAGGGAGAAAGTGAGGGATAGAAAGGGGTAGAGAGAAATAAAGATAGATAGAGAGTGAGGGAGTGAGAGAAAAAGTGGGGATGAAGAGTTTTTCAATATACTTAAGAATGAATGAATAAATAAAATATATACTCAAAACACAAAATATAAGAATTTAAAAATATACTTAAAAAATATAAAGCTTGTGTTATTATACTAATTAATCCAATCAACCATGTGGTCACACTTCACTCTTCATGGTTTCAAGTATTAGTTCATGGTCATACTTGTGAACATTTCATAAGTAATTTTTTATGGTCTCTACTACCATATTTGATCAATTGAATTCTAAATACAAGAATAAGGTTAAAATAAAGAATATTTTTTCATGTTTGTCAAATTATTTAAACAAAGACATATTGGAATTCTTCATTGGGTACCTCCTAAGCTATGTTATAGTAACAACTATAGATCATCCCATAACATATTTTATCTCTTCTTTATTTGTGATAGGGGTTTTCCTCAATAGAATGACATAATAATGTATTCCTTCTTCATTATTTCCATCTTTAATAACTATGTAAACATGACTTACAATGAATTGTACGAAAATATTAACATCAACAAGTTGATGTAAAAATACTATGTAAAAAGATATATATTAATTTTAACTAAATAATTCATCTATAATAATTAGTTATATTAGATTTGACATATGGTCAAAGATAATCTATTATTATCTCTCATTGATTTTTAGTGCTTGTAAAGGTTGATGTTAGAAGAATAGAGACAACTCTCCCATTAGGTTAAAAACCCAAAAAGGAATTCTAATGGAAGATATTGATAAAATCATTAAAATTTGGTAAAGGCTAGTTTTAGATAGAACAAACCCATATAAGGAATAGTAGAAAAAATATACTACAAATTAACTATAATACATCCAACTCATCTAAATCATGCATCTCATAGTATGATAAATGGCAAGGACATATCCCTTGATATAATGTATAGATATAAGAACTATAAGATAAGTGAGAAGGACAGAGTAGAGATAAATATAGATAATACAAGATAGTATACATGGATATAGATAGAAGGAAATATAGATTAAGGTGAATAGAAGTTTATAGATATAGATATGAAGAAAGATATGATGTTTAATTGAGAAGAAATTTGTAATAGAGACAGATAAATTCTATTATATAATGTATATATATATTGCAAGTTAATAATTCGGATATGATATGTTATGGTGTTTGATGTATGTATGAAAATTTTATAAATATATATTTTATTTATTTATTCTGTCATATTTTATTGCATCCTTTTATAATCCATTACATATAAATTAAACCTCATCTTATCTCTCCTAATAGGCTATAAATACAACAATCAAGAAACCCAATCTTAGAACTTTAATCTATGCTTATTTCTACTAGAATTTGGTTCCATTTTTGAGACCCTAGAGGTGATAGTAAAAAATCTTGATTGATTTCATTGATGCATAACAAAAGTATTTCAATAAGAAGAATATAGTTGAAATAACTATAAGCACTTTCTGGTTCACCATAACCACCAAAACTGCATCACCAAACAATGTAATATCTATGCTAACATCCAACTATTATACTAAAATTTCTCCTCTTATTACATGTTCCTACAAAAGATGAAGGGAATACAACATACTAGGAAGGAGTTGAATTAGTATATCAGATCTATTCAACTCTTTAATTCAACATGTATCTCCAAATATGAATCATCAAACATGAATCATAATAGCTAATATCAATCAAGCAACCACATTAGAACACATTCACATAATGAACACCAAACATACATGGAAACCTAGAATAAGAAAAACCACGGTGAGAAGAGATACATGGAGCTACTATCCTAATCTAGCTTCACAAAAATAATTTGAATAATTTAAAGTCATGAAGTAGCACCAACCTACTAGAGAAACCAATCCCATATTGTATTTTTAGGAACCAACCTACCGGAGACACCAATTCAGGAAAGACAAAGATCTAAGTACCAACTCAATAAGTAGGACACCAATACTACTGAATTAAATTTTTTTTTTTTTTGGAACTTCAATGTTGATTACACATCTTACAAAAGATATGATCTTTTCTTAGACACTCTCCTACACACCTGATGATCTTTTGATGATGGTGCACAATGATTGACATGAAATTCACATTGAATAACACTTGCTCGCACAACTTCTCTCACACTCACACACACCTCACATACACATCCAACAAGTGAGATCTAAAGTATGATGATTATAAACAATGCATTACATTAACATTACTTCATGTTGTCCAAGAATCCATTAACACAATATGCATTTAACCAAGTCAGCTAAGGTGGACCTAAATTCAAATTTATATGAAACGTGTAGTGGGTTGGTCCTAAAAAAAATTTATTGCTGCCAAAAGAACATAACACATAGTGTGCTTCCTCCAAAGACTTAAATTATACCTATTTCACCTTCGCACACTATCTCCAGATCTTGCATGCTACTAGCCATTGTTGCACAATTATGAAATGACAACTAGTTAAACAATCAACACAGTGGCCCTTCTATCACTCCAAACTTTTTGCATGCTAAACATAAATCTTGGAAGCTCTAGAATAAGATAAATTATGTGTATAAATACTCTCCATTCAATCTATAGATCAAAACTCACCTTCAAAATGAAATAAAAATCATAAATATGTTGTCAAAGAAATCTCTCTACCATAAGTAACTAACGTCAAACATTTTGGATCAGACTTTCGGATTACCTCTATCAACATGAATAGATACAAGTATGATATTAAAAAAGTACTACAATCAATATTCTTCATTATACTAAAAATGCTCTAATAATTTAAGTACAATTACATTTAATTCTCCAATGTTTAGCTAACATTACTACTTAAACATCAGTGAGAAAGTGCTATTTGTCATCAAGGGAACTAATCCTTGACATTACTCCTTTGACATCAATAAAAAATTATGTTAAAAAAAACTATCATTGAAACCACAAAATCACCTTGCTAAGTGACCCCACTTAAGGCTTACATAACATAACTTGTTGATTACAAAATAAATGTACATTTTCTAGAAGATCTTCCTCTAAAGAAAAAATTATTAAATCAAGAACTCCATCAATCTATCCCATGACCCTTCAAAGGGTGTAGCTTTGAGTTGAATTCCTAAGTTCTTCGACCACCATTTTCCCAAACTCTTAATCATTGATTCTCAAATTATTCAACAATAATCCATATTGAGCTAGAACAAATCTCCATCAAGTTTTCTTATGACCCTCAAATGGTATAATTCTCTATCATGGTCTCCTAAACTTGTTGGACAATAATCCATATTGAATTCAACACCAAATATCTTACTTATCTCCAAAATCAAAATTCATAATATATGTATTATTGAAATCCATCAGCATCAACAAGAAAAGTAAGAAAAATAAAAAAGAAAAATACTTCTCATGCAAAGCACCATCTCAAAGTTATAATCTAACTTGGGATAATGAAAATTCCTCCATACTTTGGTTCCAAAAACCTCCAATGTGATGTCTCAAATTAAAAATCCATTCTAAGTAGTAATATCAATAAAATCATCATATGGTGGATCCTCATCCTCATCCTCAATACAATCTAAGTTACCTTCATTTGGTTGATCTTTTAGTTTTCTCTTAAGAATGTCACTAGCTTGAGTTCTAAAATACCAAGTTGTGTGACCCTTTTCCTTACAGTAAAAAAATTTAATTTCTACTTCGTTTGTACCCAACCTTTACTATTGATTTGTAAGTATAATGCATTCTCTAATTTAGAATTTTTTGTTGTATCTTCTATATTTGTTCTCTTTAATTCTTGTAATGAAGAAAATTTTCACCCCTAGGAAAATTCCCCATTTCATCACCCCTACCTTTGAAAATGTAAATTTGATGATGAAATTTCACCATTGCTACCTTGCTTCATCCACCTGGCCACATCTTTTTACATCAATGGAGGAATCTCTATTGGGGACATGTGTGCATTGTGCAAATATCCATGCACCGTACTACCATCTTAACAAGATTCCTACCAATGGAATTTGCAAAGGCATTACGTTTCTCCATTTGTGGCAAAGTGTAAGGTCTCCTACCTCCTTGATTGATGAAAAATAGGTTTTTTCATCCCTTTTTCCATTCAAATTTATCAACTTCTCATTCCTTCATGACTTCTTAGATTCATTCACTCTCTACACTCTCATTCTCTCATTCTACAACTTCTACACCAGCTCTTATTGGCTACAAGCTACTGGTTTGGGCTCCTACACCACGTTCTTTCTACAACAACACTACTCTTAGAGGATTCTCAAGATCCTTCCTTCCACTGCTTTCCTTGAGTGCTCATAGCTATGAAGGTGTCATTGTTCATTGTTTCTCACCCTTTGCATCATTTGGTTTACTAGATAGTATTGCAATTGTCTTTGCTTTCTAGCTAGTTATACTATTTCCTTTCTATTTCTCTATCACTTTCCATGATTTGTGCCTATTTGGCTATCTATGGAGGTGGGAACACCAAAACAGAGGACTGACTAAGGAAATCCTCTAAAACAACCCCAACATTTTTCTATCTCCGTGCATGTGAGTATTTTTGAGTGGAGCTACTTGAAGAATCAACTCATAAGAAGTTTAGTATCATTTTCTCACTTTCCTTGTCATTTTTGTAATAGATTATTTCTAGTATTCTTTTCATCATATTCATTATCTCTATACTTTTATTCTCTATCGTCACATAAAAGATCTTATAATCAGGCAGTTAGTAGGCTTTGTCGCAGTTCAATTTTCTTTCTAGACCTTCTATCCGTATAGATGCCAGTGCATCCTTTAGACACTACCATGCCACATTGGAGTTTCAGATCCATGCTAAGGTCCTTAGACAGTAAGCTATCTAGGTAGTATGCCAAACCTTGAAAACTAATTCTTTTGACACTTTGAACATTTGGTTTTAGCAGAAGGAAAGCAACAGGCCATATGTCCTTCCTTTTTAGCCTCAATACCTTATCCATTTCAACTCATTTAGCAAAACCTGAGGTAGTTAAGGGCAGTCCATTGCTTGGGGATCTCCCATGACTTGGAGTCCTAGGGTGGAAAGTCCCCTTTCTCTACATTTTTGTGAACCTGGCGTGAACATCTTAAACTCATTTCTTTGTTTAGATATTTATTCTCTCATGTCTTGGATGTGTTACAAACTTGTTCATTATAAAGCTTTATGAGCTTTACAACCCAGTATATGACCTTCGAGCATATTTTCAACAGAAGCGTGTGACATTTAGAGATGAATTTTGTGAATCTCACCACAGCTCCCACTTTTGATGAGGTAGTTTCAAGAATGGATACAAATTTCTTTGGAGAAACCATGTGTGCTCCTACCCCTCCCATTTCTCCTACCATCTCATCTATGGAGGAAGATGAAGCTCTTGTGATTCCTACAAAGCAACTCCTTTCCCTATATTAAAGGATTTTGGAATTTGAGAACTATTTGGGGAGAGAAAAGATCATAGCTAGGGCTCCTAGGGTGGTTAATGAGATAAGACATATTTTGGATAAAGACCAGGTAGATTTGGAATTTCTCCAAGGCCTTACCAACATAATGCAAACTCATGTCCCATCATACAACCCTAGATTGAGTGTTGTCTAAGGACCTGGGTCCGAGACCACTGAGAGACAGATAGAATTCTTGGTGCCCAAGGTGTTGGTGAACATGGCTGAAACATGCCCTTCCACCTTCGCTCCTAAAGTGCCCCCTATTATCAAAGTAAACAAGGTACCTTTGGGATTTAGCTCCACTACTCCTAATGCTCTTGGTGGTAATCTTGGGGTCAATGTTAGGTTGGGTGGTGGGGTCTCTACTAGAATGGGGGTTGGTGGGTCTAGTAATTTTGTTGGTTTTGATGGTGGTTCCTCTAGTCCTGTCTCATCATTTGACCCTGTTTTGAATGACTTGTCGCAAAATATGGGCTAGATGCAGAAAAATTAGCAAAATTGTCCCAAACCACCCCTTAGCCCATCTTTTAACCTTCTTTCATCATATTCCTTTGTTAATAGCAATTCTAAATACTCTTATCCCTAGGAGATGGAGATTCTGTAGTTTGAGAAATATGGTGGTAAGGGAGATCCTCAAATGCATGTTTCAGTATTCAATTCCATGTGTACTGATTTCTTCCACCATGATGCATTAATGGCAAAGTTATTCCCTAGGTATCTTAAGGATACAACCCTTGAATAGTAATGTTCCCTACTTGACAATTCTATATTATCATTTGATCAGTTTGTGAATTAGTTTCTAAGGTAGTTCCAGGAAAACATCAAGTCGAAGATGGCCTTCTCGGATCTCATCTGGTGTAAATAGGGAGAACATTAAAATATATTTGATTTCATAGCTTGCTATCAAGTGTTATTTTCACAAAAAAAATTATCATTTTCTTGACTCAAATGTCCAAAAGGTTTTCATCAAGAACCTATAGAGATCTTGGCAAGAGAAATTCTCTTTGATGAAATATCTTTCTTTTGCATATTTGTGTGCCACATTATGAGAGTACCAACAAATGGTTGCTTAGCTAGAGGGATCTTCCTCATGCTCTTGTACTAAGGGTAGGTCTATAGTGTCGATCTCTGGTAAAAACAACAATTTTATGAATGTTGTCTCTTTGTTTGACAACAAGGACCTCAAACACAATAGACACTTTATAAAACTATTTGAATCATATACAGCTAATTTTTAAGGAAATTCTTAAAAGATAAATTCTTGAATTTTCAAGATCCTTGACCTCTTACTGAGCCCTACCTCAACTGGTACAATGAACATGCATTTTTCCAGTACCATCATGTTCACAGAGATGATACCAAAAGATGCATGTGCCTGCATCATTTGATTTAGGATCGTATCGACAATGGTACCATCCATCTCAATGAGAAGAAACAAAATGCTAACAAATTTGTGGCAAAGGTGTTACACCCAAAATGTATGGTTACTAATTACTATTATTGAATAGGGTAAATATGGATGTACATTGTTATCAATATGAATGTTATCTCATTTGATGATTTTCTCGTTGAATGTTATCTCTATTAATGTTATATATACATGGAGAAATGTTGCATATAAGTGAATGAAAGGTTATTGAATTATCATTATTCTAACTTTAGAGGTGTTAATGTATACTACATATTGTTATGAACAATTGACTACTGTGTGCATGTGTTAGTGGATGAAGGTATGTGTTCCATTCCTCTAGGCAGAGGGAAAGTATCACTCAGGAGAAGATCTTGGTTGAGTAACCAGTAAAATTAACTATTTGAGCATATACACACACCACATTAGAAAGATTGAGTTGAGTCAGTTTGAGGGTAATAATTAAGTTATCCTTAGTTGATGTGTCTACATTTGTGAGTCTTGTTACTTTTGCATGCATTGGGTGATGTTTATCTATTTGAGCTTTTGAGATCTTTATTGTGCTATTACGATCATATGGACAAGTGGGATGTATGTGGAAGTATGTTTATATGTATGCACATGCATGTCAATGGGATCTAATGACACGTATATGCACATGTATAGATATACTGCACATATAGAAGTTTATCAATATGATGGTAAGCGTGAATGGATTTATGTGAAACAAATGTGAACATATATATATGTGTGTATAGTATATACATGTATCTATATGTATATGTATATCGATACATCCATATGTTGGCGAATGGAAATGCTCATATGGATGCATCGATATAGATATACCTACACATACATGTACATATAGGTATATACATTTATACATACATATATATATGTGTATGTATAAATGTATATATATATGTATATATATATATATGTATGTATGTATAAATGTATATATATATATATACATTTATACATACATACATATATATATATATGTATGTATGTATATATGTATAAATGTATATATATATATGCACACATTTAGTATAATGTGTTTATTATGTATTATCTTGTCTATACTAATATATATATATATATATATATATATATATATATATATATATATATATATATATATATATATATATATATATATATATATTATATATATATATATATAAATACATGTAAGGTATTTAAGTATATATATAATATATTTATATATATTATATATATAAATATATATATAAATATATATAATAATATATATTACACATATTATATATGTCGATTGAAATCGACCAACTCTTAATTATTCAAGCCAGTTTATAAGCTTATGACTACTAGTATGAACCGATTATCATTGAGAATAACACACGACTTTTGGCGTAGGTTTACATTTGGATTGTTGGTTGTAGAAACCTTGACTTGGTTGATGTATTAATGAGGCCTTGCTTGACTTAGTCTCATGTATTAACTGGTTTATGTCGATTCATTTACCATTTGGAATGAATGAAGTATGTTGTCATATATTGGATATTGGCTAAGTTTGATGGCACCAAATGTGAAGGAAGAGGAATAGTAGATGGCGTAACCTTTGAATTTTATTTCTTGTAGATGTCTTTCATTGGAAACAATTTGAATTCTTCCATGTGCATTGGAATAAGCCTTGGATTATTGTCAAATAAACTAGTCAATTTGTAGGCTCAGGTGTTGCTAAGTTTGAGCTTTGTTAATCGCCACCTTAGTGCTGAGTCACTTTTCTTGAATTTTGTTGTCTTAGTACATGCCTAAAAAATAGGCTTTGAGGTTACTTGGTTGCTCTATAAATAGTTGAGGCATTTCATTGTGAGGGACACATTCCTTTCAAGAGATTATACATATTTTGCAATTCTTATTTTCTGCTTTATAACCATCCATAATTTTCTTATCATTGAGAGAGACAGGCAGAGAGTTCTTATAATTGTGAGGTGATTATATTTCGAGAAGAGTAAGCTGTCAACTTGAGAGGAGGAGATTATAGTGTTTTTCTTGAGAAGTTGTTGCTATTGGAAAAGGTTGCCTTACTATCTTAAGTTTGGATAAGTGATAACAGGCATGAGGATCCCTTCTTCTTTGTTAATTTACTTTGAATGGTGTGTCTTTCTTGCATGGATGAGATGTATTTTCCAAATTATGCATTAGTGAAAGTAGATTATTTTGAAAAGAAGGTTGAAGCTTTTATGTTGTTTTCATATTGTGTATTTATGTACTCCATAGTAGGAGATGGGTGTTATCTTTGGTATTATATACTAGGAATGATTGAACATGATAAGCACATATGGTGCATTTAGCTAAGTTATTGTTTTAACTAGGATAGCTTATGCATACTCCTAGGAGAGGTCATCTAGTATGGGAGAGGATTTTATATACTTACAAGTAAGTAGGGTTATCTAAGTTTATAGGTTATCTTTGGAATGATGGACTATGCATAGAAGGAAATACCTAACTTGTGTACTTACTAGTTAAGTAGGTTTATTTCAAGTAGTTTAATATGGTGTATAGGTTATCTGGGATGATGGACTATCCATTGAAGGAAATACCTATGTGTAGCTTAGGATATCCTTAAGTCAAATCAGCCCTAAGTAGTGTATGTGATAGATGACTTCATTTGAAGTACTGAATGATAAAACTTTGGCCAAAGTAATGTGTATTTTCGAGACTCCACCTTAGTTTGTGTGACTACTGAAACTAAACATTGTCATTTCATTATTATCTAGTATTAAATGCTAGACAAAGATTGTAGGTTTTACAAGTTCTAGTTATGTAGGATACAACACTATGCTCAGTTGGTTGTCATTATCGATTACTGTACCAATATCTTCATTGAAGGGAAGGGCCATCTATTGAATGATAGATGTGTGGGTGACCACATTATGAGTCTATGGTTGGAGGAAAAGCACTTGAGTGATTCTTCTCCTCCACAGTAGGCGACAAAAGAGCCAAGATTTGAAAGAAAGGATCCTAGACCATTTTATAGCTATTTGTTCTAAAGCTCTTTGAGCTATGTTTATAATTGTATTTTTTCCTACATTGATGTAATTATGAAATGAAAAGGAATTCATGTTTTATTATGTTTTGCATCTTTATTGGAAATTATCAATAAAGCAAAGAAAAGAAATTATTCACAATGGCAAGTTACTTGTTTATTTACTCGTTTATGGTAAAATTAGAAATTTTTACTTCATAGAAAGATTTAGTACATTACATGTGGTATTAGAGCTACTAGGTTTAGCACTGGAACCCATGAGCTCATCATTTTTTCCATCCAACATTACCTAATGTTGTGAAAATTCTTGTGTCAAGATGGTGCATCTCAAATTAATGGCTCAAAAGTCAGTAATAAAAAATGAGTGCTACCCCAAGGCCAAGAAAGAAAAAGAAGCCATCGTTAGAACCATAGGGGGAACCAACTACGATAATGATATCTAGTTGAGTGACTCTGAAACCTTTAGTCACACACTTTCTTAGATCGGTGATGTGAAGAGGAAGATGAAGATGGAAGCTATGTACAATTACCTACCAACCATCTCACCAAAAAATTCTGAGTCATTACCACTTTCCAGGGATATGCCTTCAGAAGAAAGTGTTAGCCCAACATTC
The DNA here is from genome assembly GCA_007258455.2 of Sequoia sempervirens. NCBI lineage: Eukaryota > Viridiplantae > Streptophyta > Pinopsida > Cupressales > Cupressaceae > Sequoia > Sequoia sempervirens. The sequence continues at coordinate 22,318,240 of VDFB02072274.1, forward strand.
ATCTTTAGGGATCCTAGAGTTTTATGACTAGTTGAAGTAATAACAATTTCTTCAAGTAAAGATTTTGAGGGATATGTACCATAGACATTGCTAGATGAGAAATGGTCTCATGAAGAATTTTCTACAAAAAATGTAGACTACATTGTTGATGAACACCATATTGGCATTTCCTATTGAAACTATGAATCAGATGGTAAATCCGAAGGTTACTATCCTTTTTGGGATAGATTCAGACAAATGAGAGAAAAAAAAAAGATAGGGAACAACAATTTTCTTAGTTTGTAGGTTATACTCCTTTAAGTTATGTTTTTGAGAGTGAATCTGAAGGATACTCTCCATTCGACTATCTGGATAGTCACTCCATGTAATTGAAAGGATATTAAAATCCTCAAGAAATGAATTAAATTATGTGATTATCAAAAGAAGTGTGTGCTTAATCTTATGTGGAATTCTTGTGTACATGTGAATGTTTACTTATATATTTTTCCATAAGATAATTGATAACAAAATTTAGTATAACATGGATAAAACATTTAGGTAGAGACCAACCACATAAGCATGGTGAGGACAAAAACTAAACCCAGTGGAAGTTAGGAGGTTGGAAAAGGAACCACTAGACTATAGGTTAGGCTTGACCAAATATTGGAAAGGTTGACTAACCTTTAACAAGAAAGAGTTAAGGAGAGGGAAGAAAAGGAAGTACCTGTTAGGGTTAGAGATGGAAGATATCTAACAATTAAATGCATATTTAAATAATAAATAGAGAAACTAAAACATACATAGAATAAATCATAACACAGAGAATTTAACGTGGTTCACCCAATCTGGGCTACATCCACCAAACCGCAGCCATCCAATACTTTTATTATCTAGTGCAAAACCTATTACAATCTTGTGAATAATCGCTTTTTCCTCATACTGTAACCCCCATCCCAACCCCTTTTAACAAGCTTTTTAGAAGCTTCCAGAATTAGGGTTTTACAAAGTCGGTTTTCTTTCTTTTTCGGAGATTTTTCCTTTTTCGCTGACGATGTGAAAAAAAAAAGGCAAAATTTTTTTCTCGAGGGTGTACAATATACCATGGGCTATACAGTATAGCATGATTAGTCGCCACATACCAACAGTACCCATTAATGATCATGAGGGAGAAAAATCTTCCCATGGGCATGGTGAAAACCACAATCATGAGAAGGAAAAATCACCTACACCATCTATGGAAAGAAATAAGAAGCTTGTAGCTTCCAAACTTTCCAAGGACATGAGGAAGGTCATTCCACCTAAGTTTGGTGGAAGTGTTGGGGGTGATGAGGTTGAGGTGTGGCATGTACAAATGGAAAATTATTTTGAAATATGAAACTATGATGAAGTTACTAAAGCCGCATGGGGTGTGTATCAATTAGCAGGGGAAGCCTTTAACTGGTGGATGAACAAGAAGTTGGAGGTGAACATCAACTCATGGAAGCTAACTTGGGGATAATTTGTGGAGATTTTCCACAAAATATGCTTACCAAAACTTTACTATGACCAAAAAATCTTGGATTTCTAGGATTTGAGGCAACGCAACATGATGGTCAACAAATACTAGGAGAATTTCACCCGACTTCTACACTATGTTCCCATATACCATAAGGATGAGCACTTCCGCATTAAGAAATTTATATTGGGGCTCAATAGTTAGATTGGAGGAGAAGTGGATATGCATGGTCCAACTATAATGGATCTTGTATATGAGAAATAAATTAAACAAGAGAAAAAAATTAAAGCTAATTCCACTCACCAAGATAGAAAAGAACAAAAGAAGGATGTGGAAGTTCCTAACAAGATAGTTCCAAAGGAGGAATTGGTGCAAAATTTTCCCAAGGTAGAAAGGGAAAATATATTGTAATAATGGAAAAAAGGTTAGGAGAGAGTGGAAAATCAATGATTCTAGCATGGGTAATACCAATAAGGCTAGTGATAGTACCAATAATTTTGGAGAAACCATAGGGAAAAGAGGACTACCTACAGGATGTTTTATATACAAAAGGGATCACTATGCAAGGGAGTGTCCCAATAAAACTTTTGGATCATGACCATATGGTAATCCATTACCCACTCAACAAGTAATGTTTTAGCATAAGATACATGTAGCAGTGGATGATCATTAGGCATACTACTAAGTAAATCCAATTGAAACACCAAGTATTTTGTTTGGTCTACCTATTTTTATTCTTATTAATATGCAACTGAGAGTTTCATTTCACCTAGAATAGAAAAAAAATATCTAGAAAGGTGGGACACATGGCAATGTCTTGGAATGTAGATTATGTAAACCAGACAAGAGCAAAGGTGGATCAATGTTTATTTGAGGCTAGGATAGAACTACCTTGTTTTTCCACTGAAGTTAACCTTTATGTCGCACCTCTAGGATCATATGATGTTATCCTAGGAATGAATTGGTTGTGGAGACATAGGGCTATAGTAAACTTCCATGCTAAGGTCTTGTAGAATGCCTAGATGATTTTGGAAATCAAGTTAAATTCCAAGGGATACCTAGGGATGTTAGGGTTTGAAAAATTATGGTAATGCAACTTATAAGAGCTAAGAAGAAAGGGTGTAAAATATTTGTCGTAAAGATTGAAGAACATGAGAAGGATAAAGATGATTCAAAGTTCCAAAGTTTACATGAACTAGAAGATGGTTAAATCTAGATGAAACTGGGAAATCGGATATGGAGAAGTATCCAATATTAAGGAAATTTTTGGATGTGTTTCCAAAGGAGTTACTAGGGTTTCCTCTGAAAATAATATTTGACTTCTCTATAGATATTGTTCCAAGGTTAGAACCTATTTCTAAGGTACCCTATAGGATGACTGAAATTATGGAACTTAATACACAACTGGATGAATTGTTGTTGAAAGGACTGATAAGACCAAGTGTATCACCTTGGGGAGCACCAATCATCTTTGTTAAGAAGGATGGTACATTGTGTTTGTGCATCGACTATCATATGCTTAACAAAGCTACAGTTAAGAACAAGTATCCGTTGCCACGCATTGACGGCCTATTTTATCAAATGAGAGGTGTTGTCGTATTCTCTAAAATAGATCTGAGATTTGGATATCACCAATTGAGGGTTAAAGATGAAGATGTCTTTAAAATTGCATTCAGAACCAGATATGGGCACTATGAGTTCATTGTTTTACCTTTTGGTTTAGAAAATGCACCTACAACATTCATGTACCTTATGAATAATGTGTTTAGGGATTACCTCGATAAATTTTTACTAGTTTTTCTAGATGATCTATTGATTTATTCTAGAAATGAGGAAGAACATTGAAAGCATTTAGAAATGGTCCTACAATGTTTGAGAGAGCATAGGTTGTATGGTAAAATTTTCAAGTGTACATTCTTCCAAAAGAGGGTACATTATTTAGGTCATGTGATTTTGAAAAATGGAATTGTCATAGATCCATCGAAGATCAAAGTGCAGTAATTGAGTAGCCTATACCTAAGAATGTATCAAGGGAAAGAAATTCCATGGGTTTGGTAGGATATTATAGGAATTTTGTCACAAACTTTTCTAAGATCACTTTTCCAATTAATTCTTTGCGAAAGAAAGGAAAGAGATTTGAATGGACTAAGAAGTGTTAAGAGGCTTTTGACCTACTCAAAGAGAAATTAATCATCGCACCAATCTTTAAAGTACCAGATCCTGAAGGTAGATTTATAGTTATCATAGATGCATGCAGAGAAGGGTTAGGAGGCATGTTGATGCAAGATGAGCAAGTAATTTCCTATGAATCTAGAAAGTTGAAACCATATGAGACGAATTATGCATTGCATGATTTAGAGTTGGAAGTTGTAGTTCATGCATTGCAAATGTGGAGGCACTATTTTCTAGGAAAACCCTTTGAGTTGAAAACTGACCATAATGAGTTTTAAAGTACCTTTTTACTCAACCTAATTTAAATGCAAGACAAAGAAGATGGTTACAGTTGATAGTTGAATATGATTTTAATATCAGTTATATTAAGGGAAAAAAAATTGGGTTGCCAACGCATTAAGTTGAAGACGACACATTGCTTCTATAGTAACAATTCAAACTGATTTCAAGGGGCAAGTACTCCAAAAGTGCAAGGAAGATGAGTATTATTTGCAAGTGAAGCAAGCACTCATGAATAATCCACAAGACTCTAGGTATATGAAGGTTTTCAATTTGAACCTAGTGGATTACTTAGATATAAGGATAGAATGTATGTACCCGATGTAAAGGAATTGAGAAATTTGGTATGGAAGGAAATACACGAAGCATCATATTCCAAACATCCTGGAGTGACAAAAATAATGGATGATGTAAAAACATTACACTTCTGGAAGGGAATGAAAGGATATGCCATTAATTTTGTGGCTAGGTTTCTTGAGTGTCAAAGGGTAAAAGTTGAGCATCAACATCCTACTGGCTTGTTATACCCACACAATATACCAGAAAAGAAGTGGCAAGTTATAAGTATGGAATTTGTGCAAGGATTGCCTATGTCAAGGAATAAACACAATACCATATTGGTGGTAGTAGATAATCTTACAAAAGTAGCACATTTTATACCAGGGAGCTTAACTGATGGGGCACCTATTATAGCAAGAAAATTTGTTTAGGAAGTGTTTAGATTGCATGGAATTCCTAAAAAGATAATTTCAGATAGGGATGCACGAGTCACTTCTAGGTTTTGGAAAACCTTGTTTTCTACACTAGGGACTTAGTTGAATATAAGCTCAGCATATCCTCTAGAAAAAGATGGAAAAAAAAGGGTAAACCAAGTATTGGAATATCTAATTAGGATGCATGGATCAGTAGTACAAGTGGGAGAATTACTTACCCTTAGTTGAATTTTCTTACAATAACTCTTATCATGTTGCAATAAAGATGGATCCTTTTAAAGCTTTTTATGGCCGAAAGTGTCGAACTCCTATAAGTTGGGATAAACTTGAGGATCGAGTAAGTCTTGGGCCAGAAATGTTGGCAAAAATGGATGAACTTGTTAAAGTAGTTAAGCAAAGGTTATTTGAATCTAACAATCAATAGAAAAGCTACACTAATGCTAAGAGAGTACCCTATAATTTTGCCTTAGGTGACAAAGTATTGTTGAGGGTGAAACCTCACCAAAGCTCCATTAAATTTGGAAAGTATTCTAAGTTAGCCCCGCATTATGTTGGACCTTTTGAGATTCTCAAAGAAGTGAATCTAGTAGCCTATGAATCGCTTTGCCACCAGCTCTTTCCAGAAAGCATAATGTCTTCCATGTTTCCTACCTTAAAAGTATATACCTGATGATAACCATGTAATTGATTGGACTGCTTTACAGGTACGAGACCCCAGAGTAATAAGTCTCAAGCCCATCAATATGTTAGGAACACGTAAGCTATGCTTACATAACAGAGAGGTCTTGGAGTGCAAATTCTAGTGGAACAAGTACGTGGAAGACACAACTACTTGGGAGGACTATGTGGAAATTCTATAAAATTTCCTCATATTCTTAGTGCTTTTGAAAATATTGAATAATGTAATGTTAGTTGTTATGTTTGAATAATACCTTAGGTCATTAGGGATGATGATTCATAAAGGGGGGAGTATGTTACACCCCAAATGTATAAATACTAGTTATAATTATTGAATAGGGTGAATATGGATGTAATGTGAATTTTGGAGATGAATAAAATATTCTTGTACCTTGTTATCAATATGAATGTTATCTCATTTGATGATTTTCTCATTTGAATGTTCTCTCTGTTAATGTTATACATGGAGAAATACTACATATAAGTGAATGAAAGGTTATTGAATTATCATTATTCTAACTTTAGAGATGTTAATGTATACTGTATATTATTATAAACAATAGACTATCATGTGCATGTGTTAGTGGATGAAGGTATGTGTTCCATTCCTCCAGGTGAAGGGGAAGTATCACTTGAGAGATGTTGGTCAGGTAACCTATAAAACTAACTATCTAAGCATATACACACACCACATTAGAAAGATTGAGTTGAGTCAGCTTGAGGGTAATAGGTAAGTCATCCTTAGTCAATGTGTTTGCATTTGAAAGTCTTATTACTTCTGCATGCATTGGGTGATTCTTATCTATTTGATCTTTTGAGAGATCTTTCTTCTACTATTATGATCATATGTACAAGTGGGATGTATGAGGAAGTATGTTTATATGTATGCACATGCATGTCAATGGGATTTAATGACACATATATGCATATGTATAGATATACCACACGTACACACTTATCAATATGATGGTAAATGTGAATGGCTTTATGTGAAATGAACGTGAACATATATATATATGTGTGTGTGTGTGTGTGTAGTATATACATGTATCTATATGTATATGTATATTGAAACATGTGTACGTTTCCAAATGGACACGCTCATACAGATGCATCGATATAGATATACCTACACATATATGTGCATAGAGGTATATACATACATACATACATACATACATACATACATACATACATACATACATACATATATATATATATATATATATATATATATATGCACACACACACACACACACACATATATATATATCAAATGTGTGCTTACGTTATAGACTTTCAATAAATATATGAATATATATATATATATATATATATATATATATATAAATATATATATTAATGAATATAAATATATATAAATACATGTAAGGCATTTAAGTATGTATATATATATGTGTGTGTGAGTATAAAATATATATTAAATAAATAAATATATATAATAATATATATATTACACATACTATATATCTCAATTGAAATCGACTAACTCTTAAATATTGAAGTTGATTATTAAGGTTGACTTATAGTCTATATAGACTATGGTTTGAAGGTCGATATAGACCATGTCTTTGGAAGCCAATTTATAAGCTTACGAATACTAGTATGAACAGATTATCATTGAGAATAACATGCAACTTTTGGTGTGGCTTTACATTTGGATTATTGGTTGTAGAAACCTTGACTTGGTCGACGTATTAATGAGACCTTCCTTGACTTAGTCTCATGTATTAACTGGTTTATGTCGATTCACTTACCATTTGGAATGAATGAAGTCTATTGTCATATATTGGGTATTGACTAAGTTTTATGGTGCCACCTTTGAATTTTAATTCTTGTAGATGTCTTTCATTGGAAACAATTCAAATTCTTTTGTGTGCATTGGAATAAGTCTTGGATTGTTGTCAAATAAACTAGTCGATCTGTAGGAGGTGTTGTTGAGTTTGAGCTTAGTTAATCGCCACCTTAGTGTTGAGTCACTTTTCTTGAAGTTTTCTATCTTAGTATAGCCTAAACTATAGGTTGAGGTTTCTTGGTTGCTCTATAAATAGTTGAACCATTTCATTGTAAGGGACACATTCCTTTCAAGAGATTATACATCATTTTCAATTCTTATTTTCTACTTTATAACCATCTAGATACTTTGCTTAGCATTGAGAGATATAGGAAGAGAGTTCTTATAGTTGTGAGGTGATTATATTTTGAGAGGAGTAAGCTATCAACTTGAGAGAAGGAGATTATAGTGGTTTTCTTGAGAAGTTGTTGTTGTTGGAAAAGGTTGCCTTGTTGTCTTAAGTTTGGATAAGCAATAGCAGGCATGAGGATCCCTTCTTCTTTGTTAATTTACTTTGAATGATGTGTCTTTCATGCATGGATGAGATGTATTTTCCAAATTATGCATTAGTGAAAGTAGATTATTTTGAAAAGAAAGTTGAAGCTTTTATGTTGTTTTCATATTATGTATTTATGTACTCCATAGTTAGAGATGGGCGTTATCTTAGGTATTATATATACTAGGAATGATTGAACATGATAAGCACATGTGGTGCATTTAGCTAAGTTATTTTTTTAACTAGGATCTAGCTTATGCATAATCCTAGGAGAGTTCATCTAGTATGGGAGATAATTTTATATACTTACAAGTAAGTAGGGTTATCCAAGTTTATAGGTTATCTTTGGAATGATGGACTATCCATAGAAGGAAATACCTAACTTGTGTACTTACTAGTTAAGTAGGTTTATTTCAAGTAGTTTAATATGTTGTAGGTTATTTGGGATGATGGACTATCCATTGAAGGAAATATCTATGCATAGATTAAGATAGCCTTAAGTCAAATAGGCCATGAGTAGTGTATGTGATAGAGGACTTCATTCGAAGTACTAAATGAGAAAACTTTGGCAAAATTAGTGTGTATGTCTGAGACTCCGCCTTAGTTTGTGTGACTACTAAGACTAAACACTGTCAGTTCACCGTGATCCAGTATTGCATGTTAGACAAAGATTGTAGGTTTTACAAGTTCTAGTTATGTAGGACACAACACTATGCTCAGTTGGTTATCATTATCAGTTACTCTGCCAATCTCTTCGTCGAAGGGAAGGGATATCTATTGAATGATAGATGTGTGGGGGACCACATTATGAGTCTGTGGTTGGTGGAAAAGTGCCTGACTAATGCTACTCCTCCACAACAGGTGACATAAGAACCAAGATTTGAAAGGAAGGATCTTATACCATCTTACAACTATTTGTTCTAAAGCTCTTTGACCTATGTTTATAATTGTACATTTTCTTAAATTGATGTAATTATGAAATGAAAAGGATTCCATGTTGTATTATGTTTTGTATCTTGATTGGAAATTATCAATAAAGAAGAAAAAAAATTATTCGAAATTGCATGTTACTTTTTTATTTAATCATTTAGGGTAAAATTAGAAATTTTTACTTCATAGAAAGGGTTAGTACGTTACAAAAGTCCAAAAATGAATGACAGATTTATATTGATCTATTTTTGTCTCATTCAATGAAATTAGTTGTTGTACCTTCAAATTCTATAGAGTTTGTGAAATGATGATAAATGTGGTTGTATACTTTCATTCACTTCTAGGGTTTTGGACCTAAAGGGAGAGAGACACCAATTTTTCAACACTTCACTCAAGAACAAACCCTTGAAATTTTAATGAGGAGGAGATTGAAATCTCATAAAGGGATGGTTCTAGGGATCAAATGATATCTACTGAGGGGTTCACCACCAAGTATACACTTGGAAAAGATTTTTTTTTAAAACACAATGTGATACGCAAAAAGTCCTGAAAATGCAAGGAAAATGTAAGAGAAAACTATGAAATTAGAAATGTGCACCTGGGAAGTTGAAGAAGGTAGGATGGAGCTCTAGAATCCTGAAAAATCTAATGTTGGTGCTAACTGGGATTCATATGCCTAGCTAGGCGAATTAGTCCAATTTTGAGAAAATTGTGTCAGAATAGGCTTCAGAGAAATGGGTACTCAGATTTGAAAAAATCCTTTTTAGGCCTGTATAGTGGGACACATTTTCCAATAGTGGTGAATCAGTCCACTTCTGATTTTCTGGAAATTTTGAAGTGGATTCTATGCCTCTCAGTTTTCTCTTCTCATCCTGATTCAGATATGGGTCTGAAACTATAAAAGTCAGCCTATATATCTTCTCCAAGCTTCTCCTAGGAATTTTACAACTTTGGCTTGCTTTGACAACTTGATGACAACTTCTCTAGTCTTGCTCCTTGATGAATCTACAACCTAGACTTGCAAATCACACACAAGAAGAGGGGACAATTTTGTGGGGTTAATGAATAGTGGTTTTCCTTGGCCAAATCCCTTGTTGGTAATTAAACCTTTGAAATAGAATGGAATATAGAAAGAGAATGATGAATGAACAAAATTCAATGTTGCAACTCACCAAACCCTTGCAATAAGATGTTGTAAACATGTAAATAATGGCTCCAATGGATTTAGACTTGAACTCTAGCTTGATGTTGATAGATCTTGAATGCAATGCTTACAAATACTACACCACAATTATTAGCTCTAAAACAACATGATTCAAACAACCTTTGACATGATGGAAGACACTTGAAGAATTCTCTTAAAAGCTTGATAATTTTCCCTTGAAATTCCTTGAATGCTCTTGTGAATGCTCAAATGCTCTTATAAACTATATGCATGAATACTTGAATGCTAGGTATGAAAATGAGAGAAATAACCTTGTATTTATACTCAATTATGCAATAATTATTGAATTTAGAACATCACAGGCTGACCTTAGATCTTGGAGAATAAAACCAGCCAAAATTTTGAATTAAATTTGAATTTTGAGCTAAAGGGGACTCATTCACCACCCTAGGTGAATGGGTCCCACCTAAGGGGACCCATTCACCCATAATGGTGAATGAGTCCCACCTTAGGAAATTAATGTGGGTTTCAAAATTTAAACATTTTAAATGACATTTGTTTGGATTATTCTAAAAAATACACATAAGTAAGGCCTATGGATGCAAAATGGGGCCAATTAAAGCATAAGAAAGCCCAATTATTAATGACAAGCCTAGAAAAGCGATAAAGCGTGTTACAACACTTTACAACACTTTGAAATAAGGCTTGGATAAGCTTAATTGACTAATAAGATCCTAGAAAAGTGTGAAAGTGTTACAACACTTCATAACACTTTTGCAAGGCATCATTAGATTTCTATTAGTTTAAAAGGGCTCAAGACCTAATGTGAATGTGCTATCCACATTACAACACTAAATCAAGGCAACATTGAGCCAAAATCCACAAGGAGGACCCTGGAAACAAGTGTGAAAAAGTCAAAGGACCCTTTCTTCAACACCACATTTATCCCCCACTTTAGTGAGAGAATAAACCTACTTCAAACTCACACTAAAGTAGACAAACACGCACCAAGAGGGGTTCTAGTGAACTGATGCTAGCAAGATGAGACAACAACAATCAAGAGGGGTGATCAAGCCCCTAGGATCAAGATCCCATGGAAAACCAACATTAGAACAAAGGAAAACACATGAAAATGATACAAAGAATAGCGAATAGGCCAATAATACAATGCAAAAGATGAAAAGAGAAAATAAAAGAAGAGAAAGAATCAGATCAAGCTTCAATCATTTTCCTATCCCGATGTGGATCAAATCTAGGTTGTTTTTTCTGGAAAAAAGCATACTCACTTTGAGGTGACGAAACTCCTGGCTATCCATCGGGTGAGAAGTCCTAAAAGGTGAGAAACATACACTCATGGCTTGTATGCACTCACATGCACACAAGTGGCTATAGGGAAATTCATGCCTTGGATGGTGCTTCCCACTCAACCATACCAAATTTATACCTCCTGATAACTTTAATAAGGTGCCACAAAAGAAAATGACTTTTCGAGCTTCATGAGACAAGAAAAATTTGTATGCTTGGAGCTCATGAACAAACACGATGGCACTACAAGCATGCAAGTTGTGTTATGAAAGGTGGCCATATAACAACAAATGCAAAATGAAAAATACAAAGAATGTTCAAAGGATTCCTGCTTAGTTCATGCGAGGTCTTAACTTAGGGAACATTTTTCCTAATGTCTCCAAGAGAGGACCAATCAAATAATAGAAAATTTGCAACTTAGGGGATGCAGTGTGTAGCATCAAGCCACTAAGAGGAATGTAATATGCTAAGATAGATCACGCTCATGAAGGAAACTACACCCAATGTCATCCACAAAGTGACAAACACGTCATATGAAGTAAGAAGGATGCACTAAGAACTAGGAAAAAGGAAAATGCAAAAGCATAATGTCAATGTACACCCCCACTTTAAAGGAATTTCTAACACCATACTGTGAGAAAATACTTTATAGTAGAAAATGATAAATGAAAACAAGAAAGAATACATGAGAGCCAACTTGGAAATCCCTTGCCAAGTCATATGTTTTTGAGTAAGGCTACATCATGCAAGAGAAAAATCAAAAGGAAATAAAGTGGTTGCCCCCAAAATGCAAACACCAAACACATAAGGGATCTATGGATTTGGTGTCAATATGTTCATTGCTACAATGTTTTGTAAGGAGCTCAAAATTGTCATCATCCCCCAAATACATATAGAACTGGAAGAATGACACAAAGAGAATGAAAAAAAAAACACCTTTTGGGTCAACATGGAAGAGACATAGGGTGTCTCGACACCTTGTGTCATCCCCAAAAGAAAAAACACAAGAAAAATGAAAAAGGAAAGGAAAAAAATAAAGGAAAATCTTTTGGGTCAACATGAAGGAGACATGAATGTGTCAATGCCTTACATAATCCCAAAAAGGAAAACACAATAAAATGAAAAGGAAAAGGAAAAGGAAAAGAAAAAGAAAGCTTTTTGGGTCAACATGAGAGAGGCAGATGTCATGTGCATCCCCAAAAGGAAAAAACACAAGAAAATGAAAAGGAAAAGGAAAAAGTGAAAGTGATGCATGACGTAGAGAAGAATGAAGGTACAAATAGAGGAATGTCACAAAGAGAGAGGGAACATCAAACAGAACCATTGCGGCAGATCACATTATGCACATGCAATCAGACAAAATAAAATGAAAAAGGAAAAGAAATAATGCAAAAGACTAGTAAGGAAAATGTGAGTCAACCTATGAGCAAGTTATCTACCTCTCAATCTTAGTCTTTATAAGTGGAAGGTGAACAACACAACTAATGGACAATGACAATTGCATTACTATGATAAGGCTATCAACTTCCTACCCCCACTGAGTGCGAGACAAGAATGAGCCAAGGGAGGTGATGGGAAAGGTCATGCAATAGTGAGAATGGAATATTCTACAACTATTGCATGACAAGGGGTTAAATTATATGAAGCTAGTCAATCACACCATGGCAATCATTTCCATCAAAGTGAAAGTTTTTCAATATTAACTGGAATGTGCGACATTCATTAGTACTGTCTCTGAGAATGCAATGATATGCACAATGTGGAAATTTTGCATTTTTAGGGTATAGCACCAACCTATTCATAGGTGGTAATGTTATTAGTTCTTTGTTTAAAAGTATTTGTAATTTCCTTTCACTTTCAGGTGGTGGACGAAGAGGAAACTTTAGTTTTTCTAACTTGTAAAGCCTCTTGCATTTGCTAGATTCACCCTTTTCTTTAGTCGAAGGAGGAGGACCTAAGGGAATCCTCTCATCCTTTTCATTGTTATTATTCAAGGGTTGCTCCCTAGGAAGAAGGACATTCAGATCAGGAGGGGAATCAAAGATCACCATACCATCATGTCAACACTTTAGATATTCTCTAGGAGGCTTTCTGTTATGATGGGGATCTTGATAGCCTATTCCCTTTTTGTTTTCATCAGTTGGTATTTGCTCTAAGATTTGATGAATTTCATGTTCACTTTTTATGTCACAACCTTGTTTACTCAAGATTGTCAAGACTTTTCAATATGTGTCTTCAAGGTTGATAGGAGTGTTTGTTACTTTGTTATCATAAAATGGTTGAGTGTTTACTTGTCTAGAGGAACTAGGTTCACCTTGCGTAGGGAAATTAGATTCAACTTTTTTTTTAGGATGTAAGTAACCAAACATCTAAAGAGGTGGTATTGTAGGAAGATCTTGTTGTTTCATAGATGGATAGAAGGATGCATTGGCTTCAAGGTTGTCAAGGCAATCATTTAGGAACCTATTCATGTTGTCATCATCTTCTCCAATGATGTCAACATCGCGAGGAGGACATGCATTAGGATTTGAAGGAGCATGAGTGAGTTTAATGTCATTAGGATCATTTCCAAAAGTACAACTTGACATATCTACTAAGGATTTTAATGGCATCCAAATCTTATTAAAACACATATCCATGATGCAAATTTCATATTGTAAACTATGCAACAATTTTGTAAATGCAATTTTGATTTCAAGAAATGAACAAGATGAATGAAATTAAAGTAAATGCTATGAAGTACTGACATAGAAAATCTGCAAAAAGAAATAGAAAGGTAACAACAGAAAATAGAAACTCAAAAAATGAAGACTAGATGTTAGAAAATACAGTGAAATTTATGCAAAGGGGCTGATTCACCCTAAGGTGAATGAGTCTAGGTACTAATTTTTTTGAAAATTTTAAAAAAATTGGAATTTGATTTTATTTATTTTATGTTTTATGATGAAAATCTAAGATGCAAATGCATAATTTTATTGATTTTTAGTGAATTTAAGATGCAATGATGCAAGCTAAATGAGCTTTTCACTAATGCAAATTTTGAAACCCTATAATGCAAAATAAAAAATACAAAAATGCAATGCAATGTTAAATCTAGGATGAAAATTCACTCCAAATCAGAATTATAATGCTCTATATTTAGGTTCACCAAAATGAAATGAAAATAAATGTGGGTGTATACTTTCTTTCACTTCTAGGGTTTTGGACCTAAAAGGAGAGACACCAATTTTTCAACACTTCACTCAAGAACAAACCCTTGACATTTCAATGCAAAGGAGATTGAAATATAACAAAGGGCAGGTTCTAGGGATTGAATGATATCTAAAGATGGGGTCACCCGGAAGTATAAACTTGGAAAATAAAATTTTTGAAAACACAGTGTGATATGCAAAAAGACCTTAAAAAGTAAGTAAAATGTAATAGAAAACTATGAAACTGGAAATTTGCACCTAGGAAGTTGAAGAAGGAAGGATGGAGCTCTAGAATCCTAAATAATTTGATGTTGATGCCAAATAGGACTCATATGCCCAGCTAGGTGAATTTGTCTAGTTTCGGGAAAAATGTGTCAGAATAGGTTTCAGACAAATGGGTACTCAAATTTGCAAAAATCCTTTTTAGGCCTGTACAGTGGGACTCATTCACCAATAGTGGTGAATCTGTCCACTTCTAATTTTTTAGAAATTTTTGAAGTGGATTTTGTGCCTCTTGATCTACTCTTCTATTCCTTATTCAGATTCGGGTCTAAAACTATAAAATTCAGCCTGTAGATCTTCTCCAAGCTTCTCCTAGGACTTTGAAAACTTTGAATTGCTTTGACAACTTGATGAAAACTTTTCCAATCTTTCTCTTGATGAATCTCCAACCTATCCCTACAAATCACACGCAATAAGATGGAAAAATGTTGAGGGGTGATGCAAGGGCATCTACCAAAACACCATACATCTAGGGAACTTATGTCCCAAACACAATTGGAGAAGATCAAATTGAACAAGCATACACAATTTCACTTGATTCTTCATTTCACAAAGCCATAAATAATCAACTTAGGCTCCAACCTTTATCAAACTCAAACTCATCAGTACCAACACCTTTCTAACATGAACAAAACCAAAACCTTATTAGAATTCATTGAACCAAATAATTCTTCAATATTCAACAAATCACTCATCAAATCAACTTCCTTTTACAAGAAAAAATAACCACAAAACCAATCATTCTGGCTTCCATCCTATTCTCAAACTTCCAAGACATTTTAACATCACATTTTTGTCAGGAATGAACCAAATATACTGCTTCATTACTCTACTTTGACAAAATTTCAAAAATCATGCTCTTAAGACACTATTGTTGCACCAAGGTTCCACATTAACCAAAACATCAAATCAGCAAGATTAGTCTTTGTACCTTCCCAAGATCATTAAAACATCTTTGACAACATCTTTTAAGCAGTTTCCAAACCAAATCAAGCACTTTTATCATTGTATGCTCGGAATCCCAATTTCTCACCTACAAACACCAATATTCTACTAGCATTGCAAAACCCCTAAAACAGGTATACCAATCTTTACACATTGAAAATCCATGAACCAAATACAGTTTTGGAAACCTAATTAAATCAATTTATATATATCTCAACATCAGATATCTTTTTTTAGAAAAATCATCAAAAAAAATCATCATCTTATGCTTTTAGGCTTCTAAATAGGCCATAAGTACAAAGTAAGTCCCTTCAAAAGTACTCCAAAACCTTAATTTTCCTAAAATAGTCTTAATTCAAGATATAAAATCATCAATTCCATCATTTATTTCAATGGAACCATTTTCCATTGCATTAAACTTTGAAACCCTCATAATATGCCATTACAGACTCAAATAAGCAAGGGTTTATCTAAAATACCCATTACAAACCTCATGTTTCCTTGAAACTACTTCCATCACCTATAAATAGGTTTGCACACACAAAATACACCATTTACCAACCTCCTTACATGCTAGTTCATCAAATCCTTTCTTGGTGTTACCCATTTTAATGGTGAATCTCATAAATTCCTAAGAGAGCAACATTAAATTCTCATATTCTCGCCTTCCCCTACACTTAAACACACATTCCAATTGAAAAAAAACTAAAATAAATCCATTCCATTGACCTAACTATTCCTACATTGGTGGAATGGAAAATTTTCCCTTAAAAGACTCTCAAAACCCTTATTTAAGGGTTATAGACCGAACTTCAAAGAATGCACTCAAATAGTTTCTTTACTCAATCAAATCTTCCCCAAATGGATTCAAAAGAATGTTAAATCAGTGTTCTAACAAAAATAATAAGATTTAAATCCCTAAACTTTTGCAAAATCCGTACAAGTTAGTGCAAACAGGAAGAAACTCAGAAATTAATGAAACATGGTACTTTTATTGATATTAATCTTCAAGAATACTAAGAATGAATCACTTGCTTGGCCTTTACAAGCTTTTATAGATGTTTCCAAATCAATAACTAAGTTTTTAACTTCCTTCATCAACTTATCTCTTCAAATTTCCCAAAAAGACTCTTCAACTTCTTATTTTTGCACTTTTTTTGCATTTTACATATCTAGCAACTTTAGCATTTCTTTCAAAAAAATAATTTGGACACCTAGTGACCTATTTGTGACTTCAAATACATTATTTATGAAAACTTCATGACCTTTTACAAATATTTACATGTTTTTTCACTTGAAAGTTTTTTGTTTACAATTTTTCCAATTAGAGGCAACTAGTGAACAAGGTGCTCTTGTACCATACAACCAACCAACAAAACCTTTCCAAGTCCCTTGGAAACATATTGTATCAACTTGCTTGTACCTAAAAAACAAATTCAAATATTCCTTGGACTGCTTCTTCTTTACTCTCTGAATCTTGTACTTTCCTTTGTCTTTTGCTTCAACTCTGTCTTCATCACCACCTTCACTTTGTCTTTGCCATCTATCTTCATCTATTTCTTCTCTTGTCTTCTCTTGCCTTTCTCTTTCTATCATCAGGTTCAGAATCACTTTTCTCCCTCTAAAGGACACATGACTTTCCTTTCACCACTCTCAAATTTCCATCAACTTTTCCTCAACCAAGGAAACAAGACTATCCTTGCAAACTTTCCACTTTCTTTCACAATTCATCCTTGACCTTCTTTGACCAATCACCTTTTCATCTTCTCAACTACTCCCATCAATGGAGTACTCTTCGGGCTGCAAACTCAAGTGCTTCTTTAGATAGGTATTCATCTCTTTATTACTACCTCACAACACCAACTCAGCAAACCATCCATCTTACCCAACAACAGATCCTAGAAGATGCATCACTCTCTTTACTTTGCACCTTCTACCCAGCTTAATCTCCATTGGAGGATGCTGACCATAGATGTTAGCTTTTCTGCCAACACACAACTTCTTAGAAACCTTCCTCTCTACATCTTATATGGATCAAGCACCTACAACCAACCAACTTATTAGAATCAACCAACTTTGATACCAATTGATGCAAGGGAATCTACCAAAACACCATACATCTAGGGAACTTATGTCCTAAACACAATTGGAGAAGATCAAATTGAACAAGCATACACAATTTCACTTGATTCTTCATTTCACAAAGCCATAAATCATCAACTTAGGCTCCAAACCTATATTAAACTCAAAATCATCAGTACCAACACCTTTCTAACAAGAACAAAACCAAAACCTGATTAGAATTCACTGAACCAAACAATTCTTCACTATTCAACAAATCACTCATTAAATCAACTTGCTTTTACAAGGAAAAATAACCACAAAACCAATCATTCTTGCTTCCATCATGTTCTCATACTTTCAAGATATTTTAACATCACATTTTTGTTAGGAATAAACCAAATATACTGCTTCATTGCTCTACTTTGATAGACTTTCAAAAATCATGCTCTTAAGACACTATTGTTGCACCAAGGTTCCATATTAACCAAAACGCCAAATCAGAAAGATTAGTCTTTGTACCTTCCCAAGATCATTAAAAAATATTTGAAAACAGCTTTTAAGTAGTTTCCAAACCAAATCAAGCACTTTTATCAATGTATGCTCAGAATCACAATTTCTTACCTGCAAACACCAATATTCTACTAGCATTGCAAAATCCCTAAAACGGGTATACCAATCTTTACACATTGAAACTCCATGAACCAAATACAGTTTTCGAAACCCAATTAAATCAATTTATACATATCTCAACATCAAATATCTTTGTTTTATAAAAATTATTAGAACAAATCATTGTCTCGTGCTTTTAGGCTTCTAAATAAGCCACAAATACAAAGTAAGTCCCTTCAAAAGTACTCCAAAACCTTACTTTTCCTGAAACAGTCTTAAGTCAGTCTATAAAATCATCAATTTCATCATTTATATCAAGGGAACCATTTTCCATTGCATTAAACTTTGAAACTCTCATAATATGCCATTATAGACTCAAATTAGCAAGGGTTTATCTAAAATACCCATTACAAACCTGATGTTGCCTTGAAACTACTTCCATAACCTATAAATATGTCTTCACACACAAAATACACCATTTACTAGCCTCCTTACATGCTAGTTCATCAAATCCTATCTCGGAGTTATCGATTTTCATGGTGAATCTCAAAAATTCCCAAGAGAGCAGCATTAAATCCTCATATTCTCACTTTCCCCTACACTTAAACACACATTTCAATATTCACTTCAAATTTAAGATTGTTTTCATTGTTAATAATGATCAAAATATTTTTTTTTTCTAGCATTTATACATTTAAAGCTTATATTTGATATAAGATGAAAATACAAAACATTATAAGAATTTGTATGTTTAATGTCTTTTCTACATGTCTTAATTGAGGTAAAAAGGACTCTTGTGTTCCTTTAATTGTATGGTTTTATTGATATCAATATATATAAATATTTTGTATGTATTCATGGTTTAAATAGTTTTAATGGTTTGAATAACAAAACTTAAGGTTATTCATTGTTGAGATTGTTCAAAAATATGTGAGTAGTTTCAATATTCACTTCAAATTTAAGATTGTTTTCATTGTTAATAATGATCAAAATATATTTGTTTTCTAGCATTTATACATTTAAAGCTTATATTTGATATAAGATGAAAATACAAAACATTATTAGAATTTGTATGTTTAATATCTTTTCTGCATGTCTTAATTGAGGTAAAAAGGACTCTTGTGTCCCTTTACTTGTTGGTTTTATTAAGTTTATTTTTTTCCTATATTTTGAAGAGAAACCTTCTCGGCATGTCATGTGTGCTCTTGAAATCTACCTTCTAGTGATAAGGCTATTCTTGAAAGAACCTTCTCTGATACCAATTGATAAACACACACTTATACTGACAAGGGGGGTGAATCACTATACGATAGTCTTTTACTTTTTCAAAACTTAATTGACCACAATAACTTAAATCACACAACCTTGTTGCAGTGGGTTGTTGGTCCTAGGATCAAAACCAAGAGGTTGAAATCCATGTAAAATATTGGTATGTTGGGGAGTGTGTTGGTTGATGGCTGGTTGTATCTCTATTTCGCTTCTGGGTGTTATTGTCTCTATTCTTTGGGAAACTTGTCCATCTTAGTTTGGGTATCAAGTCCCTTCAAAACCTGTTGTAAATGGTTTCGGGTCCATTCAAAACCTATTTCCCCCCAATCAAAAACTTAAATCACACAACAACAATTAAGAGCACAAGAACACAAGATTTACGTGGAAACCTTTTTGGGAAAAAGTCATGGAAAAATATTGTTTATATTAAAATTCTCTTAAACACTTTGTAGGCACCAACCCACTAGAGACACCAATCCCCACAACTAAGCACCAACCTAGCAAGAGACACCAATCTCTTATAACAAGTGACACCAACCTCTTGATCTGTTCAATTAAGAGGCACCAACCTCCAAATGAATATTATGTTTGTCTTCTCGAGTATTGTTGCTTCAATATTCTTTGCAAATTTTCCTTCATACCTTCACAAAAATATGCAATAAACTCCCTCACCAATCTGCTCAAAACCTTCATCAAATTGCTCACAACTTTGACATAAATCTGTAACAAAATACCTTAAAAGGTCTGCTCAAATCTTCAAAAACTTTTTCTTTTAGATCTGCTCCAAAAACTCTAATTTTTGTTCCTTTAGATCTTCTCTAATATATAAATATATTCAATTATTTCTTGTATTCAAAAACTATTTGCAACATTTCCTTATATCTTCACAGATGGGGGCGACTTCATAAAAGAATGTGTCTATTGCCAAGGGAGATAGATCTCAATTTATAAGCACCTTTTCAAAACACATATTGGCCACCAAAATAGGTGTAGTGTAGGAAAATACATACCCTTCCATTTTCACACTTTTTTGGGCCCGCCTTACTTTATTTATACCTATTTATGTCTTAATTGGTCCTATTTTGCATCCACAAGCCTAATAAATTACATCTTTTTGTGGCTAATCCCAACATACTTCAAAGGGTAACTAATAATTTAATGATTCTGGTTGTGTGTCCCTGATTTTTGGGTTGGGACTAAGACACCACCTAGGGCATCTTTTTCCCCCAAAGGTCTTGGGACCCTGATTTCAAATGAAGTGGCCCCTTTTTGGAGTTTGTGCCTCGAGTTTCATGCCTCGGGACAAAGATGCCACCTAGGGCGTCTTAGTCCCCCTTAAGGTATTTTTGGGATTTAATTTCAAATCTTGGTGGGATTTAGCCTTCTTTAATTAATGAATTCATATGTCAGCTTGTTGTGGTGTAATTTCAGGATACTAAGCATAGATATGTATAAATACAAGGTTCCTTCTCTCATATTTTCATACCTAGCAATCTAACAAGCAATCTAAACATCCAAACATTCAAGAGTATTTCATCAAGCATTCGGATCCATCATCATGATTCAAGCATCATATCAAGGATATTCTTTCATCATCTGTGGTTTTGAGCTAACATTTGTGATGTAGGGTTTTGAGTCAAGCAAGCAATTCAAGTCAATATCCATCAAGCATTCCTTTGATTCAAGATCTACATTCAATCTAGCCATCTCACACAAGTTTGAAGATTCTAAAACAAGGGTTTGGTGAGTTGTAACATTTCATGTTGTTCATTCATCATTTCCCTTCATTATTGTATATAATTTCAAGGTTTAATTACCAAAAAGGGGTTTGACCAAGGAAAACCACCATTTACTAACAATCAACAAGTTTTTTCTCTCTTGTGTGTTTGTGATTGGAGATTTAGGTTGAAGAATTGAAGATCATTTGAAGTGAAAAGTTGCAAAGTTGCATTGCAAAGTTGTCATCTTCATGGAAACTCACCTACAGGCCAGATCTAGAAGTTTCAGAAACTGAGATCAAAGGAGAAAAAAGTGAAGACCTTGAGCCTCGAAACCACATTTAGAGATTTTAGAAATTTCAGATGGGACTAAGTTGCCACCTAGCGAATCTTAGTCCTCCTGAAGGTATTTTGCAAAGATTCTTTCAGATCTTATTCTGACATTCGAAGATTCTACAGCTCCCCCAAAAATAGCAACAGGACTAAGACAACAATAAGGGCATCTTAGTCCTCCATAGCATATTTTAATAGCATTTTTACATTTCTGAAATCTACATCACATTTCTAGACTTCCCAGGTACATACATCATAACTTCATGTTGCTTAATTTCATCATTTGCATCCTTCATTTAGTTTGCATTACTAGATTTTGTGAGTTGAATGTTTACTTGTCTTTTCCAAGCTTTTGCTTGGTGGTGAACTCGTCAAAGCTTAAAGAACCTCCTCCTAGGTCTTGCTTGTTGAGAATTGACTCACCCTTTGGGGTTGATAATCAATCCAATTTGGATTCCTAGGACATTATTGAATGATCGAAAGAGAATAAAGTGGGCACTCCCCCACTATCCCTATTTTCTTCCTGATTCAATAGGATTGGCCCAATATGAATTAAATTCAAAATAATCTAAATTCCCTTTGCTATCTTTTTGGGAACTAACAAGGCATGGGTCGTCTTGTGCATAAAATAAAATAAATATTTTAATTTAATGTGTTTTAAACTCTAATTGAGTGCCAATACTATACAAGTTGACCAACAATAAATTAATTCATTTTATCATTGTTCATTTCCAACTTTGATCTGCTTCAACAATTTAACAAATTGATTTGTGTTTTGGCATCAACGACAACATTTTTCATACACTACCTTCTCACTTTAATTGATGATTGTAGCAAGCGAGTGTCAATTTATTTTCTTGAAAAGGAAAGTGAAGTATTTGAAGGAAAAAAAATTAAAGCATTGGTTGAAAAAAAAAAAGTGGAAAAAGAATTAAATGCTTAAGAATATATAATGGGGTTGAATATTGTAATTATTCATTTGAATCATTTTTTGTGAAAATTATGGTATTAAGGTGCAAATAATAGTTTGATAAACCCTTTAACAAAATAGGGTGGTTGGAAAAATAAATAAAACTCTTTTACAAATGGCTCATTGTATGTTGCATTTTAGAAGTTTACATAATAAATTTTAGGGTTTGTTTGTTTCTTGTGTTGTACATATTGTGAATAGAATCCAAGCTCTCAAATATGTTTCTCCTAAAGAAGCATGGAGTGGAGAAAAGACCTCACATTGGGTTGGGTGTATTTTTTGGGCACACATCCCAAATGAAAATAGGGAGAAGTTACAACCAAAGAGACACAAGTGTTTTATTATGGGTTATAGTGAATAATCAAAGGCTTACATGTTAATGATTTCGTAACAAAAAAGGGTCTTTAATAGTTGACATACAAATTTTGATGAGCATTCACAACTTACAATAACTTCTTCTCACTCTACCACAACAAATGATTTCTACTTTTCAAATATTTTACAAATAAATTAAGACTCTATTGATGAGGCTGATGAATACACTACTATAAATGAAGATGATACTATTTAAAATGAAACAACTAATGCTTATTGGTGCAGGAGCACCTGGCAAAGTTTAGCTTTATTGAAGTTTTGTTGGAAGTCTAATTTTTGGTGTGTTAAGTTGAGATCATGTTGACCATCTTGCTTGGTTGTTGTTGTTTTGAATAAAACTTGATCTTTTTGTGATAAGTGGATTGGGAGGTGGCAATCTTGAGTGGGTTTTGAAGCCCATCTTGTCATCTTTGCCCATCTAGCCAAGGTGTTTGAAAACACACGAGGTTTTATAATTTGAATTTTTAGGTAAATTTTTGTGTTCAACCAATGCACCTAAGTTGTTTTGGAAGCATATTTAATGGATTACATGACCTTTTGGTTGGTGGGGAGTTATTTGGTACAAACTGTTTTCTCATAAATTAAAGAAGAACAACGTTCTAACAAATATTTTCTAGTTTTTGTTTTTTGTAGTGCTTAAATGCATTGAACCGTGTTAGCTTTGACCTTTATAATGTAGTTTAGATTATATCCAAGAAATTTTGAAAGGTTAAAAGGTTTCTTAGTTGCATTTATAAATTTTTATTGTAAATAGTTTTATTTTTGCTCAAATTTCTATTTTGAATAAGACTGTAATTTTTAGAAATGTGGTGCTAGTGTACTTTTCCTCTATACAATTTGTATGGCCCTGAGTGGAAATAGTGCCTAGTTACCACACTTGTAAATATGGTTTTAGATAGGTTTTGTGTGAGTTCTTTGGTGGCTAGCAAATGAATGCCCTAGGCGAGCCAAAGCAAACCCGATTGGGGCAGTCTTGAAGTAAAATTTCAATAACTTGTAGGGGAGTGAATTTTTTGAAGAAATTCTTTTTTTAGGATTTAGGGGAGTGTATTAGTTCTACATGGTGCCAAGGAAGAGCCTTTAGCAATCCGTTTGAATGAAGAACATTTCACCAGTATGGAATCAGCCTGAGAAAGCTAAGGAAACCCTACTTTCTTGTGCATTTTTGGTTCTGGATAGCATACAACTTGAACAGGCTTGAGACCTCAGGATTCTTGGAGGTGAGGGTAGGGTAAAAAGAATTATTAAGCCAAGAACCTTGATCCTTGGTGGGTTTAGGAGGAAGCATTAAAGCCCTGTTTCAGAGACCTAATTGGGGAAGGCTACTAGCCTTTTTTTAAGCCCTAGGAAGGAAGCTTGAGGAAGCGATGGAGAGTTGGAGGATTGTGGTTGCAGAAGGACCTTAGATTGGTCACTTTGAATTTCTTGAAACACTTTTCAACCCTTGCAAGAACCTTGGAGAAGTTTGAGGTTGTTAGGCCTTTAGGGCAGATTAAGGGCCAAAGAAGAGAAAATGATGAAGCACCAAGATTTGTTTGGGAAAAGGATAGCAAGTGGATAGAGGAGGGATTGGTCAGCCAACTAGGGGTTCCTAGGTAGAAGCAGGGACCTATAGGTTAGCTTGGTGGAGCAAGGCACCAAGGGGGTCTATTGAGGAAAGGCTAAGAGCAGGAATTAGTGAGCGATTCCTCCAATCCCTTTTCCTATCAGATTGGTATCAGAGCACAACTAAAGATCTGGGAAAGTAGCTTATATGTCAGAAGTTGAATCGAGTGAAATGCCCAACATGGTGACAAATGCACAGTTAGCCAAGAGGGTTGAAGAACAAGAAGAAGAAAACAAGTCCCTAAAATAAAGAATAGAGCAATTGGAGAAGGCATTGAACAATGCAAGGTTGGAAGGAATAGTGCCAAAGGAAGATGAGGTTGCAGAGGAGGACAAGGTCCCTGAACCTGACCCTATTTTGGAGGAGGAGCCTTTCTTGAAGGCATTAAAAGCCCTGAGTGGAAAAGGACATGAGGGCATACCACTATTCCATGGAAAGATGGATCCTGATGGAGAACCACTTTGAGTGTGATGGAGTCACTAAAGCACAAAAAGTGAAGGTTGCAAAATCAAGGTTGAGAGGATCAGCTTTGACATGGTGGAAATTTGTCCAGACTGAAAGGGAGAAAGAAGGCAAGCAGCCCATATCAACCTAGAAAGGAATGGTTGCTAAAGTGAAAGAAGCATATATGCCAGATGATTATGAGATACAACTTCACAAGAAGAGGCAGAGTTTAAGACAAAAAGATCAAGCTGTCAACACCTATATTGAAGAGTTTTAGAAGCTTTGCTTGAGATCAAATGTGGCAGAAGATGAGAGCCTAAAAGTGGCTAGGTACCTCAATGGTTTGAAGTGGAACATTCAGGAAGAGATGGATTTACTCAGCCCCAAGACAGTCCACTAGTGTTATCAACTGGCTATAAAGATTAAAGAGAGGAATAAAAGGAGGCATGATCAATCCTCTAAGGGTAGAGGCAGAGGCAGAGATCAAAGAGGACAGCATGGAGGTTACCAAGGAAGAGGTAATGATCAAAGAAACCAAGGAGAATCCAAGCTTACTGAGCATGAAGGTGAAACATCTTCAAGAGGAGGATTTAATAGAGGAAGAGGACCTCAAGGAGGTTCAAACAGAGGAAGAGGAGCAGGTAGAAGTAACTCCTACTTTGCCACCATGAAATGTTATCACTGTAATCAGCTAGGTCATCCAGCTTATAGATGCCCAGAGAAAGCTTCTTCATCTAGCAATGAGAAAAGAGTAGCTTATGCACAAGAGGACACCATGAGTGTCAAATCACCTGAGATCAATCATATAGAATCAGAAGTAGGTGAAAATCTAATGTTTAATAGAGTGTTGATTAGACAACCAGTCAAGGAAGAACCCAAGCAAAGGAGAGCTTTGTTTAGAGCAAGGTACAAGATATTGGGAAAGGTATGCAAGGTCATTGTAGATTTTAGTTCTACAGATAATATCATCTCTGAGGAGGCAGCCACTAAGTTAAAATTGTAGAAGGTACCTCATACCAATCCTTACAAAGTCACATGGCTGAATAAAGGGCAGAGTGTTTTGGTGAATGAGCAGGTTACAGTGGAATTCTCAATTGGAGGCTACAAAGACAAGCTGATTTGTGATGTACTACGGTCCATGGATGCATGCCATATTCTTATTGGTAGGCCATGGCAATATGACAGAGGTGCTATATATCATGGGAAGGAGAACACCATTGAATTCAAGAAGGATGGAAGAACCTTCAAGCTGCAATCATTAACTAAGGATGATGAAGGACAGTCCAAGGTTCCAAACATCATGTTGAGCAGTGGTAAAGAGTTTCTCAGCAATCTACATCAAGGGAATGAAGGTTATTTGGTCCTAATGCACTCCAAAGAGGAAGAAAAGGCTAAGAAGACAGTCATACCTGAAATAGTTCAAAGGCATCTAGAAAAGTACAAGAGCATAGTGAGTGATGGAACACCTGCAACTCTACCACCAAAGAGAGCAATAAGTCATCAAATTGATTTCATACTTGGAGCCTCATTGCCTAACAAAGAAACATACAAGCTTACCCCTAAGTAGAACCAAGAGGTGGCTAGGAAAGTGGAAGAATTTTTGAATCAAGGTCTAATTCAAAAGAGCATCAGCCCTTGTGCAGTCCTAGTTGTTTTAGCAACAAAGAAAGGAGGTAAGTGGAGACTTTGTACTGATTCTATTGCAATTAATAGGATCACCATTAGGTATAGATTCCCAATACCTAGAATTGAAGATTTAATGGATTGCCTTGGAGAAGCACAGTATTACACCAAGTTGGACCTTAAAAGCGGGTATCATCAAATCATAATCAAGGAGGGTGATGAGTGGAAGACAACTTTTAAAACAAATGATGGTTTGTATGAGTGGAAAGTGATGCCATTTGGCCTCTCAAATTCCCCTAGCATGTTCAAGAGACTAATGAATGAGGTGCTTAAGGATTTCACAGGGATTTTTGTGGTAGTCTACTTGGATGACATATTGATTCTCAGTAAGATAGCAGAAGAACATTTGAAACATGTGGAGATGGTTCTCAAAAGGTTGCAAGAAGAATAGTTGGCAATCAACCTTGAGAAGTGTGAGTTCTTCAAACAAGAACTTGTGTATCTAGGCTTTGTAGTATCCCAGGAACCCTAAAGATGGATCCAAATAAGGTGGAAGCCATCCTAAACTGGCCTACACCAACCACAACAACAGAGGTAAGGAGTTTTCATGGTTTAGCTTAGTTTTATAGAAAATTCATCAAGAATTTTAGTGGTATATGTGCACCAGTGCTAGATACTATTAAAGGTGGTCTAAAAGAAAAGTTTAAATGGACACAAGAAGTTGATAAAGGGTTTGAAAAGCTGAAACAAGAGGTAGCAACCCAACCTATACTTTTGTTACCTAGTTTTGATAAGTTGTTTACAATTGAGTGTGATGCAAGTGGAGTAGCAGTAGGAGGAGTCCTTAGTCAAGAAGGTAGGCCTGTAGCCTTCTTTAGTGAAAAAATCAATGAAGCCAAACAAAATTACTCTACCTATGATCTAGAACGTTATGCCTTAGTTCAGTCCCTTAGGAAGTGGAAGCATTATTTATTTCCCAAAGAGTTTGTGGTCTTCATAGATAACCAGGCACTCAGTTACATCAACACCCAAGAGAAGTTAAGCAATAGACATTTGAAATGGATGGAGTACATCCAAGCTTTCACTTTTACCATCAAGCATAAGAAGGGAGAAATGAATAAGGTGGTAGATGCATTAAGCAGGAGAATGTTGACAGTCCAAGAGATACAATCGAAAAGCATTGGATTAGAGAGTTTCAAAGATCTCTATGATGAGGATGAAGATTTCTCAAAAGCCTACAAGGTATGTTTAGATTTTGAAAATCATTTTCATAGTCAATATGCTGAGTATACTCTACAAAATGGATTGTTATTTAAGGGCAATATTTTATGAGTCCCAAGAGGATCAATGAGGGAAAATATGATCCAAGAGAAACATAACATGGTGTTGTCATAATAGTGGTTTACAATTCCTAAGAGGAACGAATTTTAGCTGAAATCACATATTTTTAGAAAATATAATGATTTAATCCTTAAAAAGTTCAATTTTAAGGATTCCAATTGAAGAGGGTTTGATCAAATCACCTTAGATCAAACCCCCTTGGATAGAACCTTGCTAGTTTTAAACCATACCTATAAATGCGTCTCCTTTACACCTATCAAAATGCTGATAAAACACTTTTGATTTATATTTTAGGGGATCAAATGAATTCATTTAAAATTTATTTCAAATGATTATGGTATTCCTCAGAACAAGCTATCCAATGAATATAATTTTAATATGTTTGGTTTTATTTATGTATTTGTTTTTAAGTTTTATTAAACATAGGTTTTCATCGAAAATGAATTTCTTTCTTCACATGTGGAAAAATAGAAGATTATAAAAAAAATTGAAAAAAAATATGAGTGAAATGATAGAAACAAAAAAAAAAATTTTGACACACAAAAAAAAATACGGTTACTTGTGTTTGAATTATAATTCATTTGACTTTGAAACTTGATTAAGGAAAAAATATTAAATAAAAACTATCTAACCAAATTGGAAGCACTAGATATCATAGTTACAAATCTAAATTTGAAAGAATTAGAATTTTATCCTTCATGGAAAAAAAGTTATACGTTATACGGTGTGCGTCACTTTTTTAAATTTTGTTTTTTGAAAAAAATCTATTTTCGTGGGAGATGGAAAAAGAAGTACAATTTGATTCCAAAAATTTTGAAAAAAATATTTTTAGAATCTAAAGACAAAATTTTATGAGACTCTAGTTTGCACCATCTTCAAATACCTCACAGTTTAGCCGCTATAGGTGCCTGAATGTGAAGATTTAGTTAAAAATATTAATTTCAGTGTCTAGTTTTGCCAAAAATTGTAAACCACTATTATGGGATCACCCAATGGCAGTCTTAGTGGGCATTTTGGAATAAATAAAACTTTAGAGCTGGTACAAATATTTTATTATGGGCCTAAGTTGGCAAGAGATGTCAGAATATATGTAGAACAGTGTGTTGTTTGCATGGAAGCCAAAGGGGGAGCTAGCAATGCTGGTTTGTATCAGCCCCTGCCTATTCCTAACAGACCATGGGAGTGTGTGAGCATGGATTTTGTGGTAGGTATTCCTAAGACCAAAACTAGTTTTGACAGTGTTTTTGTAGTTGTGGACAGATTCAACAAGATGAGTCACTTTATTCCTTGCAAGACTACACATGATGCAAGTTATATTGCCCATCTCTTTTTCAGGGAAGTTGTAAGAATCCATGGATTTCCATTGAGCATTGTATCAGATAGGGATGTGAAATTTATGAGCCATTTTTGGAAAACACTGTGGAGAAGATTGGGTACAAATCTCTCATTTGGATCAGCTTACCATCCTCAGACCGATGGTCAAAAAAAGGTGGTTAACAGAGTGTTAGGTAACCTATTGAGGTGCTTGACAAAGGAATATGGACAGACATGGGATATGGTAATTTCTGAAGATGAGTATGCTTATAATGATAGTGTGAATAGAAAGTCTACAAGGAAAAGTCCATTTGAAGTTGTGTATGGGATACACCCAAGAGGAGTTTGTGAACTTAGAGACCTTGGAACAATGGAGAATAGGAGTGGACATGCAGAAGACTTCACTCAGACCATGAAGGAGATTCATGAGCAGGTTAAGAAGACAATTACACAAGCAACACAAAGATTAAAAGATAAAGTTGATGAGTCAAGGAGAGATGTGCAGTTTGCAGTCGGTGATTATGTTATGGTTCATCTTAACAAATCAAGGTTGCAAAATGGAATGTCAACCAAAATACAGATGAAAAGAGTAGGACCATGCAAGGTATTAGCCAAGTATGGGAAGAATGCATACAAGGTATAACTCCCATCAAATTTGGGTATATCTCCAGTATTTAACGTTGCTAATTTGATTAGGTACAAGGGGACAGTCAGTAATGAAGTTCAGAACAGTCAAGAAATCTTTAAGGATATCAGTAATATACCTCTTCCTAATCAAGATAAGCTTCAGGCAGAGAAGGTCTTATAGTCAAGGGTGCAGAAAGCTACAAGACACAAGGTGTACATGGAGCACCTTATCAAGTGGAAGAACAAACCAGAATCAGAAGCCACTTGGATACAGGGAGACCAGTTCAAGAAACTTGGCATTGACCCGGTAATGATCCCTCCTTCCAGTTCTTAGTGTTTATGCTGAGAGGGGGAGAATGGTGCAGGAGCACCTGGCAAAGTTTAGCTTTATTGAAGTTTTGTTGGAAGTCTAATTTTTGGTGTGTTAAGTTGAGGTCATGTTGACCATCTTGCTTGGTTGTTGTTGTTTTGAATAAAACTCGATCTTTCCATGATCAGTGGATTGGGAGGTGGCAATCTTGAGTGGGTTTTGAAGCCCAACTTGTCATCTTTGCCCATCTAGCCAAAGTGTTTGAAAACACACAAGGTTTTATAATTTGAATCTTTAGGTCATTTTTGTGTTCAACCAATGCACTTAAGTTGTTTTGGAAGCATATTTAAGGGATGCCACGACCTTTTGGTTGGTGGGGAGTTATTTGGTACGGACTGTTTTCTCATAAATTAAAGAAGAACATCGTTCTAGCTAATATTTTCTTGTTTTTGTTTTTTGCAGTGCTTAAATACATTGAACCGTGTTAGCTTTGACCTGTATAATGTAGTTTAGATTATATCCAAGAAATTTGGAAAGGTTAAAATGTTTCTTAGTTGCATTTATAAATTTTTATTGTAAATAGTTTTATTTCTACTCAAATTTCTGTTTTGAATAAGACTGTAATTTTTAGAAATGTGGTGCTAGTGTACTTTTCCTCTGTATAATATTTACGGGCCTGAGTGGAAATAGTGCCTAGTTACCACACTTGTAAATATGGTTGTAGATAGGGTTTTTGTGAGTTCTTTGGTGGCTAGCAAATGAATGCCCTAGGCGAGCTAGAGCAGGCCTGGTTGAGGCAGTCTTGAAGTAAAATTTCAATAACTTGCAGGGGAGTGAAGTTTTTGAAGAAATTCTTTTTTTAGGATTTAGGGGAGTGTCTTAGCTCTGCATGGTGCCAAGGAAGAGAATTTAGCAATCCGTATGAATGAATAACTTTTCACCAGTCCGGAATCAGCCTGAGAAAGCTAAGGAAACCCTAGTTTCTTGTGCATTTTTGTGTCTAGACAGCATACAGCCTGAATAGGCTTGAGACTACTGGATTCTTGGAGGTGAGGTCAGGGAAAACACCATTCTTAAGCCAAGAACCTTGATCCTTGGTGGGTTTAGAAGGAGGAAGCATTAAACCCCTGTTTTAGAGACCTAATTGGGGAAGGCTACTAGCCTTTTTTTAAGCCCTAGGAAGGAAGCTTGAGGAAGCGATGGAGAGTTGGAGGATTGTGGTTGCAGAAGGACCTTAGATTGGTCACTTTGAATTTCTTGAAACACTTTTCAACCCCTATAAGAACCTTGAAGAAGTTTGAGGTTGTTAGGCCTTTAGGGCAGATTAATGGCCAAAGAAGAGAAAATGATGAAGCACCAAGATTTGTTTGGGAAAAGGACAGCAAGTGGATAGAGGAGGGATTGGTCAGTCAACCAGGGGTTCCTAGGTAGAAGCAGGGACCTATAGGTTAGCTTGGTGGAGAAAGGCACCAAGGGGGTCTATTGAGGAAAGGCCAAGAGCAGGAATTAGCGAGTGATTCCTCCAATCCCTGTCCCTATCACTTATTACTAGCCCTTTTCTGCAACTAGTGATGATGAACTTTCAGCTAGATAGAAGACAAGGAATGTTGAAGAGATATAGGGGCAAGACCCAAAGACCAATGAAGCAATGACAATGCTCTCCTGGCCAAAGTATTACAAATAAATGACCCAATCTCATTTGAGAAAGCTAGAGGGATGAAGAGGAATTTAATGTATTAATAAAGAACATAATTTAGGAACTTGTGCCACTACTCAAAATTAAGAATATTATTGGTTGCAAATGGATTTATAAAACAAAATTTAAATCAAATGCAACTATAGAAAAATTCAAAGTTAGATTAGCTACTAAAGGATTCAATCAAAAAAAGGTGGTGATTATGAAAAAAAAAATTCTCTTATCATCAAAATAATACAATTAGAATCATTCTTTCTTTGGCTACTAATCATGGATGGCATATTAATCAAATTATATTCTCATGTTTTGAAACTAAGAGTACTAGATAGGATTGGGCGTTATAAAATATGTAACTCCCATTAGCATCAATAAGTAGATTACCCGAAGGCTCATCCACTCTGTCATAGATCATATTCCTTTAACTTTTTAATGTTGAGAACTTTTTGATATCAAATTGACGGCACAGGAGAAAGGAAATGTGAGTTGACATTAATTTACAGCAGTTCAAGAGCTTATGTGTCATTTTAAGTCTTCTGCAATCAAATTAACGACACCCTAAAAGAAATGTCTCAGTTACTGATACATTGGTGTTTCGTAAGATTAACATTCTCTTTCTTGATAATCAAACAAACAGATGAGTGTCTTGGATATGAAATATTAGACTTCAAGGTCAGAATTTACAGCAATAATTTTGAAATCCTTGAATACTGTAATCCAAGAGATCACAATTACTGAACAATAAATTTGACCCTCAGCTCTGTTTCCTGTCCATCATATCGTACAATAGCATTTAAGGATACAAAAAACAACTACTCAATTATGATGTAAGAAAGGCCAATGATGTTCTGACGATAATATTTCCTTGATTTTCTCAAGCCTATTAAGAATATTCAAAAAAGAAGGCCTTTGGTCGTTGTTGGGCCACTCCAACACTCCTCAATCAACCTTGTGAAACCCAAGACATGAAATATCAACATGCGCAAGTTCAGTAGCTAAAGCCTGTAACAGCTCAAAAAGAAAACAAAATAGATTTCCCCTATGCCAATACCCTATTCATTATATTTCTTATGAGGCCCAATAACAGTTGGAAAAGACAAATTAAGGCAACTATAAGTAACTGGTAAAGATGAAATGAATATTAGATCTCTCACGTTTTATCTCCGGAGTCTAAGTTTTTTCCCAGAAGAGTGGTCAGTCCCCTTTAGACACTATCTATGCAGCTTCATATGCATCATAGCTTGAAAAGGTAGATATCCTTCAAACATCTGCAAATCAAAGACAGACAGTGATAAAGTGGGAATAAAAATATAGCAAGGATACCAAACATTAACTGAGTTGAAGTTCTCAACTTAGGTAGATAACCCGCACCTTTTAGTAATGAAACAGCTGATACAAAAGAAGATAGAAGACCAGAGTTATAATTACACTACCTCATAAAGAATCATTGCAAAGGAGAATACATCAACTTTTGCATCATATTTCCTATGCTTGAATACTTATGGGGCCATATAACAGTCTGTATTTACATTTCATCAACTAATATTAGAAAATGTCTTTTGTAATGAATACTCATTTTTTTGACTTCACATATCTACAAAATCATACCATTATATAGCTTATAAGCTAAGAGTAATGAATGATCAGGCATACAACAAATTTTTTTTAAAAATTATGTGAGGACAATTTTTGAACTCACAGCTTCTAGTTTCTCCAGTAAATTTGTACATATCTTAAGCATGCTTCACCTTGATAAGTTTTCTTAGGCCAAAGTCTCCAACCTTCAAATGATTTTGATTAACCAGTTGTGTGGATCATTTGTGAATCTAATTCTCAGGTGGTGGTGAGTTTGCTGAAGAGGCAACTGTTAGAGGATGTCAGTTGGCATTTGGCTATTATTATAAAACAGATTCTTAATCTGTGTGCTTCCTTAGAATCTGTTACTTTCTATCACATTCCTAGAGAATGGAATGGGCTTGTGGATTGTTTGGCTAAATGGGCTTTTGATCATTTGCAAAATTGGAATATTGTGGAAAAAGGTCAATTACCCCCAGATTTTTCACAAAAGTTGGACCACTTAGTGGAGATAGACAGAGGTGTGTAATGCCCTTACTTTGTACTGCTCTATTTTGATTTGAATAAATTTTTACCCCTCTTTTAATTTATAGAAAACGATAACCTCACAAAAATGCATTTCCCCTCAACTTGGGCCTTGAGATGAATGCCTTATCTGATTGGTCAGAAAAATATTCAAGACACAATTGCTCAAATCATTGACAATCATTCATGCCATAGTATTATCCTATCATAATTTGAACAAATGTTTTTGAGAAGCTTACTTTGGCTTCAAGTCAAGATGAATAATGAAATTGGTTTCATTATGAAGGTAAGCCATTTCCCTACAAATAACAAATGAGGGTAAAATTTTTATACTTTCATAGCAATAATTTCCACTAATCCAATACAGTAATTTCTGATGTTCAATGATTACTCCTATAGACCTGTCAAAAATAAAGACCAAAATACCATGAATCAGATCAATAGACAATCTTTCTAGAACATAGACCACTTGTGCATATTTTATCTCAAGCAAAGCAACAAAAAAAAATTTTTTAAAAGAAAGAAATTTATAACATTTTGTTTCTATCTATTCTATAGAAGAAAAACAAATCACTGCAAACCAAAATGGGATTAGTACCACAAAGAGCTAGTAGCTTAGTAGTATAGCATCCAGCATGTACATGGAAGATCCCAAGTTCGACTCCAAGCTATTCCATGCAAAATGACATGCTATAAGACCTAGAAGCTAGAAAACCCAGGCACTAAAACTCTAGCCAAATCACACTGCAAACTGAAATAGGACTAGTACCACAAAGAGCCAGTAACTCAGTAGTATAGCATCCAACATGTACATGGGAGGTCCCAAGTTCAACTCCAAGCTAGTTCATGCAAAATGATATGCTATAAGACCTAGAAGCTAGAAAACCAAGGCACTAAAACTCTAGCCAAATCACACTGCAAACCGAAATGGGACTAGTACCACAAAGAGCTAGTAGCTCACTAGTATAGCATCCGACATGTACATAGGAGGTACCGAGTTCAACTCCAAGCTAGTCCATGCAAAATGACATGCTATAAGACGTAGAAGCTAAAAATTCCGAGCACTAAAACTCTAGCATGTGGGTGGAGGGTTATTGGTGGAAAAACAAACTACTACAAACTGTAAAGTATTAAATATAATTTAATAGATTAATAAAATAATAATAATGGTTTTTTATATAAACATGTTAATCTAATTCCCATACACATTCTTCTTATTACTTCACATTATAATTGATTCATAACCCCCATAATATATTAAATACTAGTCACACCATAATATTAGCCAAATTCCATATGACTCAACACACCAGAACATAGGATTATAATCATGTTACCCTAGCCCTTGTTTAGAGCACGAAATCTTGACTTATCAAAAAAATTATGTCTTAAAGTTAAAGTCATGAAGTCTTTCACTTTTTTGTTTCATGTCTAATGAATTTATTTAAAATCCAAAAAAAACTCTAAGGTATTTCATGCATGTTGAAGCTTTTTCCCTAATCAGGATAACGTTGAAGTACTTTAAGTCACTAAGAACTCCTTTTCTCTATCAAGAATTCATTTTCCACAAGATTTTCAACATTTTCTATGTCACCAAGAACTAGGTTTGTTCCAAGACTCAAAGGGAGTTGCGAAAAGTTCCTACCCATGACTTCGTTCCCATGTACTAGCAAAACCACAGAAGGGAAAGAATCAATAAAACATCAGGAGTTTCATAGGTTCCCAAAACATATGGAACCTACGAAAAGTTCCCAAAACATATGCAGTCCCCAATAATGCCACATGCTCCAAAAAAAAATGAAATTTATTAAGAGGAGGATTCTTAGTTCCTGATTCCCAAAGAATCCCCGATTAGAACACAAGGTTCAAAGGCTCATAAAGAGATGGAAAGAAAGAAAGAAAAAAAAATACCAAAAGTTTCCCAAGTTCCAAGAACCTATAGAACCTCGGACAGGTTCTTAGTTTTTGTTTGATCTTCAACACTTGAAAGAAAGCAAAGAGAAGGAAGAGATACAAGCTGTACAAACCATTTCATCGATAGAAAAGACACCATGTTGAGACTCGCTAACAGAGAAGAATATGCAGACGTGTAGAAAGAGTTACAAACTATTTCATCGATATAAAAGACATGTCTGAACAATATTGCTAAAGCCTAGTTCAAAAACCCAAGAAAGGGAAAATCCAAGCTGCCTAAAAACCTTTTCAAGTCACATTTTAATGAGGACATATATAACTTCGTAACCTTATTGCATAGAGTTTCATGGGACTCTCAAAATTTGCAATTGTTAGTTGCTGCAATTTCTTGAAATCAGTCAATGATGACCCTTATGGGCAAGTAGAGATGACAGTTTGAAGAGACAACAAATGTAAATCTAGGAACAAAGCATAAATGGAGGGCTCACGACTGTTAGGGGAAGCAGGCTTGTGAGGGAAGCCATGTCCATAAGTGAACAATCATTAAAAAAGATAGCCCCTGTCACTACGAGGAAAAGAGGACAGCAATGACAGCTTATAGGCAGCAATGGTTGTGCACCTAACATTGAATAAGAGTACTCAATAAGGACATTTGGAGGCATAAAAATACCTCAAGAGGATAGAAATGGTTAGAGGTAGTCCCTATATATCAATAAGATTCCATCCAAGTATCAATGATGAAGGCAGTGGTTCATGAAATTCAAAATTCCTGTAGGAATACAAATAGGGCCCTCATTGCAGAAAAGGGACTCATTCCAACCATAGTTCATGCACTAGAAACCTCTAGTGGTTGCATCAACACATGTATCATGTTTTGTAATCTTGCAAGGGATTCAAATCATAACAAGAAGTTATTGTGAATGCTAGTGCAATAAATTGTGCAATTAACATGCTTGCTCAAAATGAAGAAGCAGATTATGCAGTGTCACTTTTGATGGAGCTCTTTCATAATTTAGTGTGCTCTAGAAAGATAGGAGGTACCAACAATTTCATTCCTTACTTAGTTGCCTTGGTTGACAGCAGGAATCCACAAACACCGAAAACTGCTAAGTGCCTTGGAGGATCTCTCTAGCATCACCATGTTTGTCTTCAAAACGACAAAACCATTTTTATTGCAAAACCAACCACAAAATTGTTTACCCTATCAAATTTCCCAAATTATACCAATGTGGTGTTGCAAACAACAATTAAATTGTGATGTTCTCTGCTTGATCCATAGATGCACGATGGTGTGGAAAGAAAATGTAATAGAAGTTGGTGTTTCACTTGAATTCCCATGGGATAAAGTCACAACAATATTTAATCTTGCTTGGTTCTTTGAACAGCTACATGATACTGAAAAAGCAAATCTTTTATCAGGCTAATATTGTTCAGGTTTCTTAGGAATGTGGATGATCCTCTTATGAGGATAGTTGACCCTGACCCTAAGATTGTTTCTGAAAATGAGTTTGCATTAGACAGATTTTATAGCCAGTTTCAAGTAAAAGTGAATCCAAAGAAAGACAACGCATCAGTGTCTAAAGAGGCTAATAAAGATTTTTTGTTGACCTGCAAAATGGTATCCCTTTTAAAGGTTTTACGGCTAGGAAAGTAGAAGAGGTTGAGAGCTTAACACCAGTTCAGGATTTTGAAGCTATGTTGGCAAGCCGTGACAGTGATGAATGGGTTCCTAAAGCAAGCCGAGAAATTAAAAAAAACTCATGTGTATGTACGTCTGGCAACATAGAACTGGAAGTTGATGACTGGCTTACAACACAATAAGCAATCAAAGCTGCACAAAGCAAATCAGATGTGAAGAATTCTGTGTTGACGTTTCACTTGGAAATTTGAATTATTTTGCAGCTTTTCACAAATGGGGGGATCCAAAGAATGAGGAAACACATCTCGAGGTATCTCGAGAACATATGTCTACTGATTGCTTCCTTAAAGGAGCTGAAGAAAGATATAAAGGATTTTTGTACTTGATCAAGAGAAACAGGGAGAATTTTTTTTATTTTTTTTGTGTTCCAACCTATGATATTGATTTGATGTGGCATTCTCACCAGCTGCAGCCAATTTCTTACAGTAGAGATCATCGAGGTACTTTTGGAGGTTGTAAGTGTTAGACATACCCAAGAACCAAGACGGTGCTCTGTTTGTTAGATGTTATAAGCAGAACAATTTCAATGAGAGGGGTCTTGGTGTAGATGCAAAGGAGTTATAAATATCATCATTGTCAAAATGAAAACAACTTGCCACTTCTCGTTGTGAAACTAATGGAGATTTGATCTTCGATCTTATATCCCGAATTTCTTCCTTTTTTGAAAAGAATAAGTGCTTCGAAGTTCTTGGTCATATATCAATTTCTTTGCATTCTTTGTTAAATTCACCAACCTTTATGTAGAAAATTGGTTCTCTTTATCAATAGGTATGTGACAGCCTTCCTTATCAACACATATCAGTCTACAACATGTGTTGCAGCCTTCTTTGACATTTATGTAATGCCCATTGGGCTTATTAAGTTTGTAGCTATCTTTTCTTGACTTTCAGTTTTTGCATTTAGTATTATGGTTGAGTTATTGGTCATTGTGGTTGTGTGCCATAACTCCTTTGTAAATCTGGAACTCTATATATTGATGCCCTGCCTCTTCTTCTCTAAGGCAATTTGGGGCTTTTGCATATTGTTTGTTTTGTGATCAGCAGATCACCATTATTTGCCTTCATCTGGTATCAGAGCCAGCTCAAAGAAATCCACCAGTCATTGCAGGAGATCCAGAAGAGATCGGAGTGCAGATTATCTGTGTTGGAGTTGAAGTCATTAGCTGTAGTTCGCTGGACTGAAGTTCAGAAAGTGCTGATTGAAAATCACAGTCAAAGGAAGCCGCTGTGTTTGTGTTTTGCTGTTTTTGTGTTTTCTGTAGGTTGGAAGGAGGCGTGCAGGCTGAAGGAAAATTGCTGTGTAATTTGTATTGCCCTTGTGAAGAGGCGTACATTGCATAGAAGATAATAAAGTTGCCCCATGTGCAGAGCGCAGCAGGAGAGAGTTGCATGTGAACTTCGTTCTTTTAGATTTCCACGCAAAAGTCCAAAAATAAGCTTTAAACACTTAAGCTTTTATTTATACGTGAAAGCCTTTCATAAGTTTATTAATTAGCTAGTAAAAGCTTTTTAAAAGATTTATTTTTATTTTATTTTTTAAAATAAAAGAATAAAACTTTTAAAACTTTTAAAAGTAGATTTTTTTTTAAAAGTGATGTGTAACTTCACATATTGAAATTAGAAGGATTAAAATTTTCATTTTCTTTTTGTAAAGTGAATATTGTGTAATTAAGTGCATTATCGGTTGCAACCGACTCTTAATCTGGAAAAATCAATATAATATAAAAATCTTTTTGCGTGTGGATCCTATTTGAAAGGATAGGGGGAGTATCTGTTTGCAAAGATCTCTCTGAAACTTGTGTTGAACTCTTGGGTCATTGTGCACATTTTTATGGAAAACATGGCAAGAAATGTTATGTCTAACATGTTAATTCCCATATTTGAAGGAGACAACTTTACATATTGGTGTACTAGGATGCAAACCTTACTCAAATCCAAAGATTTGTGGGAAGTTCTACAAGTAGGGTATGTGGAACTAGATACAACTGCATTTAATGCATTAAATGATCAACAGAAAAGAGAATACAAAGCAAGTATAAAGAAGGATAATGAAACCCTATTTCTGATTCAAGGTGCAATTAATCAAGCTATTTTTCCTAGGATAAGTGGTGCTATTCATTCTCAGCAAGCATGAAAAATATTGAATAATGCATATCAAGGTGCTCAAACTGCAAAATTACAGACAATGAGGAAATTTTTTGAGAACGTAAAGATGACTACTAGTGAATCTGTGAATGAATTTCTAACAAAGGTAGAAGGTCTAGTAAGTCAAATGAAAATTTTAGGGGAAGATGTAGATGACAAGCATGTCATTGAGATAATTTTAAGGAGTTTGATTTCTAAATTTGATGGTGTGGTTTCTACAATTGAGATTTCCAAAGATTTCACAACTATGCACATAGATGAACTAAGTGGAATATTGTTAACTGCTGAAGAAAGGATGAAAAGTAATGAAGAAGGTCTAGAACAAGCATTTTCCTCTAAAGCAAGTATAAGAGGAAAAAGAAACACATTTTTTAGTAATCAAAATAAAAATGAATACAAAGGTGAATCCAGTAATTTTAGAGGAAGAGGTAATAATTTCAGAGGAAGAAGTAGCAACTTCAGAGGCACTGGAAGAGGAAGAGGTAGAAACAATGGGGGACACTATGATAAAAAGAATGTCCAATGCTTTCATTGCAACAAGTTTGGACACTATGCATCAGACTGTTGGAGTAAACAAGGTGAAACAGAAAAAAGAAATGCTCATAGTATTGTTGAAAATAAACAAAATTTGTTTATGTTTTGCTTTAATGCAAATGCCAATGAAAATAATATTTGGTATATTGATTCTGGATGTTCTTCACATATGACATCTAATGAGCATTTATTTGTTAATTTGGATGAGAAACATCAAAGTACAGTAGTACTAGGAGATAATCAATCTCATGGAAGCAAAGGAAATGGTACAATTGCAGTTACCACAGAATATGGTGAAGTTAAACATATCAATGAAACACTATTGGTCCCAGCACTAAAAAAGAATTTGTTGTCTGTTGGAAATATGATAGAACAAAATTATCAAGTGACTTTTGATAAGAATGAGTGCATAATAAGAGACAAGTTAAAAAGGAATCCAGTTGTTGCAGGAGCAAGGATGACAGGTGATAGGATGTTTCCTCTTCATTTCACTCATGGAAACCAAGCATTGAGGTCTAGTGAAATGAATGAAAGTAAAATTTGGCACCAAAGATACGGTCACCTCAGCTTTAGTGGGTTAATTTTACTAAAGAGATTCAAAATGGTTGAGGGTCTACCTTTCATTGAAAATACAAAAGAAGTGTGTGAAGAATGTGTTGTCGGCAAACAACACAGAGTTAGCTTTCCAATTGGTAAATCCAGTAGAGCTAAGCAACATCTTGAGATAATCCATACAGATTTGTGTGGTCCTATGGAAACACCTTCTTTGAATAAATCTAAGTATTTTCTCACCTTCATTGATGATTACTCAAGAAAAACTTGGGTATATTGTTTAGTTTCAAAATAAGAAGTGTTTGAAAAATTTGTAGAATTCAAGAAGTTGGTTGAGAAACAAAGTGGTAAGTACATCAAAGTGATAAGGTCAGACAATGGAGGTGAATACAAATCAAATCAGTTTCTAGATTTTTGCAAAAATCATGGAATCAAGAGAGTTCACTACTTCCTACACTCCACAACAAAATGGAGTTGCTGAAAGGAAGAATAGGACATTTGTTGAAATGGCAAGGAGCATGATGAAAGAGAAGAATTTAGATAAAATTTATTAGGCAGAAGCAGTATGTACAACAGTGTATCTTCTAAATAGAAGTCCTACAAAAGCAGTTAAAGGAATGACTCCTGAACAAGCATGGTCTGGGGTAAAGCCAAGTGCTAATCACTTGAGAGTATTTGGTTGTGTTGCTTATGCACACATACCGAAAGAAAAAAGGTCTAAGTTAGATGATAAAGGCCTAAAATGTATTTTTATTGGGTATGGATCCGAAAATAAAGCATATAGATTGTATGACCCAATAGGAAAGAAGCTTGTTATAAGTAGAGATGTGGTATTCAATGAAGCAGCAGAATATAGCAAGGAAAATAAAACAAAGGGAAAAGAGATAATGATTGATGAAGTTGAAGAAGGAGAAGAAGAAGAAAATGAACCTGAGTCTTCTAGTATAGGAGCAAGAAGGTATCAAAAATATCGAAGAAGAACAAAAAAGAATCATCCATCAACTCTTATGTTGGATTCAAATTTTGAGAAAATGACAACAAGATCACAAGAAAAAGTGAATTATGCTTTGATGACTCAAATCATGGAAAGTAATGAACCACAAACATTTGAACAAGCTCAAGAAAAAGAAGAGTGGGTTGAAGCAATGCATAGTGAGATAGAAACAATTGAAATGAATGACACATGGGATTTGTTTCAGCTACCTCCTGGTAAGGAAATTGTTGGTACAAGATAGGTGTATAAAACTAAATATAAATCTGATGGAAGCATTGATAAGCATAAGGCTAGATTGGTAGCCAAAGGATACACTCAACAGGAAGGCATTGATTACACTAAAACATTTGCACTTGTAGCACGCATGGATACTATCAAATTGGTTTTGGCTTTGGCAGCTCAGCAGAGTTGGATAGTTTATCAAATGGATGTAAAGAGTGCTTTTTTGAATGGATATATTGATGAGGAAGTGTATGTTTCTCAACCTAGAGGTTTTGAAATAACCTCTAAAGAGCATTATGTTTACATATTAAAGAAGGCCTTGTACAGTCTTAAGCAAGCACCAAGAGCGTGGTATTCAAGGATAGACTCATACCTACAGCAGAAAGGTTTTCTAAGAAGTCATTCAGATCCAAATCTTTATATTAGGAGCTCAACTAAGGATATTTTTATCCTAGTTCTCTATGTTGATGATCTTATCTACACTGGGAACAATTCAACTTTATTTGCAGAGTTTAGAGCGGCTATGGTTGCTGAATTTGAGATGACAGATTTGGGATAGATGCACTATTTTCTTGGTATAGAAGTATGGCAAAACAAAGATTAAATATTCATGTCTCAGAAAAAAAATGCTTCAGACATCCTACATAAATTTCAAATGAATAGTTGCAAACCAGTTGCAACACCTATTGAAGTTGGACTTAAATTGTCTAGCTTAGATGTGTCAGATCTAGTGGACCCTACTCTATATAGACAGTTGATTGGTAGTTTGATCTACTTAACTACTACTTGACCAAATATCACATATGCAGTGAGCTTGGTATCTAGGTTCATGTTAGAACCTAAGCAAACACATTGGAATGCAGCTAAGAGGATTCTTAGATATGTCAGAGGGACATTGAGTTATGGTCTTAGATTTCAACATTTAGAGGATAGCAAGTTGATTGGCTATATAGATTCAGATTGGGTAGGTTCCATAGATGATCGAAAGTCTACTTCTGGTTATACTTTTAGTCTTGGTTCTGCAGTTTTCTCTTGGAAGTCCAAGAAACAACAAACTGTCTCACTTTCTATAGCAGAGGCTGAGTATAAAGCCGCAACATCAGCAACATGCCAAACAGTGTGGTTGAGACAACTATTGGAGGATTTGCACCAGATATAGAATGGACCTACTTTGTTGTATTGTGACAACAAGAGTGCTATACAAATGACTAAGAATCCAGTGTTTCATAGTAGGACCAAACATATTGAGATTCAACATCACTTCATCAGAGAGTTGGTTCAACAGGGATTGATTGAGATTGTGTACTGTAGTACAGAAGATCAACTAGCAAATATTTTCACGAAGTCTCTAGCTCATGAAAGGTTCCAGAAACTTAGAGATCTACTTCATGTTCTTCCCAATGGTCATTATGGGGGAGAATGACAGCCTTATCAACACATATCAGTCTACAACATGTGCCGCAGCCTTCCTTGACATTTATGTAATGCCCATTGGGCTTATTAAGTTTGTATCTATCCTTTCTTGACTTTCAGGCTTTGCATTTAGTATTATGGTTGAGTTATTGGTCATTGTGGTTGTGTGCCATAACTCCTTTGTAAATCTGGAACTCTATATATTGATGCCCTCCCTCTTCTTCTCTAAGGCAATTTGGGGCTTTTGCATATTGTTTGTTTTGTGATCAACAGATCACCATTATTTTCCTTCAGTATGCAACCAAATGTTTCCAACAACACATTTTGAGTGGGCTCAAGACTGTTTTGTAAAGCATGGCGGAGAGATCAAGAAGTGTGTGTCACTATAGGACAACCATCGTGCTACCTAAAAGCGGGTTGATTTGATATTGCAAAGGAAGTTTGTACGCGAGTACAAGAAGCTATTACAGGAAATATCTTTACTCAGAGGCCCGATGTGTGGAAAAAGTAAGGACAGGTTTACTCTACAAGAAAAATTTGTGCGTGTTGTAAAAAATATATCAAAATTATTTAAGGAAACTTTTGTTGGTGAAATTAAATGCCCCTGAGCCTCCTCCCATTGCCACCTAAGGGGCATTTGTTGCCAACATAGTTGGAAAATTTCTTTTGGGGATTGTTTTCCCAACTTGCTCTTGATGCGCAACTCAGTCTGCAGAAGAATTAAATTGGTTAGGTGAGTTCAAAATTTTGGGGATAATTTTTTGTGTACCCAACATCACACAAAAAAAATAGAATGTGTGTTGGTTTTATTGAAAATAGTAGTTTGAGAAAAGGAATGTTTTTTTGTGAGTTCTCTATGTGATTCAGAGAAGCTCTTGAACAACTACAACTATATTTTGTTTGTATGTGTTTAAGCAGTGATTGCTCTGGGCAGAGCTCTGCGCGGCTCCTGGCAGTTTGGGTGTAGCTTCCAGATAGTTGCTAATAGTTTGTAATCTGTAGTTTAGATTTTATTTTCTGAGTTTTTAAGTTTACCCTTTTGTAATGTCAATTCCAAATTATTGAATAGAAAAAGAAATTTTCATATCTCCTTCTTTCATTGTTTATGCTTCCACATTTTGATTTGATCCTAGTTGTCTGGGAAAGAGAACAATAGTTTTGTAGTTGTTTGAACAACCCAATCTGGGATTTTCTTGACATGGTATCAGAGCCATAGGCCTCCATTTCTTTGTAAGTTAGGGCATTTGTTTTTCTAGGTATTAATTTTTTTTATGTAGGAGATATAGTTGGAGATGAGGGGAAGAGTTGGCCCAGCAGCCACCATCCTTTAATGG
The DNA here is from genome assembly GCA_007258455.2 of Sequoia sempervirens. Lineage (NCBI taxonomy): Eukaryota > Viridiplantae > Streptophyta > Pinopsida > Cupressales > Cupressaceae > Sequoia > Sequoia sempervirens. The sequence continues at coordinate 22,362,927 of VDFB02072274.1, forward strand.
ACAGTTTAGGCTAAGAAAATGAAGACTATTATGGTTTCTAGTGATTTGTGGTAGTTTTTAACAAATGGGTTTGTGGATTTTTTGGATGTTACTAACCTAACATAGTTTGCAACTCTCACAAACAACTAGAAGAATTGATTGAAGGAAACAAGGAAGGATGCTAAGGAATTGAGTTTAATAGAAGCGGCCTTGATAGAGGCCATTTTTCCCAAAATAGCAACAACTAATTATGCAAAGGAAGCTTGGGAAATCCTCCAAACCAACTACAAAGGGACTGATAAGGTTAGATTGGTGAAGCTTCAAATGCTTCAAAGAAATTTCAAGACTCTCTTGATGAGGGACAACGAGTCCATTTCAGACTTCCACACAAGAGTCTCCGGTTTGATAAACCAAATGAGGGTGAATGAAGAAGTTATAGATGACTAGAGGATTGTGGAGAAAATCCTCAAAAGTTTACCCACCAAGTTTGATGCAGCTGTGATTTCCATTGAAGAGGCAAAAGACCTAGATCAATATTATCTATTGATGAGTTGATGGGTTCTTTGTAAACCTATGAGCAGTGCCTAAATAGGTTTGCTACTTCTTCCCAAGAGAAAGATTTTAAAGCTCAGTCAAATGCAAGAGGAAGGGGCAGAAGAAACAATGGTAAAAGGAGCTTAAGAGGTAGAGGTTATGACAACTCCGCAAAAGGAAATGATGGAGGAGAAAGCTCAGAATGAGCAAGCAGTCAAGAGGGAGTGGGAAAATCTTAGACTAGCTCTTGAAAAGGAAAGAAGATCAATAGTTTGAATAAGAAGAATCACAAAAGCAATGTTGACTATTGTCATAAATTTGGTCATTATGCAAGTGAATTCTTGAAAAAACACAACAATCAATCAAAACAAAATGCAAATGTGGCTGAAGGAAATCAGTCCACAATCTTCATCATGTGCAGCATTGGTGAAGAAAGCAACCTTGAAGTCTGGTATTTGGATAGCGGTTGTAGCAACCACATGAGTGGTAATGAAAGTTTTCTTTCTTTCATTGATAAGAATGTAAAGTTAGAGATAAGAATGGGGAACAATGGATTAGTTCCAAATGTGGGCAAAGAATCTATCATGATCTAGACCAAACAAGGTGAAAAGAAGGAGATTCAAAATGTATTTTTTGCTCCTAGGTTAAAGCATAACCTCATGAGTGTTGGATAGTTGATCCAAAATGGATATAAAGTGTTGATGGAGAAGGGTCAATGCATTATTTATGACAAGAATGAGAGTACAAAAGTTGTTGTAACTATTTAAATGACAAAGAACTAGATGTTTCCTTTGAAGATTGAGACACATTTCTCATCTCAATCCAAAGTTGTACCTCTCATAAATGAAAAATGTACAGCAGTACAACAAGTAGCCCTCAGGAGCACAATTCAAGACCCCTCCAAGCTATGGCATCTCAGGTATGGACACTTAGGCTATGTTGGTTTAATTATTTTGTCTAAGAACAAAATGGTTGATAGTTTGCCAAGAATAGTAGAGCCTAATATTAAGTGTGAGGCTTGCATTTTGGGAAAACAACATAGGCAACAAACTCTACAAGGCAAAGAGCACCATTGGAGCTGGTGCACATGGATTTGGTAGGCCCTATGCAAACCATATGTATCTATTGGTAAAATCCAATATTTTATGACCTTCATTGATGATTACAACCATAAGACATGGGTCTATTTTTTGCAACATAAGTCTAAAGGGTGTTGCCACAATAGTGGTTTACACTTTCTGAGAGATCCTAATTTTTTGTTGAAATCACACAACTTTATAAAATGTAATTATTTATGCCTTGAAAAGTTTCATTTAAAGGATCCCAATTGAATAGGGTTTGATCAAACCACCGTAGACCAAGCCCCCTTAGATAGAACCCCGCTAGTTTTAAACCATACCTATAACAGAGTCTCCTTTACACGTATCAAAATGCTGACAAAAAAACACTTTTGATTTACCTTTTGGGGGATCAAATGAATTCATTTAAAATTTATTTTTTTGTAAGTATGTATTCCTTATTATAATCTTCCAAAAAAGTATAATTTTAATTAAATTAAGTTTTGATTATTATATTTATTTTTTATTTCTTGTGAATGTAGGTTTTTCACTAAAAATCAAGCTCTTTGTTCTGCACATGTGGAAAAATAGAAGATTATCAAAAAAAAATGAAAAATGTGAGTGCACCAGATATTGGAGTCCTTGATACAACAAAACAAAAATTGAATTTTAATACATACAAAAAAAGTTATGCATTATACAGTCAAGCACTAAGTCATTTAACTACAAAATCCGATAAAAATTTTCAACGAAAGATGGATAATTAGATATATTGTCAGGTACTAGAGTGATTTAATGTGTAATTTTCAATTTTTTTTAATTTTATCCCCGATGTTCGTCGAAATTTTGACAAACCTATTTTTTCATTGAAATTGTGACAAAGAGTTTTCATCAAAATTGAGACTGACATAAATAAAAAGTGAGCTCACCTATTTATTGTGACAGCGTTTTGCGATACTTACAAATTTTCTCTGCTTATGAATTTTCTATACTTATGACAGTTTGTGGAGAACTGAGGACAATTTTCTTGGGAAAAATCACAAAAAATTCAAGAAGCTATTGCCAGGTTGAGGGTAGTCATTGTCCTTTCCGAGAATTCATTTGTGAAGTCAGATTTGTACTTTAAGGTTTGAAAATCATATTTTAAAGCAACATCTCATCAAATTTCATTTTTAGATTTGTGCATTTTCAGATTTTGTTGTACAAGTTCAATATTTTGATTTTAGGAATCTAACAGTTGGAAATCATAGCAAAATTAGAATTTAATAAGTTTTGGAGTTAACATTTTAAAGTGTTTAGGGTTTAGGGTTTAGGGTTTAGGGTTTGGATTTTGTTATCTGTCTATGAATAAAAATTATTCGAGTGTGAGTTTGATATTTTTTGAAGATCTAAATATTCAAGCTTGGTAAAGAAAAACCATGTCAGATAATATTAGTCCAAAACAAAATGAAGAGACACTTGATAGATTGTGGGCTAGATTGAAAAGAAAGGGTGATGGGAAATGTTATTGTCCTTGCAATAATTGCAAGGGCTTAATGACGAGATGAATTTTAATCACAATAGTTGAGAAACATTGTAGGTAGCATGGAAATGTTGAAGGGGGGCATGATTATCATCCATTGGTAAGTTGTTCATTAAATATGTGTTTATATTGATTGAATTTGTAAATGTTTATATCATTTTAACATTTTTTATATATAAAAAAATCACTTGATCATGATCATGGTTTATTTGTGTCTATCATTATTATAAAGGTGGGGTGCCCTAGGGCACATGATATGGATTATCACGGCCTGGAGAATGTGGTTTTGCAAGTGGATGAACATGGAGTTGTGAATATCGAAGATGAAGTTAATAATCCTATGGAAGAAGATGATCATGTGCTAGAAAACACAATTGAAGATGTTGGTACAAATACATTGATCCATGACACATTTAGTGGCAGAGTTGATCATGATGATCGAGATAACTTTGATGGTGTTCATGATTTACCTGTACTTGAGAAGGCATACAAGCCCCTTTATGAAGGCTCCCAAACAACTCTTCTCTTTACTGTATTGTTGATGTTGAACTTGAAGGTTATGAATGGTTTATCAAACATAGCAATTTCACAGATGTTAAGGTATTGCATATATGCCATCTTTTTTCATCTATTTTAATTGTTGTTAAATCATCACTAGTAAATAAAGGATGAAAAATGTACCATTAATATTCTTTATATTAACAAAAAAAAAAATTGTAGATTGATTGGTGAATTTTTGTTACCACCATCAAATATTTTACCTTGCTTATATCGATATTTATCTAGCATTATGAAAGATATCATAATGGAGTATCAAGCAATAGATGCATGTCCCAATGATCATATTATATATCATAAAGTACATGAATTTGCAACAAAATGCCTGGAATGTCATATCAGTATATATCAAACTGATCAACTAATAAAAAAGGGTGTCTCACAAGCTTCTTTGTTATATTCCCATTATACTACATATGCAACAATTATTTCGGTGAGAAATCTTAGCACAGTTTGTGGATTACCATGCACGAAATAGAATTCGAGATGACATTCTTTGAATTCCTGTGGATGGTTCTACATTTAGGGACATGGAGGAAAA
>VDFB02072274.1:22367218-22415880 GCA_007258455.2 Sequoia sempervirens
ATTAAGACAATAAAAAAATACCTTTTCTAAAATAAACTTTTTATTTTCCTCTCCTTTATCTTTTTCCATTTCTTTGATCGAACCCTAGTTTTTTCTCTCCTCCAAAGTTAGCGAAGAGGTTGGCTGAGGATATTTTCACAAAAAAGGCGCGTGAATATTTTCACAAGAAGGCTCGCGAGGGGGATTGTCACAGCCGAGGTGAAAGTCATTGTCATCAACAGCAGCCACGGTCAAAGCAGGTAATTTCATTTGAAAGCGAGGCAAAGACAGGCAACTGAACAGCTGGTCGACTACACAATCAGGTGCGTGTAAACATTTTTAACTCACATCCAATATTTTTCTCGAATTCAAAAATCGAGTACCCCTAAAACTTTAATGTTTCAAGATGCTTAATATTGGTTCATGGGCGCATTAACTTGTGGTATCCCTCTGTTTTTTAGGGTTTGATTTTGCAAGGTTTTTCTTAAGGGTTTATGGTTTGATTCGAAGGGATACACCATGCTTATCTTTGGTGCCAGATCAGGAAAGAAATTATAGAAAAAATGCTTTTCAGATCATTTTGTGGCCTACATTTTAGAGTTTTTCCTAAAAAAAAATCTTTATTTTACCTTTTTCGCCAGCTAATGTCGAAATAGAGAGGAAGGTGAATACAGAGACCATTCAATTGAATTCTGTAACATCTCATTATTAGTAGAATGTAATTGCTTGAAACAAACGGTTTGCTAAAATAGATCATGAAATGATTTGAACTCACATTTTCTCCCTCCACACTCAAAATCATACTACTTTCAATTGATGTTCTCGGAGAAATAAAAAGTAAAAAATCAAGAGTCCTTAACCCACGTAGGAGGTTAGGGAACTCAACCATAGATCGATAGATACTTTCCCGTCATATCTACACAATATTCTATTCTCTCACTTCTATTTTTGAAGTTTCACACATTTGGGCCGTTAGTCATACTTATATCATTGGATTTGCATATGTAGTTGCGCAACATTCAAATCTTGCAATTTTTTTCTCTATTTTTGCATACAGTTTAACTTGATGGTTACAATTATATCATTTGAATTGTATAGGGTAGTTGCACAACATTCAAAAATTTTGATTTGAACTTACCTGATTTTTCATGCATTTTGTTTGCTAATTACAATTATACCATTTGATTTGCATATGGTAGGCATAAAGGATTCAGATCTTTTAATTTTAGCAACTCTGATGTTTGCCTAGTAATGGCATTTATTTGATTTGATTTGATTCCTACATTCATATCTTTGAATTCAAGCTATCTGTTTTTTCATAGATTTTGTGTGGTGGTAACAATTATATTATTTGATTTACATATGCTACCTGCACTTCCTTTAAATCTTTTAGTTTAAGACTTTAAGTTCTATTGGTAGTTACAGTAACATCATTCGATTTGTATATGGTAATTCCACAACATTCAAATCTTATTTTCAAGATCTTATTTTTTTTATTCATTTTCTTTAGTAGTCACAATTATACCATTTCATTTGCATATGGCACCAGGTGTAAATGTTACCAAGAGCTTATGTTAACTGCACTAATCACACCTTCTTTTGCAACTTTTTTTTCAGGCCCACTGGTGATCCGAATCAGCTGTGGCTCCACCAAGGACACCCAAACACCTCGCATTAACTTACTCTAGCACAAATATTTTGGCTACACAAGTGGCCAGTCTGCCAATGCCACTAACACAAGCAACATTTCACTGCAGCTCAATAAACTCTACTACTTTTCCCTGTCAGATGGCCTTGAAAATTGTTACAACATCACATGCCTTCCTCAAGGGCATTATATTTTGTGGCTCTTCTTTGGATTTAATGAAGATATCTTGGCTGACCGGGAGTCCCTTTTTGACATCTCTATTGAAGGCACTCAGGTCTATTCTCTCAAGCCAGAGTGGTCTGTCAATGATGAGCAGTCATATGTTTAAATGATGGTGTTTGTTTCTGACACAGTTGCCACGGTTTGCTTTCACAGCATTAGGCATGGGGACCCATCTATAATGTTAATAGAGCTTCTTGAGGTGCATCCCCAGGCTTATTATTTTGGGGATAGTTGGGAGGATTTGATTTTTAGGACACTTAAACACATTGATTGTGGAGGTCAATTGGGTTGATTAGAGGAGATTGGGGACTGGTTCTGGTTGTCAGACAGTGGTGTTGACAAGAGTGGTGGTCAACCTGTGGTGACAACAAGACAAATCAAAGACACACAAACAACCTCAAATTATTATCTGGTGTAAATTTATCAATGGGCTACAAGGGGTGGTGTAGGGGAGATTTTGAGTTACAGGTTTAGTATGGATCCTGGGAAGAGTTATTTTGTGTGGCTGCATTTTGCAGAGATTGAGAATGGTGTGCAAAGGGAAGGGTAGAGGGTGTTTGATGTGGTAGTAAATGGGTAGGTAGTTTTTGGGAATGTGGATGTTGTGAGGATAACAAAGGGTGCTTTTACTGCTCTGGTTTTGAACGTGACAGTGATTGTGAATAGCAGAAGTCTGGTGATTAGTTTCAGGCCATGACAATAGAGCAGTGCACTTGTGAATGCAATCAAATTCTTTGAATTGATCAAAATGGAGCAAAAGACTCTGAAGAAAGAAGGTAAGTTTTGTCTTTCTTTTCTACTTTGCAAAGCTTCTAGAAACACACCCCATTGACTCAAAAGGCACACACTAAGCAGGTCCAAAAATTCAGCATATGGAATTGTGGAGATCTACTCCAAATATATAAGATAGAATTATATAGTTCTATCTAGTGTATATTTGGACCTAGTTAGACAATTTGCAATGTTTAATGGTGCACCACCATGGATAGGACCTTTCACATGGAAGGTCCTATGGTACATTGTGTTTTGGACTCTACAATGCACTTTTAGCAGCAGTAGATGAAGTATGTTCAAAGTATGAAGGTAAGCCTACCCTTTCTTTACATTTTCCCCTTTAGAATCTTCTATAAGCATTCCAATTTGAGCTTGATTGTCAAGTATAATAGAGCAGTTCCATGGGGATGTGATTACAAACTTCAAAACTTTGAGGTCATTGAAACGTAGCAGAGGACTTCCCAAAAAGAATACATAGGTTATGCTTTTATTTACTCATTTTAGTTTCTTTATGAGGAAACTTCTAGAAACATTTTTTGCAGTGAAATGGATCCTTGGGTACTGTATTTTCAGCTTTACTATGAGTTTATAAGATCAGTAGCTAAACTATGGTCTTGCCATCATCATCATTTTCTCAATAAAGATAATTATAAAAATTTCCAGATATATTGAACTATATGTATGATGTTGTGGCAGTAAATCCTGTAAACTGTTGTTGTAGTATACCTTTAGTAAAATGGGTACATAAGCCCAAACATATGGTGTACAAAGTAGTGCAAACCATTGCCTTCTGTTTGGATCAAATAACTTAATTTTTGTATACTCCGATTAAATATTCATCAATTCATATGGTACATTTTGCACCTTGCTACTGTACTTCTATCTAGAGCCCCTCCAACACCTCTACCCTTCTGTTTCTTGCCCCCTTCACCATCCAATAGAATTATATCCTGTTTCTTTACAGGATTTTAGGTATTTACAATTCTGGAATTAATCACCTTTCATGGAAAGATTGGGGTAGAAAAATCAAAGAAGCAGGCTTCTCTTGGGGATCATGCTCTGTCTAACTGGTTCAATTATCAGTCTGTGAGGATAGGTCATGTTCGTTGTTAAATATTTTTCTTTCAATGTTAATTGTTTGACTTGCCTTGGTTGTTGCATATCTTAATCTAGTTCTCTGTCTTTCCTCATAAATATACTTTGGCTGTCTGCTTGCCTGATTTCACATTTTTGGTATCTTTAATTACTGATTTTAAATGAATGTTTAGAAACTAGAGGTAAATGTGTATGATTTTTGATAAATTGGTAAGCTATCAGCCATAACATTATTGATGGAGATATTTATAGAGAAAAAAAAGACATGAGGAATGGAAATGTTGTTAGCACTTTTTCAAAATTCACTGTTGAGGGAAAAAATTGAAACTGGGTCAACCTACAATCCACAGGGTATATAACTCTGAAACTAGAAGTTTGTTTCTTTGTGCATGTGGTGTATGCCAATCTACATCTATCAATCTACAATATTATAGCAGAGAGTCAAGAACAAAGCTTCATTTGCTAGGAATGTCAGTTGTACATCATATGGGAAAGATAATTGGTAAGGTGTGACTTCAGTGAAATTGTCTTTGATCGTAATAGTTGTGACTACCCGAATAAAATATAGGTGAGTATATACTATGAAGTTATGAACAAATGCACACTAGTTATGAAGCTGAGTGATATAGTGTAGTAAATGCCAAGCAAATCTGGCCAACTTGCTTGTTGGTACCCTATGAGGCTATAGCTCCTAGTGACGAACTTGATTTTTGTAAGTAGAGCTATATATATAGATATATAAGTGGTGTTCTTATGTTGAAATAAAATGATATATATAGAAGTGGTGTTCTTATGTTGAAATAAAATGACCGTGTGTATATTTTGCATCCAAGATTGTGTGTATGAAATAGGAGTTGTTATCATGTTCTACACTGTAACAGCTCAAAAAATGAAGGACATGTATTCAAATTTGAGTGCAATTTATTAGTTATTACACTTAAGACAACTCTGCATGTACCTTCTTCTATCATATTGAATGTAGTAGAGTTAGAGATGTTTTGGGCATGATTTTTTTTAGATCTCTTTCTTTTGCAACTATTCTTTGTGAGGATAAAGAAATTAGATAATAATGATTGTAGTGTCTGCAGGTTACATGTAGAAGTCTTGGGCATTATGGAAAGAAATTGGACTAGTGTGTTGTATGCTATTGTTATCAATGTTGAATGCACCCTTGAGAGAGGAATAAATTAACTCTCTTCAGTTGATATCATAGAAACACTCCAAGGCCATGGGTTGCCTGCAGATTGGAGTGAATATCCAAAGCGGGTTGGTTCCCTTAGTGTTTCACCTAGACTAATCTATCCTACTGTTGTTTCACGAGAAAAAGGGCAGAAAATAACATAAAATAAGCTCTAAAGCCTAATGGGAGGTGATACACCAAATGTTTATGATCTGCATTTGGTACTGACATACACAATTTGTTCAATAAGCAAGCTATATTATGCACAACTCAGATTTTGACATATTTATGCGTAAGTGTTTCATAGGAAAGTTGGAGCTTTTAACAGTTTTAGAAGGAAATCAAATGCTTTTCACAACTAAGAGCTGTAAAAACCAATAACATAAACTATGATCTGCATAACATATATATTTCTGCATAAAGGTCTTGGAAATGAGACATGAAATCAAGGACTGCTCATACTGTCACAAAACCGCATCAATGATTTCATAATTTCACACAATCTGAAGATTTCAGAAGGAAAAATACTTGTTTTATTGATAAAGAGGTGTTATCTTACTAGATACAAGTCTGAAATTTTTTTGTTTCTTATTCAAAATGGGTTTTTACAATGCTCTTCTTTTTCTGCCTGAGTTACAATACTTAATTTTTTTAAAATAGAAAGAACTCCCCTTAAAATCACTAATCTAGGCGCCCCTTTTCTCAATCCCCACATAGGAGAGAATACAGGACTTTGACTGTTTTGTATTCTCACTGCTATCTCCACCACTTGACAGTCCTAATGGACATTCCACAGGTCTATTGCTGTTCATTCATGGATTCTTTACTAACTTAAACTCACTTACATGACTCCTTGAAAAGCATTCAAATAATGTGGTCGACAGTCATTTGTTGATTTCTCCAACATCACTATAACTAATGACACTGTCAACTGTCATGCTAAACTGCTGTTTGTCTGCCTTTACAGTGGCTTAGGGTTTCATGTCTATGAGTCTGTCCACCATTATTTGTAGCTTCACTTTGTGGCACGCTAAACTGTGCTTCATAACCTACTAAGGTCCATTCACTGTGATGACAATAGGAAATATTGGATATAGGTTCACTGTTTTGAGTATATACTTGGAACAAATTCATTGAATTCATTCACCCATACAATCCCTTTATCCTTCTATCACAAGAGTCCATCTTGTTAAGCAACCTCCCTTGCCATTATAAAACTTGTCACTGTTTTTCTCTCTACAAGCTCTGTGGACTGTCATGGTACAGTCATTTTGTTGACTGTCTTTTACACTCTCTGGCACCTTACTCATTCATGCTCATGGGACTGGTGACCTTTAGTGCCTTAACAGTCTTCATATAATAGAGACTATTCTACTGCAGATCTGACCGTCATTCACACCTCATGAAGTTTGAATGCTCCATATGTCTTTAGCAGACTCAAGGATGGTTTGACAGTTTAGTATGCAGATTTGGTTTCATGCACCTAAGCCCTTGCTAAGAGTAAGATTTCTCATGACAGGTCTATTCACTGCAAGCTGTAATTTGACACTGCAGTCTTCATAGACTGTAGTTTCAAATGTCCCCTATAGACTGTCATACATTATGCATGGAAAGTCACCTAAAGACATAGAGACCAAGTGCTGTCATATGTAAACAACTCTGTCATGCATTGTACTGTAGTCTCCTGACTGTCATTTCAATGGCCCTCTCCACTCTATTCTTTTGCCATAGTGCATAAAGTCCTATTATCATAACTGCAACAGCTAAGACAAATGCTCCAAAAGTTATTCCGATAATTACCCCTAAACTTAGACCTTTGCTAGATTCTTCAGCCCCTGCAATCAGTCAACCAAGCAATTTGGTCACTTATAAATAGGGCCTATGAGTATTTAACCCAGCTTGAAATTCAATTCTTTTTTTTACTGATGATATATGGAGTTGCTATAAAGAAAAATGGACCGAATTCCACGTGAGGTTTATACACTTGTTTGCTTAGATTGAAACCAATCCGAGTAACCTCTGACCGGGTAAATAACTTAGCATCCACAGAGAAAACTGCACTGATATAATCAGATAGTCGGTGCTGTCAAAATAGAAGCAACAAAGATGCACTGCATCTACACCCAACTTGGTCTTAAGACTATCCTCCAAGCTTTTGAATCTCTCTGTGTCTTTCAGATTTGAAAATGAAGGGAACCCTAAATTTCAATACACCCTCATAAGGTTTTTGACACTTGCATGTTCTAGGATTGGGATTCAAGTTTCCAGAGCATTTTATGTCCCCAACTTTCATGTAAACATGATTTTTCTGGTCTTCTAGGCTTGAGAAAATAGTAGAAACTAAAGGCCCTGTTTTACCCATTTCAACGGAAGATTGAACTTATATGAATTACTTTTTTGTTCTTTCAGAATTTTTTAATGTCATTATAGGAGTATTTACCCTCACAAACCCTCCCACTCTTCATCTTCTAGAAATATGCATTATTTTTTATCAATAATAGGCATAGATCTATATCTTATTGTCTTTCCCATCTTCATCTAAAGTCTGCTAAAACAAAAAGTATATGTTATAAATAGAAGTTGGAAATAATATGTTTTATAACACACTGGTTTTACTGATATGATTTCTTGATTGTTACTTATTGAGATATTTTCTAGAGTATGATGTAGATGTTGTATATAAAGCCTTTGTGTTGTCAATAATTCATGAAAAAGTGACTATAGTGCTATTTTGGAATACCAACTAAATATATAGGAACGTATTGTGAAATCAATTTAAAAGTAATTTTATAGATTGTATTACCTGGTGAATTTTTACTTGTGCATTTTTCATTGGCATTCACTAAAGGAGCTCAAATGACAGGGCGATTTGAGGTGTAGATTCATTCCAAAAGATTCCAAAGATCTTTGAGTGCATGCACACTGTCTCGTATAGCAGTTATTTCAGGAAATTCTTTTATCTATTAATTTAGTAATCAACTATTACAATGGGACAATCAACTTCAGTACAAGATACGATTTGCACAAAATCATGAGGTACGTTGTTTCTGATGGTTTCATTGAGTTTTTTTCCTGGGAATTTGTACATGGCTGGATCATTTTGTTGTTATTTATTTCATTGTGTATAGTAATACTCAAAACTACTTTACTTTCTTTTCATCAGTCCTATCGGTCTGCACTATCTAGTATAAGTCATTCTACTTTGCAGCATATATATTTAGGAATATGATAAGTCTCTTAATAAATCACAAAGTGCTCTTGTAGTTGATATTATGATTAAGTGCTAGATGCAAAATTTAGATCAGATGGTATTGTAATAATATAGATTTAAATACATATATACTTTTGGATTGTTGAAGGAAACTCCCCATTCAAACTTTTACAATGTAAGAATGATTTTATTTCAATCTGGTTCTGTGCAGAACCCAACTCCTTATAAACACTTAGCTTGAAAAGCAACATGACAACTGGCACCTGTGCAGACCATGTCATCCAAGTAGATTCAAATGTTTTATGCACAAATCGAACCACAAATTTAGATTATTGTGCATTTAATTAACTTATTTCACCTTTTATATTTTGTTATTATTTGTGTTTTTGCCGTAGGGCATTTCTAGAGTAAGTCCACCGAGAATGCATCTTGTTGGCAAGCAAGATCCAATTATGCCATCCGATACACCCAATGTTATGCAGAAGGTAAGATTCAATCATATGTTTGTGTGGGTTTGATTATGTTATGTCCCCTATTATACTACTTTAATATTTATATTTGTTTCTTGCAGGATGTTTTAAGATGTGTCATATCCTCTACCTCTAGACCAGAAACACCTATCACAAGAGTGGCATCAAGCTATTACAAGAGCATGCGAAGACAGTCAACAATTGCAAGAAAAAAGAATGGCTTTAAGAGGTGAGCAGTCCAGTCAAGTTGCAAGAAGGCAATTTCATAAACATAAGGACAGTGAATCAATGATAATCTGTGACAGCAAAGATAAGAAGTGCATCTGTGACAATCTATGATGATAGTGGAGTGAAAGTAGAGGTTCATCAAGCACAATTTCAGGGGAGTGGAGCACATAACATAAATGACTATGAGGCTATTCATGGTGATCTTATATGGCAGAATATACACAAAAACAAAAGTATAGTTGGCAGATATTATAAAGTGCAGATTTGGAAACTAGAGGCCATAAGAACAAAGAAAGAGTTTTGCCACATGGTGTCTAGGATTAAAAACCAAGGTGACTATCCTCTGGATAACAAGAATGTTTATGGGAAATGATTGAATGAGCAGATCATAGTGAATAAAGTGATGGAACATAATGAGAATTTAGTGTTTGTGAAGTTTTTGCAATCTAAGGAGGACAGACATCTTAAAATTTTCAAGTGTTGTCAACAACAGTAAATATTGGTAGCAAACCTCCAATAAAAAGGGTGAAAAGACTGTGATTTCCTTGAGGAAAAGAGCAGCCACAGTCAACAAGTTGAGGGCATCTAGGAGGCAGTTTGAACAAGAATGGACAAAGGCAAGTATCTAGAGAGGTTGAGAGAAGATTCAAGAGCTTTTCTAACAGTCAAGCAAAGATAAGACCTTTTTCCAGCGACCAAGATAAAGTCAAAAAGTCAGCAATAGTCATGGAGGAGTCATTTAATAGTCTTTGATGTTGTCCTACTTTCTCTCCAATGTAGGATAGCCAAAAAAGAAACTAGGCTCATTTTGCTAGTTAGTTCTTGCAAATTTTTATGGTGTTGTAACTTCTAAAAAGGTCTTCAGCAAACCATTATATTGTAATTCAAAAATCAGTCATATTGTGACTGAAAATAGATGTAATTTTTCAGATTTTGAGAACAAATCAGTCATTTTCAGGCATGTACTATTGTAAAACACCTTTTCAACAATAAATATATCAGTTTCTTCCTTCAAGGACTTGTTTATATTGTGTGCAGTTGGTAATGCATGTTATTTTTGTGGTTTCATGCATGAATCATTGAATATATGTCTTATTTTAAGACCTTTGAACAAGAAAAGCGTATTTTATGTAGGTTATAGTCTGTAGAAACATTGAATGTTGAAAACCACACTAAAAAAGTATTTAAAATAATTTTTTTCTTTTTTACTACATTTTTTCATATTGTCTCTAAACTAGAGCCAATTGAGAATAAAGACATTGTCGCAATCCCAACTATTGTCTCTAAAGAGACAAAAATACTTCTATTTCATATTGTCTTTACAAAGACAATATTTTAAGACAATAATTTGAGACATGGCAGGCAATATTTCAAGACCATTTTGGTTTTATTATCAGTTAGAGATACTAAAATTGCGTATAAAATTGTGTGGCCCCTTTATGTAGTAGTGGTAGAAGTTCACTTTAATGTCACCACCACGGCCACAACATCTTTGAGAAGAAGCGTTTTTAATGCTTGCTGGCACGGCGGATGAAGGCCGTCAATTTAAATGGATTTTGTTTTTGTTGACAGAAGTTCTTCACTCCACTGTGACTGTAGAATGCCTCTTGGCGTGAAATCATATGTGTACATCGCTTCATTCCCTATAAATCTATAATAATTTCCTCCCAGTTTTAAATTTTATGTCTAGCATTTGACAACATTGCTCGGCACATATCGGTCACAGCATGTCTTGCTTGACATTTCTTGACTTATTTGTAATGCCCATTGGGCTTATTAAATATGTAGCTATCCTTTCTTGACTTTCAGGTTTTGCATTTAGTTTTATGGTTGAGTTATTGGTCATTATGGTTGTGTGCCATAACTCCTTTGTAAATTTGGAACTCTATATATTGATGCCCTGCCTCTTCTTCTCTAAGGCAATTTGGGGCTTTTGCATATTGTTTGTTTTGTGATCAGCAGATCACCATTATTTGCCTTCATCTGGTATCAGAGCCAGCTCAAAGAAATCCACCAGTCATTGCAGGAGATCCAGAAGAGATCGGAGTGCAGATTATCTGTGTTGGAGTTGAAGTCATTAGCTGTAGTTCGCTGGACTGAAGTTCAGAAAGTGCTGATTGAAAATCACAGTCAAAGGAAGCCGCTGTGTTTGTGTTTTGCTGTTTTTGTGTTTTCTGTAGGTTGGAAGGAGGCGTGCAGGCTGAAGGAAAATTGCTGTGTAATTTGTATTGCCCTTGTGAAGAGGCGTACATTGCATAGAAGATAAAATTTACGTAATGCTGAAGCATGAAATGAGAGAAAGTACATGTGAGCCGTTTCACCGGAATTTCCACTAAAAAGTCAAAAAATAAACTTTTAAACACTTAAGCTTTTATTTATACGTGAAAGCCTTTCATAAGTTTATTAATTAGCTAGTAAAAGCTTTTTAAAAGATTTATTTTTATTTTATTTTTTAAAATAAAAGAATAAAACTTTTAAAACTTTTAAAAGTAGATTTTTTTTTAAAAGTGATGTGTAACTTCACATATTGAAATTAGAAGGATTAAAATTTTCATTTTCTTTTTGTAAAGTGAATATTGTGTAATTAAGTGCATTATCGGTTGCAACCGACTCTTAATCTGGAAAAATCAATATAATATAAAAATCTTTTTGCGTGTGGATCCTATTTGAAAGGATAGGGGGAGTATCTGTTTGCAAAGATCTCTCTGAAACTTGTGTTGAACTCTTGGGTCATTGTGCACATTTTTATGGAAAACATGGCAAGAAATGTTATGTCTAACATGTTAATTCCCATATTTGAAGGAGACAACTTTACATATTGGTGTACTAGGATGCAAACCTTACTCAAATCCAAAGATTTGTGGGAAGTTCTACAAGTAGGGTATGTGGAACTAGATACAACTGCATTTAATGCATTAAATGATCAACAGAAAAGAGAATACAAAGCAAGTATAAAGAAGGATAATGAAACCCTATTTCTGATTCAAGGTGCAATTAATCAAGCTATTTTTCCTAGGATAAGTGGTGCTATTCATTCTCAGCAAGCATGAAAAATATTGAATAATGCATATCAAGGTGCTCAAACTGCAAAATTACAGACAATGAGGAAATTTTTTGAGAACGTAAAGATGACTACTAGTGAATCTGTGAATGAATTTCTAACAAAGGTAGAAGGTCTAGTAAGTCAAATGAAAATTTTAGGGGAAGATGTAGATGACAAGCATGTCATTGAGATAATTTTAAGGAGTTTGATTTCTAAATTTGATGGTGTGGTTTCTACAATTGAGATTTCCAAAGATTTCACAACTATGCACATAGATGAACTAAGTGGAATATTGTTAACTGCTGAAGAAAGGATGAAAAGTAATGAAGAAGGTCTAGAACAAGCATTTTCCTCTAAAGCAAGTATAAGAGGAAAAAGAAACACATTTTTTAGTAATCAAAATAAAAATGAATACAAAGGTGAATCCAGTAATTTTAGAGGAAGAGGTAATAATTTCAGAGGAAGAAGTAGCAACTTCAGAGGCACTGGAAGAGGAAGAGGTAGAAACAATGGGGGACACTATGATAAAAAGAATGTCCAATGCTTTCATTGCAACAAGTTTGGACACTATGCATCAGACTGTTGGAGTAAACAAGGTGAAACAGAAAAAAGAAATGCTCATAGTATTGTTGAAAATAAACAAAATTTGTTTATGTTTTGCTTTAATGCAAATGCCAATGAAAATAATATTTGGTATATTGATTCTGGATGTTCTTCACATATGACATCTAATGAGCATTTATTTGTTAATTTGGATGAGAAACATCAAAGTACAGTAGTACTAGGAGATAATCAATCTCATGGAAGCAAAGGAAATGGTACAATTGCAGTTACCACAGAATATGGTGAAGTTAAACATATCAATGAAACACTATTGGTCCCAGCACTAAAAAAGAATTTGTTGTCTGTTGGAAATATGATAGAACAAAATTATCAAGTGACTTTTGATAAGAATGAGTGCATAATAAGAGACAAGTTAAAAAGGAATCCAGTTGTTGCAGGAGCAAGGATGACAGGTGATAGGATGTTTCCTCTTCATTTCACTCATGGAAACCAAGCATTGAGGTCTAGTGAAATGAATGAAAGTAAAATTTGGCACCAAAGATACGGTCACCTCAGCTTTAGTGGGTTAATTTTACTAAAGAGATTCAAAATGGTTGAGGGTCTACCTTTCATTGAAAATACAAAAGAAGTGTGTGAAGAATGTGTTGTCGGCAAACAACACAGAGTTAGCTTTCCAATTGGTAAATCCAGTAGAGCTAAGCAACATCTTGAGATAATCCATACAGATTTGTGTGGTCCTATAGAAACACCTTCTTTGAATAAATCTAAGTATTTTCTCACCTTCATTGATGATTACTCAAGAAAAACTTGGGTATATTGTTTAGTTTCAAAATCAGAAGTGTTTGAAAAATTTGTAGAATTCAAGAAGTTGGTTGAGAAACAAAGTGGTAAGTACATCAAAGTGATAAGGTCAGACAATGGAGGTGAATACAAATCAAATCAGTTTCTAGATTTTTGCAAAAATCATGGAATCAAGAGAGTTCACTACTTCCTACACTCCACAACAAAATGGAGTTGCTGAAAGGAAGAATAGGACATTTGTTGAAATGGCAAGGAGCATGATGAAAGAGAAGAATTTAGATAAAATTTATTAGGCAGAAGCAGTATGTACAACAGTGTATCTTCTAAATAGAAGTCCTACAAAAGCAGTTAAAGGAATGACTCCTGAACAAGCATGGTCTGGGGTAAAGCCAAGTGCTAATCACTTGAGAGTATTTGGTTGTGTTGCTTATGCACACATACCGAAAGAAAAAAGGTCTAAGTTAGATGATAAAGGCCTAAAATGTATTTTTATTGGGTATGGATCCGAAAATAAAGCATATAGATTGTATGACCCAATAGGAAAGAAGCTTGTTATAAGTAGAGATGTGGTATTCAATGAAGCAGCAGAATATAGCAAGGAAAATAAAACAAAGGGAAAAGAGATAATGATTGATGAAGTTGAAGAAGGAGAAGAAGAAGAAAATGAACCTGAGTCTTCTAGTATAGGAGCAAGAAGGTATCAAAAATATCGAAGAAGAACAAAAAAGAATCATCCATCAACTCTTATGTTGGATTCAAATTTTGAGAAAATGACAACAAGATCACAAGAAAAAGTGAATTATGCTTTGATGACTCAAATCATGGAAAGTAATGAACCACAAACATTTGAACAAGCTCAAGAAAAAGAAGAGTGGGTTGAAGCAATGCATAGTGAGATAGAAACAATTGAAATGAATGACACATGGGATTTGTTTCAGCTACCTCCTGGTAAGGAAATTGTTGGTACAAGATAGGTGTATAAAACTAAATATAAATCTGATGGAAGCATTGATAAGCATAAGGCTAGATTGGTAGCCAAAGGATACACTCAACAGGAAGGCATTGATTACACTAAAACATTTGCACTTGTAGCACGCATGGATACTATCAAATTGGTTTTGGCTTTGGCAGCTCAGCAGAGTTGGATAGTTTATCAAATGGATGTAAAGAGTGCTTTTTTGAATGGATATATTGATGAGGAAGTGTATGTTTCTCAACCTAGAGGTTTTGAAATAACCTCTAAAGAGCATTATGTTTACATATTAAAGAAGGCCTTGTACAGTCTTAAGCAAGCACCAAGAGCGTGGTATTCAAGGATAGACTCATACCTACAGCAGAAAGGTTTTCTAAGAAGTCATTCAGATCCAAATCTTTATATTAGGAGCTCAACTAAGGATATTTTTATCCTAGTTCTCTATGTTGATGATCTTATCTACACTGGGAACAATTCAACTTTATTTGCAGAGTTTAGAGCGGCTATGGTTGCTGAATTTGAGATGACAGATTTGGGATAGATGCACTATTTTCTTGGTATAGAAGTATGGCAAAACAAAGATTAAATATTCATGTCTCAGAAAAAAAATGCTTCAGACATCCTACATAAATTTCAAATGAATAGTTGCAAACCAGTTGCAACACCTATTGAAGTTGGACTTAAATTGTCTAGCTTAGATGTGTCAGATCTAGTGGACCCTACTCTATATAGACAGTTGATTGGTAGTTTGATCTACTTAACTACTACTTGACCAAATATCACATATGCAGTGAGCTTGGTATCTAGGTTCATGTTAGAACCTAAGCAAACACATTGGAATGCAGCTAAGAGGATTCTTAGATATGTCAGAGGGACATTGAGTTATGGTCTTAGATTTCAACATTTAGAGGATAGCAAGTTGATTGGCTATATAGATTCAGATTGGGTAGGTTCCATAGATGATCGAAAGTCTACTTCTGGTTATACTTTTAGTCTTGGTTCTGCAGTTTTCTCTTGGAAGTCCAAGAAACAACAAACTGTCTCACTTTCTATAGCAGAGGCTGAGTATAAAGCCGCAACATCAGCAACATGCCAAACAGTGTGGTTGAGACAACTATTGGAGGATTTGCACCAGATATAGAATGGACCTACTTTGTTGTATTGTGACAACAAGAGTGCTATACAAATGACTAAGAATCCAGTGTTTCATAGTAGGACCAAACATATTGAGATTCAACATCACTTCATCAGAGAGTTGGTTCAACAGGGATTGATTGAGATTGTGTACTGTAGTACAGAAGATCAACTAGCAAATATTTTCACGAAGTCTCTAGCTCATGAAAGGTTCCAGAAACTTAGAGATCTACTTCATGTTCTTCCCAATGGTCATTATGGGGGAGAATGACAGCCTTATCAACACATATCAGTCTACAACATGTGCCGCAGCCTTCCTTGACATTTATGTAATGCCCATTGGGCTTATTAAGTTTGTATCTATCCTTTCTTGACTTTCAGGCTTTGCATTTAGTATTATGGTTGAGTTATTGGTCATTGTGGTTGTGTGCCATAACTCCTTTGTAAATCTGGAACTCTATATATTGATGCCCTCCCTCTTCTTCTCTAAGGCAATTTGGGGCTTTTGCATATTGTTTGTTTTGTGATCAACAGATCACCATTATTTTCCTTCAGTATGCAACCAAATGTTTCCAACAACACATTTTGAGTGGGCTCAAGACTGTTTTGTAAAGCATGGCGGAGAGATCAAGAAGTGTGTGTCACTATAGGACAACCATCGTGCTACCTAAAAGCGGGTTGATTTGATATTGCAAAGGAAGTTTGTACGCGAGTACAAGAAGCTATTACAGGAAATATCTTTACTCAGAGGCCCGATGTGTGGAAAAAGTAAGGACAGGTTTACTCTACAAGAAAAATTTGTGCGTGTTGTAAAAAATATATCAAAATTATTTAAGGAAACTTTTGTTGGTGAAATTAAATGCCCCTGAGCCTCCTCCCATTGCCACCTAAGGGGCATTTGTTGCCAACATAGTTGGAAAATTTCTTTTGGGGATTGTTTTCCCAACTTGCTCTTGATGCGCAACTCAGTCTGCAGAAGAATTAAATTGGTTAGGTGAGTTCAAAATTTTGGGGATAATTTTTTGTGTACCCAACATCACACAAAAAAAATAGAATGTGTGTTGGTTTTATTGAAAATAGTAGTTTGAGAAAAGGAATGTTTTTTTGTGAGTTCTCTATGTGATTCAGAGAAGCTCTTGAACAACTACAACTATATTTTGTTTGTATGTGTTTAAGCAGTGATTGCTCTGGGCAGAGCTCTGCGCGGCTCCTGGCAGTTTGGGTGTAGCTTCCAGATAGTTGCTAATAGTTTGTAATCTGTAGTTTAGATTTTATTTTCTGAGTTTTTAAGTTTACCCTTTTGTAATGTCAATTCCAAATTATTGAATAGAAAAAGAAATTTTCATATCTCCTTCTTTCATTGTTTATGCTTCCACATTTTGATTTGATCCTAGTTGTCTGGGAAAGAGAACAATAGTTTTGTAGTTGTTTGAACAACCCAATCTGGGATTTTCTTGACATGGTATCAGAGCCATAGGCCTCCATTTCTTTGTAAGTTAGGGCATTTGTTTTTCTAGGTATTAATTTTTTTTATGTAGGAGATATAGTTGGAGATGAGGGGAAGAGTTGGCCCAGCAGCCACCATCCTTTAATGGACAGTTTAGGCTAAGAAAATGAAGACTATTATGGTTTCTAGTGATTTGTGGTAGTTTTTAACAAATGGGTTTGTGGATTTTTTGGATGTTACTAACCTAACATAGTTTGCAACTCTCACAAACAACTAGAAGAATTGATTGAAGGAAACAAGGAAGGATGCTAAGGAATTGAGTTTAATAGAAGCGGCCTTGATAGAGGCCATTTTTCCCAAAATAGCAACAACTAATTATGCAAAGGAAGCTTGGGAAATCCTCCAAACCAACTACAAAGGGACTGATAAGGTTAGATTGGTGAAGCTTCAAATGCTTCAAAGAAATTTCAAGACTCTCTTGATGAGGGACAACGAGTCCATTTCAGACTTCCACACAAGAGTCTCCGGTTTGATAAACCAAATGAGGGTGAATGAAGAAGTTATAGATGACTAGAGGATTGTGGAGAAAATCCTCAAAAGTTTACCCACCAAGTTTGATGCAGCTGTGATTTCCATTGAAGAGGCAAAAGACCTAGATCAATATTATCTATTGATGAGTTGATGGGTTCTTTGTAAACCTATGAGCAGTGCCTAAATAGGTTTGCTACTTCTTCCCAAGAGAAAGATTTTAAAGCTCAGTCAAATGCAAGAGGAAGGGGCAGAAGAAACAATGGTAAAAGGAGCTTAAGAGGTAGAGGTTATGACAACTCCGCAAAAGGAAATGATGGAGGAGAAAGCTCAGAATGAGCAAGCAGTCAAGAGGGAGTGGGAAAATCTTAGACTAGCTCTTGAAAAGGAAAGAAGATCAATAGTTTGAATAAGAAGAATCACAAAAGCAATGTTGACTATTGTCATAAATTTGGTCATTATGCAAGTGAATTCTTGAAAAAACACAACAATCAATCAAAACAAAATGCAAATGTGGCTGAAGGAAATCAGTCCACAATCTTCATCATGTGCAGCATTGGTGAAGAAAGCAACCTTGAAGTCTGGTATTTGGATAGCGGTTGTAGCAACCACATGAGTGGTAATGAAAGTTTTCTTTCTTTCATTGATAAGAATGTAAAGTTAGAGATAAGAATGGGGAACAATGGATTAGTTCCAAATGTGGGCAAAGAATCTATCATGATCTAGACCAAACAAGGTGAAAAGAAGGAGATTCAAAATGTATTTTTTGCTCCTAGGTTAAAGCATAACCTCATGAGTGTTGGATAGTTGATCCAAAATGGATATAAAGTGTTGATGGAGAAGGGTCAATGCATTATTTATGACAAGAATGAGAGTACAAAAGTTGTTGTAACTATTTAAATGACAAAGAACTAGATGTTTCCTTTGAAGATTGAGACACATTTCTCATCTCAATCCAAAGTTGTACCTCTCATAAATGAAAAATGTACAGCAGTACAACAAGTAGCCCTCAGGAGCACAATTCAAGACCCCTCCAAGCTATGGCATCTCAGGTATGGACACTTAGGCTATGTTGGTTTAATTATTTTGTCTAAGAACAAAATGGTTGATAGTTTGCCAAGAATAGTAGAGCCTAATATTAAGTGTGAGGCTTGCATTTTGGGAAAACAACATAGGCAACAAACTCTACAAGGCAAAGAGCACCATTGGAGCTGGTGCACATGGATTTGGTAGGCCCTATGCAAACCATATGTATCTATTGGTAAAATCCAATATTTTATGACCTTCATTGATGATTACAACCATAAGACATGGGTCTATTTTTTGCAACATAAGTCTAAAGGGTGTTGCCACAATAGTGGTTTACACTTTCTGAGAGATCCTAATTTTTTGTTGAAATCACACAACTTTATAAAATGTAATTATTTATGCCTTGAAAAGTTTCATTTAAAGGATCCCAATTGAATAGGGTTTGATCAAACCACCGTAGACCAAGCCCCCTTAGATAGAACCCCGCTAGTTTTAAACCATACCTATAACAGAGTCTCCTTTACACGTATCAAAATGCTGACAAAAAAACACTTTTGATTTACCTTTTGGGGGATCAAATGAATTCATTTAAAATTTATTTTTTTGTAAGTATGTATTCCTTATTATAATCTTCCAAAAAAGTATAATTTTAATTAAATTAAGTTTTGATTATTATATTTATTTTTTATTTCTTGTGAATGTAGGTTTTTCACTAAAAATCAAGCTCTTTGTTCTGCACATGTGGAAAAATAGAAGATTATCAAAAAAAAATGAAAAATGTGAGTGCACCAGATATTGGAGTCCTTGATACAACAAAACAAAAATTGAATTTTAATACATACAAAAAAAGTTATGCATTATACAGTCAAGCACTAAGTCATTTAACTACAAAATCCGATAAAAATTTTCAACGAAAGATGGATAATTAGATATATTGTCAGGTACTAGAGTGATTTAATGTGTAATTTTCAATTTTTTTTAATTTTATCCCCGATGTTCGTCGAAATTTTGACAAACCTATTTTTTCATTGAAATTGTGACAAAGAGTTTTCATCAAAATTGAGACTGACATAAATAAAAAGTGAGCTCACCTATTTATTGTGACAGCGTTTTGCGATACTTACAAATTTTCTCTGCTTATGAATTTTCTATACTTATGACAGTTTGTGGAGAACTGAGGACAATTTTCTTGGGAAAAATCACAAAAAATTCAAGAAGCTATTGCCAGGTTGAGGGTAGTCATTGTCCTTTCCGAGAATTCATTTGTGAAGTCAGATTTGTACTTTAAGGTTTGAAAATCATATTTTAAAGCAACATCTCATCAAATTTCATTTTTAGATTTGTGCATTTTCAGATTTTGTTGTACAAGTTCAATATTTTGATTTTAGGAATCTAACAGTTGGAAATCATAGCAAAATTAGAATTTAATAAGTTTTGGAGTTAACATTTTAAAGTGTTTAGGGTTTAGGGTTTAGGGTTTAGGGTTTGGATTTTGTTATCTGTCTATGAATAAAAATTATTCGAGTGTGAGTTTGATATTTTTTGAAGATCTAAATATTCAAGCTTGGTAAAGAAAAACCATGTCAGATAATATTAGTCCAAAACAAAATGAAGAGACACTTGATAGATTGTGGGCTAGATTGAAAAGAAAGGGTGATGGGAAATGTTATTGTCCTTGCAATAATTGCAAGGGCTTAATGACGAGATGAATTTTAATCACAATAGTTGAGAAACATTGTAGGTAGCATGGAAATGTTGAAGGGGGGCATGATTATCATCCATTGGTAAGTTGTTCATTAAATATGTGTTTATATTGATTGAATTTGTAAATGTTTATATCATTTTAACATTTTTTATATATAAAAAAATCACTTGATCATGATCATGGTTTATTTGTGTCTATCATTATTATAAAGGTGGGGTGCCCTAGGGCACATGATATGGATTATCACGGCCTGGAGAATGTGGTTTTGCAAGTGGATGAACATGGAGTTGTGAATATCGAAGATGAAGTTAATAATCCTATGGAAGAAGATGATCATGTGCTAGAAAACACAATTGAAGATGTTGGTACAAATACATTGATCCATGACACATTTAGTGGCAGAGTTGATCATGATGATCGAGATAACTTTGATGGTGTTCATGATTTACCTGTACTTGAGAAGGCATACAAGCCCCTTTATGAAGGCTCCCAAACAACTCTTCTCTTTACTGTATTGTTGATGTTGAACTTGAAGGTTATGAATGGTTTATCAAACATAGCAATTTCACAGATGTTAAGGTATTGCATATATGCCATCTTTTTTCATCTATTTTAATTGTTGTTAAATCATCACTAGTAAATAAAGGATGAAAAATGTACCATTAATATTCTTTATATTAACAAAAAAAAAAATTGTAGATTGATTGGTGAATTTTTGTTACCACCATCAAATATTTTACCTTGCTTATATCGATATTTATCTAGCATTATGAAAGATATCATAATGGAGTATCAAGCAATAGATGCATGTCCCAATGATCATATTATATATCATAAAGTACATGAATTTGCAACAAAATGCCTGGAATGTCATATCAGTATATATCAAACTGATCAACTAATAAAAAAGGGTGTCTCACAAGCTTCTTTGTTATATTCCCATTATACTACATATGCAACAATTATTTCGGTGAGAAATCTTAGCACAGTTTGTGGATTACCATGCACGAAATAGAATTCGAGATGACATTCTTTGAATTCCTGTGGATGGTTCTACATTTAGGGACATGGAGGAAAAATGGCCACACTTTAAAGAAGAACCTCGTAATCTCAGGCTTTCATTGGCAGTGGACGATTTTAGTCCATTTGGAGAGTTGAGATCTATTTACTCGGTGTGACCTATTTTTGTTATCAACAATAACATTCCTCCATGGATGTCAATAAAGAGGGAGCACATAATGTATTCAATGATTGTTCCAGGTATTTTTTTACATCAATTTTTTTTAATGTATTAGCATCTCATTTGTCTTATGTGTTGCATATTGACTTATATTTTTCTCATTCAATAGTCATGTACATTAGTTTATATATATTGCAGTAAAATGGTTATAATAATTATGTAATGTTTATCTTCATTCAACTAGATAAGTACCAAGTTAAAGATATGAATGTATATATCGAGCCTCTTATTGATGAGTTACTAAATTTATGGAATGGAGTCACTATGTATGATGTCTCTATCTAGACCAATAGGACAAAGACAATTTCAATTCCATGCAATGCTTGTATGGACAATTCATGATGCCCTAGGGCTAACACATTTTTGTGGTATGTTATAACATTTGACTATGCTTTAACAATATTTAATTTTATGAAGTAGATATCATGCATTTTTTTAAAATAATCTATTTATTATATATAATTATAAAAATTGGCATATTTAATCCAATTATATGTGATCTTGTAGGTATTCAAACAAAGGGAAAATTTACATGTCCAATTTGTGGTCCAAAGATGAAATCTTGTCATTCAATAAGTCTAGAAAAGCAGGTGTTTGATGATTATAGGCACTTCCTCCACAAAAATCATAATTATTGAACTACTGAAAAACATTTTTTCAATGGAAAAGAAGAGACTACATCAAAACCACGAAGAATGACACCTTTCCTATGGAAGTTGGAATATAATAGAATTAATCGTCAAGGTTATACATCAGATCAAATTGTTTATCTATCATATATGATATGTTTTGAATTTATATTTTTATATTGTGTTGTGTTTACTCATACTATAATTGACAATGATTTTCGTTGTTAATTTTTTGAACTTATATGCTTCATGAAGGTCATCAAGGGATTAATGGTCGGCTTCCATAGGGACTAAAAAGTTATCCCATAAAATTTACTAGGTTGCCCTACTATGAGCAGCTACAAATTGTGCATTTCTTTGATACAATGCATATCAGAAAGAATATAATAGAAACGTTAAGGAAAATATTGGATGGAAGGCATGACAAAGAAAAAAATTTCAAAATTTGTAGTGACATTCAAGAAGCCAATTATGCAATGAAAAATTTCATTCAATTAAATAGCGATGGAGACCAAATTATATAAGTTCCCTTCCTTGGTTATTAACAGAGCAACAAAGCAATCCTATAAAAGAAGTCATACGAAAAAATTGTTTTCCCACAAGGTGATCCCACAAAGTTGGTTTACAATTTCTAGGAGGAACTGATTTTTGCTGAAATCACATATTTTTAGAAAATATAATGATTTAAGCCTTAAAAGGTTCCATTTAAAAAATTACAATTTAAGAGGGTTTGCTCAAACTAGCTTAAATCAAACCCCCTTAGATAGAACTCCGCTAGTTTTAAACCATACCTATAATGGAGTCTCTTTTACACCTATCAAAATGCTGATAAAAAACCACTTTTGATTTACCTTTTGGGGGATCAAATGAATTCATTTAAAATCTATTTTTTGTAAGTATGTATTCCTTATTATAAGCTTCCTAAAAAATATAATTTTAAATAAATTTAATTTTATTATTATATTTATTTTTTATTTCTCTTGAATGTAGGATTTTCACCGAAAATCAAGCTCTCTATTCTACACGTGGAAAAATAGTATATTATTAAAAATATAGATATATATATATATATATATATATATATTAGTGCACCAGATATTGAAGTCATTGATCCAACAAAGAAAAAATAAATTCAATTTAGATACATATAAAAAAAATTACGCATTATACAGTTACGCTATGTCTGAATTATAATAGGTTTGAATTCAAAACTTGATTAAAGAAAAAATATTCAATAAAAAACTATATAACAAAGTGGAAGCACTAGATATCAGAGCTATGAATCTAAATTTGAAAGAATTAGAATTTTATCCTTCATAGAAAAAAAGTTATATGTTATACAAAGAGCATCACTTTTAAAAAATGTTGTTTTATGAAAAAAACTATTTTTCAAGGGAGATGGAAAAAGAAGTGCAATCTGATTCCAAAAATTTTGAAAAAAATATATTTAGAATCTATAGACAAAATTTCACGAAACTCTAGTTTGCATCATCTTCAAATTCCTCACGGTTTAGCCGCTATAGGTGCCTGAAAGTGAAGATTTAGTTAAAAAAAATTATTCCAGTGTCCAGTTTGGGAAAAAATTGTAAACCACTATTGTGGGATCACCCCATAGGATTTACTGCAAACATAAACAATATAATAACAAAGAAAGGTGAATTTGGGTCAGGGATGAAAATGCATGATTGGCATACCTTCATTAAGGTAATTATTCTGGTATATTATATATACACTTGTATAATGCATGCACTTTTCAGTGTATTATGCTTTCTACTTATGGAAAATAATGAAAAGATCATTTAATAATTGTTGCAATACGTTCTACCTCTATCTCTCCTAGACAACTTCAACAACAATGTCAAGCAAGTTAATGTGATATTGGAAAATAATGAGGTAAGTAGCGATATTTGTTCAATTCGTTGTATAGATCTTATAATTTCCATTTGTTTTACTTGTTATGTAATATACTATATATTTTTGTTAAATATCATTAATATATTTGTTCCTTGAATCACTTGTAGATGGTTTTCATCTAAAGAAATTTGTAAAGAAGATATAAATTATTGGAAGAGAAAAATTCCTCGTCTAATGTGTGAAATGAAAAAGTGTCTACCTTCAACATTTTTCAATGCACAAGAACACTACCTCATACACCAAGTTGAGGAGATTGAATTGTGTGGACCTGTACACACAAAGTCAATGTGGATGGTTGAGAGGCACTTGAAATTTTTGAAGGATTTGATTAGACAAAGAGCACATCCTGAGAGTTATATGGTTGAGGGATATATGGTATACTAGATCATGGTGTACATTAGTGAATATCTTCCTAAGTTTGCAACAAAGATCCATGTAGATTGCATTTGGGATCCCAACTCCATTAACAAATCCGAAGGGGAGTACCTGATGGGGAAAGGTAGATTGAGGAAAGTGAGAGGTAATTATAAGATGGTCATGGAGATTAATTGGAATACACTTTATATATGGTTTTTATGTATATTGTACTTATTTAATTATTAATCTTCGATATGTATCAATTATAAATTAAGGTCATATACTATGGTATTTAACTAATTATACGTCATTTGTGAATTTCAATTTTTTTTTATACAATTGGCCGAGAGTGGGATGCACTTCATGTGTATGTCACAAACAATCTTGATTGGATGATGGTATGGATTGAACGATGTCAACAATTTGGTCTCTCATGAAAATGGGAAAGTGTGGCTTCATTGGTTAAAGAAGCTCATCGTAATATAGATTCCAATGTTACACAAAGAGAAATTGATTTAGCATATGGTTTAAGAGACAAAAAGGTACGTATAAATATATTAATCACCCATAATATTTTATTATTTTCAATTATATTGATGTATATATATGTTGAGATTGTTTTCTTTGCATACATTCGGCCAAGAATAAATGTGTTTATCAACTAACAATATTGCAATAATTTTTACATGTTTGATATATTGTAGGTGAAACACCACAAGGCTATGTGGTGCAATGGTCATAAATTTTGAATCAAAAAGTTGGATGACATGAAGAAAACTTGTGATTTTGGTATAAATGCAATCTTTCAGGTGACTAATGTTTCATCTAGAAGCGACATACATCTGGAAGTCTCAAAAAATTGATACTATGGGATTTTGGATGATATACTTGAGTGTGACTTTAAGTCCTTCAAATTAATTTTGTTTGTCATCCTATGGTATAGGCTACGATTGAATGAAAATGATCCCGAGAGAACTATTATTGAACATGATAATGGATTTATCATGGTTAATACAAGGTTGATTGAGCGAGCTAGAAATGAGCCATATGTTTTTCCAAGCCAATGTGAGTAGGTATTTTACTCAGAGGTTCCAGGTAAACCAGTTGGTCATTTGTTGTTAGACATGATCCAAGAGGAAGGCCAGTAAAGTATAATGTGGTGGAAGAAGAAGATACTGAAGATGTAGAAGATGATGTAGATGATGATCAGGATCAATAGTTAGTTGATGATGTCCTTGACAAAGATGTTGAAGAGGAGGAACCAGATCATGATGATGTAGGAGTTAATTTTCATGAAGATGTTATCTGTGTGGATGATGACATTATCAAAACTGATATCAATGACGACGATGATGATATGACCAATCCCTACAAGTTGAATCTGGATTGGATGATACAGAAAAATAATTGGATGAAGAATAAATCAATGACATTAAAATGTATTAGTTATGCGATTATATTATCTATTTGATATTAATTTCTTTATAGAATTATATTTGACTTATATGGTTACGTAATTAATTCACGATTTTTTAAATTTTTATTCCATTACATAATTAATTTAATTATGTACTTTTAAGTGTTTCAAAGGTCAAAAAATTAAAAAAAATCAACAATGATGTTAACAACCTTCAAATAAGTGTGTTTTATGTTTCATGTGATCATAAAGATTAAATAGTGAGTTGTAGAGGTGGTTGTTTAGTGGTTGAGGTGTAAAGGACTTTAAAAGGCATAAAGTGATCATTGTAATGGTTGTTGATGGTTGAGGATTTAAAATACAAGCTCTTGACATTTGAAAATCTGTGTTTTGCTTCAAAATTTATGTACTTTTCCTATTATGCAGCACTGTACAGTCACATGCAGCCATATTTTTATGTGAAATCAATTCCATGTTGTGAAGATATGTGTTAGCTTTTATTTAAATCTGATTTGAGGGCTTAAGGCATTGATTTGAGTTAGAAAGCTTCATTTATTTGCATATATCTCGGTTACCTATTTTTTAGAGTTTTGTAGTCCAAACATGATATAAAGGGGCTCTTACATTTTTTGTGATTACTGTAGCTTGTCTAAGAGGTCCCATGGATACTGTTGTAATTGTAGGATGCATGAATAGGGTGTAGGAGGCATAAATATGTATGTATATATGTATTTTTATTTTTAAATGTAAATGTAAATGCAATTATTGGATTCTCTCCTAGAACAGTAAATGCAACAAATCATTAAAGAAATCTATATTAAAGTACATAAATGTGTATTTCTAAATGCAAGTGTAAATGCAAAGAGCATATGGTTTTGTAGTGTTATAGAGTGTACAATCAATTGTAGGATAAGAAAGCATGGTAGAATGATTGAATCCAAATTAAAAAGGAGTTGGTGTGAACTTGGATTTTCTATGTTGAAGCATCAAATAATGCCTTGAACATATTTGGATTAATTAAAAAAATTACTTTGGTAGACTATAAAATTTCTAAACCAAGGAAAAAATGTAACAAATCTAAGTCAATCATCTTAAAATTCCTCACTAAGTATACTTCCAAATCATGAATCTACTTGGTGTAAGATCCCATAGTTATTTAATTATCAACATAGAGTATAAAACTCAAGAATTCCCTATCTACTATTTGAGTGTAGACTATAGGGTCATGAGGAATCCATATAAAACTATAATTGATTAGAAAAATTTTGATCTTTTCATACAAATCTCAAGGATCCTATTTCAATCTGCACAATGATTTTTAAATTTTCACACAGAGTTGGAGTTATCACTATTGATAAAATCTAAAGTTTAAAACATGTAAAACTCTTCCTATAAGTCTCCATACAAGAAGGCACTTTTGACATCTATTTATGGACTTCAAATCTCTTTGTTGCAACCAAGGAGAGTACAAGCCTAATGGAATTCATCTTAGATATTAGAGAAAAAGGTGCCAGATATGTGTTAGCTTTGATTTGAATATAATTTGAGGGCTTAAGGTGTTGATTTGAGTTAGAAAGATTCATTTCTTTGCATATAGCCTAGTTACCCTATTTTTGAGGGTTTTGTAGTCCAAACATGATATAAAGGGGCTCTTACACTTTATTTTATTATTGTAGCTTGTGTAAGAGGTCCCATAGATACTATTGTAATTGTAGGATGCATGAATAGGGCATAGGATGCATAAATATGTATGTATGTATGTATGTATTTGTATTTTTAAATGTAAATGTAAATACAATTACTGGATGCTCTCCTAGAACAATAAATGCAACATATCATTAAAGAAATCTATATTTATGTATATAAATGTGTATTTCTAAATGCAAAGAGCATATGGTTTTGTAGTGTTTTAGAGTGTACAATCAATTATAGGAGAAGAAAGCATGGTAGATTGATTGAATCCAAATTAAAAAGGAGTTTGTGTGAACTTGGATTTTCTATGTTGAAGCATCAAATAATGCCTTGAGCATATTTGGATTAATTTAAAAAAATTCTTTGGTAGATTATAAAATTTCTAAACCAAAGAAAAAATGTAACATATCTAAGTCAATCATCTTAAAATGCCTCACTAAGTATACTTCCAAATCATGAATCTAATTGGTGTAAGATCCTATAGTTATTCAATTATCAACATAGAGTATAAAACTCAAGAAATTCCTATCTATTATTTGAGTGTAGACTATAGGGTCATGAGGAATCCATATAAAACTAGAATTGATGAGAAACATTTTGATCTTTTCATACAAATCTCAAGGATCCTATTTCAATCTGCATAATGATTTTTCAATGTTAACACAGAGTTGGAGTTATCACTATTGATAAAATATAGAGTTTAAAATGTATGTAAAATTATTCCTATAAGTCTCCATACAAGAAGGAACTATTGACATCTATTTATGGACTTCAAATCTCTTTGTTGCAACCAAGGAGAGTACAAGACCAATGGAATTCATCTTAGCTATTAGAGAAAAAGGTGCCAGATATGTGTTAGCTTTGATTTGAATATGATTTGAGGGCTTAAGGCATTGATTTGAGTTAGAAACCTTCATTTCTTTGCATACAGCCTGGTTACCCTATTTTTGAGTGTGTTGTAGTCCAAACATGATATAAAGGGGCTCTTACACTTTTTTTGATTACTGTATCTTGTGTAAGAGGTCCCATAGATACTGTTGTAATTGTAGGATGCATGAATAGGGCATAGGATGCATAAATATGTATGTATGTATGTATTTTTATTTTTAAATGTAAATGTAAATGCAATTATTGGATTCTCTCCTAGAACAGTAAATGCAACAAATCATTAAAGAAATCTATATTAAAGTACATAAATGTGTATTTCTAAATGCAAGTGTAAATGCAAAGAACATATGGTTTTGTAGTGTTATGGAGTGTACAATCAATTGTAGGAGAAGAAAGCATGGTAGAATGATTGAATCCAAATTAAAAAGGAGTTGGCATGAATGTGGATTTTCTATGTTGAAGCATCAAATAATACCTTGAGCATATATGGATTAATTAAACAAATTTCTTTGGTAGACTATAAAATTTCTAAACCAAGGAAAAAATGTAACAAATCTAAGTCAATCATCTTCAAATTCCTCACTAAGTATACTTCCAAATCATGAATCTACTTGGTGTAAGATCCCATAGTTATTCAATTATCAACATAGAGTATAAAACTCAAGAATTTCCTATCTACTATTTGAGTGTAGACTATAGGGTCATGAGGAATTCATACAAAAAAAGAATTGATAAGAAACATTTTGTTCTTTTCATACAAATCTCAAGGATCCTATTTCAGTCTGCACAATGATTTTTCAATGTTCACATAGAGTTGGAGTTATCACTATTGATAAAATCTAGAGTTTAAAACATGTGAAATTCTTCCTATAAGTCTCCATACAAGAAGGCACTTTTGACATATATTTATGGAATTCAAATCTCTTTGTTGCAACCAAAGAGAGTACAAGCCTAATGGAATTCATCTTAGCTATTACAAAAAAAGTGCCAGATATGTGTTAGCTTTGATTTGAATCTAATTTGAGGGCTTAAGGCGTTGATTTGAGTTAGAAAGCTTCATTTCTTTGCATACAGCCCAATTACCCTATTTTTGAGGGTTTTGTAGTGCAAACATAATATAAAGGGGCTCTTACACTTTTTGTGATTACTATAGCTTGTGTAAGATGTCCCATGGATACTGTTGTAATTTTAGGATGCATGAATAGGGCGTAGGATGCATAAATATGTATGTATGTATATTTTTGTAATTTTAAATGTAAATGTAAATGCAATTACTGGATGCTCTCCTAAAACAATAAATGCAACATATCATTAAAGAAATCTAAATTTATGTATATAAATGTGTATTTCTAAATGCAAGTGTAAATGCAAAGAACATATGGTTTTGTAGTGTTATAGATACAACATATCCATAAATTAATGTAATTGAAATTCTAAAGTCTTCAACACATATAATATGAAATCGATCAATCTATTAAACTACGTGAGAAATTAATGAAAACAATAAATGCATATGTATGTGTATTTGTAAATGTAAGTGTAAAATAAATAAGAATAATGAAAATTATAAAAGAATACAAGGGAAGACCAATTCCTTATTGGGTATATGGAGTATAATGAATATCTACAAATGTGGATTTCAATAATGGCAACAATTCATACTGTCAGGCACATAAATTATTTACAACATGTGTAAACATGCAAGTGAATAATTGAAAAACTCTTCTTAAGATAGAATGAAAATTCTAGTTATGTGATTCTTCTTATTAATCCAACTAACACTTCCCAATTGTTGTGATTGATTTAAAGATTTTAATCCCTACTTGAGAGAACCAAATAACCAGATCACACATATATAGTAAATGTACAATGATAAACTGAGTATAAACTTGTTATATAAATTTAAAAAATAGAGAAGCATCAAAACAGAGACAATCAAGTAACTGCATAAATTTAACAAACAACTAATACCAAAATCTTAATCCATAACTTAGATATCTTCATTTACTCCATCAAAATACATACATCTGAGTCTCTATATATGAAAGCATTTTGCTAGAAATCTATCTTCTGAATATCTCCTAACACCTATATTTGTTCCATTACTATGGAATAGATATAAATACATCAAAACTTGGAAGGGACATATCCCTTCACAAATGTTCTCTTTTACTTAACTAATTGAAACAAGATATTAGGCTCTATTTAGCCATAGATGAACATTTGATAAATGATCTAGATAATCCTGTCATTCATGAGTATCGACATCTCCTAATGCATTCCTACCTGATATTTCCACCTTTATCATCCTTTCATTGTGCTCACAACTCTCATCCAATTTTGAATCCTTCCCTATAGCATTTTCTAAAATTCCTTGCAGCATCAATTCACATTCTTCGATCCACTTGGCTTTCTCTTTCAACTTTTCTCCATCTTCAAATAGTGCAGGAAGTCCCATATTCGTAACATCAACTAGCCCCTTTGCATCTTCTTGTAGTTCCTCATAATAGTCCCTTTGTCTCTTTATAATTTGGTTACCCATACCAATGGCCACACTGTCAGGAACATCTCTTTCATTTAATTCTCAAAACTTTTCTTCAATCCTTCCATCAATTCTCTTGTGTTCCTGCCCTATAAGATGGTTCTTTGAATATGCTCACCATAGCTTATTCAACCAAATTGTTAAGTTGGCCTGCCTTTTTCTAATTATTGCAGCGAGTGTATCATATTTACCTTGTGAATATGCAGTTGACTCCTCCCAATGATCTTTTACCTCATGTGAGATTTCACCATGTGTTATTAATTTAGGAGGTCTCATTGTGACTCCTAGAACATCCTTCAAACTATCATTTTCTCTCACAATCCTATGATTATATATTTTGTACATTTCCCTTTCTTTTATCAACATTTGTATTTGGGCTTTATTCAGTTTTGCCACATTAATCTCAATGTCTGCAGTCGCTATAGGATCTATCTCTCCAACCTTTAGAGTCATGACATGTCCAAATGCTTTCTCAGTATCAATCACCACTAACTTTCTATGATGTGGATACAAGGCCCATATCATGAGTGATCCTTCATCCGGGTTATATTTGGATCCAACATATACTTATGTCACCCCCTCCAGACTAAGCTTGTTTTTGGCACTATTATCCTTTAAGAAGATATTAAACACCAATGCATAATTCAAATCGATCCCTAGAAAGATCATAACTCTAGCATCCTCTAACATTTTCCTTCCTTTTTCGGGGGTCATATTAGCCATTTCTCTATTCACAGTTAATTTCAAATTATTTAGTAGCTGCTCCTCATTGCTTGGTGTAATATTATCAAATGTCTCCCTTATCTCCTTTCCCTTTTTCTTATACAAGAAAGATGTGAATTCTAAAGAATTCACAAATTCATTGTTTGCTACAAATGACCTACATTCCATATGTCTGGTGTCTGTATCTTGGCTCTCTTCAACATTTAGTTCTCTAAGAGGGCAGTTGTAATCTTGAGTTTTTAATCTGGAAATCCTACTAGCTAGGTCTTGTGGCATATCTTCTTTAGTTTCCTCATCTCTAGAAAAAGGGAACCATGTATCTGACAAACCTTGGTTGTATTCCTCCACCACTCTCTCTGCTTCCTCTACCTCCAAATTTCTAATCATGTCATCAAACTAATAAGGCACATGATCATATCATCCAAATTTTACCCTTTGTTTGGCAGAATTGATATATCCCTATGGATCAAAACCTTCTCTTGGCGGACCCTTATTCATATTATACTACCTTAATTTTTCAAGGATCAAATCATATCCTTCTTTTGCAAGCATAATAAAATCACCAAAGGATAGAGTACTAGGCGTAAATGCCAATTTTTCGAGTGAACCAAAATTCATGAAACTAGAAAAATCCATTTGTCTTACAATTTCCAAATATGCAATCCTATTCGAGACTGTTTTAGGAAAAATGAATGGAGAATCCTCAAAACCAAACACCCTTACCATAGTAGCATCTTCCAAGCAATACGAGTCTCCCCAATTGTGATCAATTGGTCCATTAAATTCCTTAGGTATGAGGAAGCGTTTTATTTCATTAGGTAATGAGTGTGCACAAGGATGATTGTAGAATTCATATGCTAGCTTTAAAAAATATTCTTCAAAATATAGGAAACTGGAATTAGCAAACCTACTATCCCAAATGGCAGTCCACGATTGAATGGGCAACAATTTTCCCTCTTTATCAAACTGTGAAACCTTCAACTTTTTTGGCCAAATCCTTAACTCTTGTTTGAAGTACAATACTAGATGCATTAAAAGAGAATAACTCCTAAGGTATAGAATAGGGGATTTATTCTTGATTGCCACCAATGCTAAGTCAAGCTCCTTGGAGACAAATGAAGCATAGTTAATTAACCTAGAATTATGACATTGAATGTTAGCTGTAATTACCATGGGAAAAATGGACATATACTCAGGAAATTTCATACCCAACACTTGTCCTACCAAGAAATAGGTATATCTCATATAGGGCTTGAATAAGTCCACATGGAATGGAGGCCCATTGCCATCATCAAGTGGGACAGTTTTACCATCTTGTTTAATTATATGTAAGGGCAACCTCCAACCCTTGTAAGTGGTGTCCATTCTCCAAAAATCCTTTTCCAACTCTTCATTCAAAATTTTCTCATTACACCACCCTTCCAACTTAAAAACCTCACATATTGAAGCCTCTTATATGTATACGAATGGTTTCCCAGATGGTCCACATATGGCCTTAAGTTTTGAGTCATAGTGGTCGGCCAACAATTTTACCAACTCTATATTAACAAACACATTAGGGAAAACCATTTTTCCCAAATTTAGATGCCACTGATTACAAATTGGCTCAAAATGATCTCTTCATTGAAAGTGGAATCTAAACAATTCATAGCCTCTTATTGGGGTCCAAATATCTCCTATGTGCTTGCACTTGTCATCCAATTTATCCACTTCCTCCCTCAGTTGCACAGAGCACCTACCTCTTGACCCAGAGCCATGCAATTGGTCAATTAAATCCTGATTTAGCTTTCATTCAACACCCTCTAGATCAATTCCAGACTCAACTTTTTGCTTCTTACTCTTAGGGTGACTGCTCTCACTTTTTTTCTACCTTTCAACTTCCCTGAGTTGGTGCCTTCCATATTATTTGCTTAAAATTGTAGAAATGAAAAAGTTAAAATGTAGAGAACTTATTGGTTTTAATTGAGGTCTTTCAACTAAAACAATTCTCTGGCCCTTTGTTTGTCTCCTCGTTTCCTTTGTTACCGATTCACAATAATGTTCATTTTGCAACAATTTCCTTTCAATTTATGAAATTACTTATACTCCATGGTGCCATTAATGTTTTAACTCTAGGCACGAATGTAACAGATTTTTGAATTCCTTATTGTCATATCAAATGAACTGGTCCGCAAGACACCTTCAAACTTTGGTTGATCTATACATTAGACCCCAACCAACATTCACTGAATACTCTACTGATTGGGGTAACACTCTACACACCTGACCGATGTTAACATTTGTCCCATATACATCGCTAAGAGTCACCCCAACAATCATTTTGGTTCATTTCTTTCTTCATCGGCCTAACTTTTAGTATCGCTAACACATTCAATGGTTCCTCTGATGTTATAAGTCTCACTGATTAATTATTTTTGGTCTTGAATATGTCACCATAACTCCTACCAATATCCTCTTGTCGGTGTAACTTAGCGGGTCAGGTGAACATTCAGGATTTACACCGATGGTGTATGTCTCCCCGATATATTCCTAGTGCTCCTATTGGTGAAAGAAATGATGGTCTCATCAATGAAACTTCATCGGTGAGACTCTTGGCAATGACCACCAAAGCCAACCCATCAGTGAGAGATCAATCATTGACACAAGATAGAAAACTCACTTCGATAGTTCATGTCTTGTTGATGACTTCCATTGGAAAGAAAGATCCAATGTCACACCAATCTAACCTTTCCAAAAGTTTTAAATAGACCTACACCATGTCATCATGGAGACTCTTGGCGATGAACACTAAATTCAACCCATCGGTGAGAGATCAATCATTGGCAGAAGATAAAAAACTCACTCTGATAGTTCATGTCTTGCCAATGGATTTTGTCAGCAAGACAAATCCAATGTCACACTGATCTGACCTCTGTAGGAGTTTAAAATAGACCTACACCATGTCATTGCGAAGACTCTTGGTGATGACCACCGAAGCCAACCCATCGGTGAGAGGTCAATCATTGGAATAGGATAGAAAACTCACTCTGATAGTCCATATCTTGTTGATTACTTCCACCAGCAAGACATATCCAATGTCACATTGATGACTTGTCTTGCCAATAGATTCCCTTCATCGATGAGACCATAAGCCAATCTCCCCGATATGTCTTCTTTAGTAATCCTATCTTTGAACATGAGCATAGGTGATCTTCAAATTTACCCATTGTCACATCAAATGTTCTATTAGAAAGACAATTCAAAATTTGGGCGATCATTTTATTCAGGCTCAACTAATGTTCATTAAACATTCTTTTGGTCGGGGAGACATTATGTCAATATCACATAATCTATCCATTTGATTCATATAAATGTCACCAAGAGTCACCCAGATGACTATCTTGATTTGTTTGTGTCTTCATTGACAAGACATGGTGTATCGCTAAGACATTCAGTAATTTATCCAATGTTATAAGTCTCCCCAATTATTATTCCTTCAATCTCATGTTTCCAAGACTCCTTTTGATACAACTCCTTGTGCTTTGATTGGTGAGACAAGAGAGGTTTCTTTCCAATGGAACTTCATTGGTGAGACCTATATGCTCGGTATGACCTTTTCATTTCACCCTAATGGAACTTGTCTTGCCAATGAAAATCTTTCTTGGTGAGACCGCGGACTGTGTCATCCCAATGTGTATCTTCTTATATGTAATACGATCACTGTGACATTTCTGTTCTTTTACCGATATGTTGAAAAGGAGAATATAATGATTTATGAATTAGAGAGACCTACAAAAATTCTTGTCCACATGGGTTATTTTGATACTAGATTTTGGAGGTTTTTCATGATATCAAATGGTCAGGAATGATGTGATCATATTTGACTATGATGGATTATACTCAAGATAAGGTTTTCTTTAGGGAATCAATGAGTGCAAAATCACTGTAAAATTGCAAAATAATGAGTACTTTCCCTTGAAGTATGTTTAATAACTCCAAAATGGGTGTCTAAAACCATCAAGGGTTTATCTAGTGTTTTGTGAAAGTTTTGATTTATTGGGAAAAAACTAGATTTGCACTATTACAAGGATTCAAGGAGTCAGTGTGAAATATGACTTCTGTTCTTTGTCAAGCTTTGAGAGTTGTTTGGATTTTTTGGTCATTCTAAACTTGTTGGAAGCATCTTAAAGGCAGCTTTATAGGTTGGTTGAGTTGAACCTACTAGGTCTAAATAAGGTAGTTTTTATTGCTAAGGTGGATCACTCCTTTCTGTGAAGGCCATACACTTATGATTGAGTCAAGTGTTCTTTTCTTTAGAAAATTCCTATTGCCTTTTTGATAGGTTATGATTTGATTAGATGGGTTATGAAGCACTTATTTCAAAAAAATATCTTTATGAAAGAAGTATATTGGCATGAAATTAAATATGATTTGTATTCCAATGTAAAAACTACAAAGAATGGAAACAATTCTTTCAACACATAAACTATTATATAGTAGTTAATTAAAATGAAAAATCTTACTCTATATTAGTTAGAATACACAACTAAGAAAATGATCTAAAGTGACTTATTTATCCTAGAGGAAATAAGTATATAGTATGCAAAGAAAATCAACAAACCCACAACTACCCCTATTTTGAAGGAGTTTAGTTTTCTTCCATTCCTAATCTTGCTAATATTGTCTAATTATGTTAAAGAGATGAAGGGTCATAACACAAATTTATTCAACCTAGTAAATAGCTTGGCTAATGAAACTTGAAAAAAGCAACAAAACAATTGCTACATTTGGAATTTCATGTTGAATGAAGAGTGGTGACAATAATCTACTTATAGTTTAATAAAACTTTATAAGAAGGCTTGACATTAGAAAGGTAAGTGTTACTTATAGTTTAATAAAACACTATTATAGTTTTACCAACATATACTATTGTATGCTTGTATGGATTCTTATTTAATAGATGGGGAGAGAAAGAGAGAGAGAGATAGAGATATATGGGAAGAGAAAGAGAGATGGAGATATATGGGAAGAGAAAGGAAGAGAGGTGGAGATAGAGAGTCAATGAATATGGGGCATAGGGAGGGAGAGATGGTGAGAGATAGAGAGGGGGAGATAGAGAGGGGGAGGGAGAGAAAGTGGTATAGATAGGTAAAGGAGGAGAGATATAGAAGAGGGGGAGAGAGGGAGAGATAGGTTGAAGAGGAAAAGAGAGAAGAGAGGGAGATAGATAGGTAGAAGAGGGAGAGAAAGAAGAGGGGGAGAGGGAGAGCGATATGTAGCAAGGGAGAGAGAGAAGAAGATAGAGGAGAGAGGGAGAGATAGTTCAATATATATAGAGGGAGAGGGAGAGACATAGAAATGGGGTGATATAGAGAGATAGAGGGGGATGGTGAAAGAGATAGAGATATCGTGATAGAGGTAGCGAAAGATATGGATAGAAAGAGATAAAGAGAGGAGTGAGAGGGAGATA
Source organism: Sequoia sempervirens (assembly GCA_007258455.2). Lineage (NCBI taxonomy): Eukaryota > Viridiplantae > Streptophyta > Pinopsida > Cupressales > Cupressaceae > Sequoia > Sequoia sempervirens. The sequence continues at coordinate 22,404,101 of VDFB02072274.1, forward strand.
AAAAGAGAAATAGAGATATAGATATAGAGTAGGAGAGATGGAGGGAGAGATGGAGTGAATGAGAGAGAAAGGGGGGAGAGGGAGAGATAGCTCAATAGATAGAGGGGGGAAGAGGGAGTGACATGGATAGTGGGAGATATAGAGAGATATATCAATCACCCTCCCTATATCTCTATCTATTCATCCTTATTTATTCATATCTCTACCTCTCTCTATCTCCTTGTCTCCCTTTCTATTTGTATGTTTGTCATTAAATATCCCTCTCTCTATATTTTCTTCCCTATATTTATCTTTGTCTCAAGTGTCCAATGGGTACATTGAAGAGGTCTTAAAGGAGAATTATCATATCTTTAATCAAATGGCATGCTACCTTGAGCATAACTCCCCAAGGACACATGCCATCCTTGGATTTTTGACATGAAACAACCACTAAAAATTTAGTTTCTCTCTCTCATATTAATATTATATTAATATATATTACTATTATATTAAATATATATTATATTAATTATATTTTGTATTATATAAACATATACTTATTATTAATATATAATTATAATAATTTTATACGTATTTAATATTTTTGTTAAATAATATAATATATAATTATAATAAGTTGAATAATTATAAATTATTTATTATGTAAAATATAGCTAATATATACATAACACTATTGTAGAATATTAAAACCTAGCTACATGGCACCATACTTTTCAATTTAATTAACATACTCTAAAACCTAACGAAACCAGGTTGTAGCTAGTCAAATTAGAGAAGTGAAAGGTCAATACCAACACCAAGGAAGAGTTTGGAGTAGTGAAAACAAGGTCAATTCCAGCGCTGAGGAAGAGTTTGGAGTTAAAACAAGGTCAATACCAGCCCCGACAAAGAGTTTGGAGTGAAAACAAGGTCAATATCAACACTGAGGAAGAGCTTGGAGGAGTGAAAACAAGGTCAATACTAGCGTTGAGGATAAGGTTGAGGGCACTCAGGGAAAATTGACAACCAAGGGACAATGAGTACTAAAAGTTTGGCACCCCCATTCTCTTTAACCTGCAATGTTCATGCCTAGTTTCCAAAGATATTCTTGTACATTGGCACCCCCATTCTCATAAAATGGTATAAGATAAGACAAAATATAAAATAGCTTAGTATTTCACATTTTTATCGACCAACCTCAGGGCTTGCAAAAACTTCCATAATCTACCCACATCTCGGTTGAGGTCTAGGATTTCATCACACATAGCCTTCATCGCATGATTTTGAAGCAATTGTAGACTTAGCCCAAGTATATGCTAGGATAAGAAAGATCTAGTGAATAGAAATAGAGGCATACAATTCTTCTTTAATACCTCCACCACAAACATAAGCAAGGAAAGGTCTCCTCCCTTCTTGGTAGTGATAGCCTCCTCCACAGACAACCCTCAAAAATTATGAATAGAGGAATATAATCTTTGAAGAACTCAAATTTGATTCTCTCCTACCTGATGCAATAAGTGATTTTATCCTTACAAAAATTTATAGTGATTACTAGAGGCACACAGACCAATTCTTCATAATAAAAGAATTTGATCATACTTTTCCAATGATGGCATTATGAGAAAACATTAGGTTAAATGAATAATTCCTAGCTAAGCTCTTTAACTCATGTCCAACCATATAAGAGAAGACCGTTGCTATGTGTACTTGGATACCATGGAGAAAGGCTCTTTGGGATTTTTCATCAATCAAGGTATTGTTAAATTTTAACACCTAAAAGTGAGAATGGAGAATCTTTCCTATGATGGTGACCATCCCATTATAGCTCTTAGAGTTGTTAGAGATAATTTTGTTTAGAAGTAGAGATATTTTAAGTTATCAAATCCTACCATCAGAAATAATCAAAATGTTGTTGTTTCAAATGACTATGAGCACTCACTTTCACTATTTGAAGATGTTGAAACCTTGTCATAGAGAGCTATAACATTGATGCAACTACTCATCCTACCTTAAAACATACCAAAAGTCTCTTAGCAATTAGACATAAGAAGATTTAAGATGACTTAAAGAAACCCTAAACTTATGATGACTTAATCAGGCATAGTACACACTCCCTCCCCATTAACCACTTAGACATTTGGAAATTAAATGTAAATTTTCTGCTATTTTTAGTCATGTAGGTGTCCAATAAACCACTTGGTGGTGTTTCCCTTCAAGTTTATTTAATTGAATAAAGAGAAAAATTCCTTTGATTACAATTAGAGAATACATTTGAGGCCTTGGTTGTGTAACTGGTGGACCATAGTCACATTTAACACTTGTTACAAAGTTTTGGAGTTAAAATGTTAAGTAGATTTTATTTGTGATGGACACATTTGGATGGTAGTAACAATAAATTGCAATCTATTAAGACTTGATTACCTTATAACCTGTGAAATTCTAGCGATGAAATGATAGATTAATCATAATTTCACCTTGGGATCACATCACCATGAAAGAACTTCATCCAACATCCTTATGAGTGCAGGTACCACCAAATAGGTATTTGTTAGATATGTCTTCCTCAGGCAAGGGAAATTCAGGAAGAGAAGAGGAAAGTGAGACATGTAGTAGGTCTCAAAGAGGGAGATCAACTAGAGGTCAAAATATTAGAAGATAATTTTGTAAATGCATGGAATTTTTTCTTGCTAAAGGGTGGTCATGTTCTTATGATGATGAGAGCATAGGCAATGTTGAGGTGTCCTTGAGGTACAAAAATCTATGGAAACAATGGGTACCCAAGGAACTTCCTCCAATAAACACTAATTTTTGTGTCAACAAGAGGATATATTACATAGAACCATCATCATTACATGGTTTGCACCTATTTTTCATGGATGGCATAAAGGTTTGTTACAAAAAAGTTACCGAATTAATGGAGTATGTTAGACCCTGTTACACTTACAAAGATTGGATGCAACTAGTTCGATATACACGAAGTATGCGTAGGTATGCACTGTCAAAAAATTATATACAACTAAAAGATAAAGATCAAAATAAAGGAGTGGCTATGTACATTGATAGAAGGCCAAAATAATTAGGGAATATTGCAGGGTTTATAAATAGTACATGACCTGGTTCAACAAATAAGCAACCCAATTGCATATTCGAAGCGCGTGAGGGAAACCGTGTATTCGTATGTGTGATAAGATCAATAACTACAGGGGAAGAGTTGCTAATCAATTACAATTTGAATCACTTAGATACAAACACAGTTACTAAAGGGGTGGTACATACTATGTACCATTTTACCCAACCTCCAATTAATGACTCCAATATACCATTTTATTCTTATGTTTTTTTCGTAAGTCTAATGGTTTCATTTCGGTAATGTTTTTTATATTTATTTTTTGTCACATAAGAACATTGATCGTATGGGGAAGTCTTTAGCTCGGAGCACAAATCATGATGCATCTTCAGGCACTTCTACCCAACAGGTTTACCTCATTGTAATTGTACAAATTAGATACCAGCAAAATGTTTTATTATTATGTTTTTTCATAAGTTTATTAGGTTAATTTCGATAATGTTTTTAATATTCTTGTTGGAATCAACTAATTAGGGAAAGGCACCAGTAGTAGACAAGAGAATCCATAGGGAGGTGTAGTCAATATTATGTGATGACATCACTTATTCAGCAAACCCTCTCGATATGATAAGGAAGACCCATAAAAAATACAATGAGGAAATCCTTAAGTTGTTATTCATAGTGCCTCAAACAGATGAGATAAGAGACATGGTTAAAATATTGACTGAGAGAGCACAAAACTTGCAAGTAAGCTATCATGAAGTCTTTAATTATAACATAAGTTCATTCATGGTTTTATAATTTGTACTCTTTTATGTCATGAACTAAAATATGTGTTGTTTATACAGGATTTTTTGCGTCCTCATGATGCTCCTAGCCATGATTAGGGTACTGCAAGTGTTTCCTGAGGAGTAGGGGTTAGTACAAGTGTCCATCCTGCTCTTCCTGTGCATACATCACATCATTTGACATCATCCATGTCTATATTGTTGTCTAAAATTTTGGAAACACATACCATGTAGGCATTTGTTATTGCACCCTCTGGCATCGAACACATGCTAGAACATGTGTTAGGACATGTACCTAGGGATGCAAAGGCCACTAGTACTAGTGATGTTTTAGCAGCATTTCCTGGATCTTCCTATATTACTAGTACGAGAACATTTACGGTCACATTTGTGGTGACTGAGGATTTTGTTCCCATAAAGATAGAGAAGGTCCCAGCTACTTCAAAATGTTTTAGTTATTATTATATATAATCCAATTGAAATTTACTTATTGATCACTCTTTTTAGACTATTGATCCCATGATCATTTTGCAAGAAATGATATTTTTTATAAAAATCTAAGTGATATTACATTGGAACTCTTTGGGACCACCATACATACATGGTGGAATGCCCAAAATCAAGATTTAAAAGATGCACTCATTAACCGTTTACTTGTGTTGTTTGGTGATAAAACATTTAACCAAACCAAGGTCCTTAAGAAATTTGGTTCCTATCTAAAGTATGTGAGGGACCAATATAGGTCACATTTAGAGAAGAAAAAAAAGTACGAGCATCCCCCCATGATTCTGGAGAGGGAGTGGAAGGACTTGGTGTTGGATAGAAAGAAGGCTGAAAAGAAAAAAGGAAAGACACCACCGGGCCAAGGAAGGTATGTGATACTATCAACAATGTAATTATACACTGATTACTCTTTCTTTTTACATAATGTAACGTATTTCAAACTTTTCATAGGCAGCCCGACACATCGAAGGCAACAAAGGAAAGACTAAAAAAATATGAGCATCACAAATTTGGATCTGGTGGTTATATGAAATTAGCCACATGAATTTTAAGTATCAATAAATGAAATATTGCATCCAAATAATAAATTGTAAATAATTTTGGTTTTATCACACCATAGAAGCAAAGTTGATGATCTTATGCAAAAATGCAAGGCTCTAAATTCAACATAGTTCCCACAGAAGAGGACTCGAATATTGCCTTCCAGCAAGGCTATGGAGCCGTGGCTAAACACCTAAGAGTCTTGAATGGGCAAACACAATCTTCCACTACATTCGACACATAGGTAAATAAACTCAATAAAGTTTATTTAAAATTGAATACTTGAATACTTGTGCAATATATTCAATTTTAATTTCCACCATAAAGTAATTGCATCCCTATTTGTTTTAAACATACAAGCAATGATAATACTACACATGACATTGGAATGCAGCCTGGTGAGGGTGGAGCACAACCTATAGATGAAGGTCATGGTGTGCATCCTGGTACTAGATGTATTCATGTGCTATACAAAACGTAGTATGGATTAATACAATTAAACATCTTTAAGTGCAATTGGTGTATTAATTAATGTAACCTTTCATGTTTCAACTTTAGAGCATGTAGAGCATGATCAACATGTTGAGCATGATCAAGCTAGAGAAGATCAAGAACGTGATGTGGCCCCATCAGGTAAAGAGGACCATTCCAATGTTCTTTTAAACATATTTAATTGAAATTGGTGTATTAGTTAATGTAACCTTTCATGTTTCAACTTTAGAGCATGTAGAGCGTGATCAATGTGTTGAGCATGATCAGGCTAGAGAAGATCAAGAACATGATGTGGCCCCATCAGGTAAAGAGGACCACTCTAATGTTCTTTTAAACATATTTAATTTCAATTGGTGTATTAATTAATGTAACCTTTCATGTTTCAACTACAGTTCAGGATTTAAAGGGTGTTCAACATGGTGAGCATGAGTCTATAAGAGAAGTTCACGAACATGATGTGGAACCATTAGGTTAAGAGAACCACTCTAATGTTTTTTTAATTAATGCAATACTTGTAACAATAATAATAAAACATATCAATTTAACATTTCTTTGTTATTGCAGTAGACCCCCCCTTGTAGTGGCATCCATGTCGTGAGCACACGACTAGGTGTACATTAAGATCACGACCAGAGGGCAGAACAACTAAAGGGGGGACATATGATTTAGAAAATGATACTCCACTTCAGATTTTCTTAGCTTTAAAAAAGAAACAAAAAAAAGTGATTGTAATCATATCATGACAACCATATTTTTGATAATATGTAAAAACTGAAAGAATGAATGTTATATGTTAATGAATGAATGTGAATATGTTAATGAATGAATGTTATATGTTAATGAATGAGTGGTATATGTTATTAATGGATGAATTAATGAATAAATGTTATATGTTATTAATGGATGAATGAATGATTAATGTTATATGATCAAGTTTAGGGAATTAAGAGTGATGTGAGGGGGGGGGGGGAGGGGCCAAATGAGACTCCACCATCATGTGGTTGGCCCTGTTAAGTAGATAATATTAAAATATTCTAGAAAAAAGAGAAACTCAATAAGGTAATGCACTTTTCAATATAAGAAATGCATCGTTTGAAGCATCAAACCAATATGCAAAGATGAAAGATGAAACTCAATAAGGTAATGCACTTTTCACTATGGTGGTAGAAAAATGATTCTTTATACCCTGAATACATGCTCTGCATCATAATTTGAAGTTATTTCCACTGCAATGTTTTGAGTTTAGTTTGTTTGTATGGATTTGTATGAATACCACATTGTGTTGTGTGTGGATTTAGTTTCAAAGGTCTGTTTCTTTTTTTTTAGTGGTGACATAACTCTAAAATTTGACTTTTGTGCATAACAGGTTAGTGGAAAAATTGGCAGCTCTAAAGGGTTTAGAGGCTTGATTGAGATAGATACATCGATATTTGGATCTTGTTTTTGATGGGAGGCTTCCACTTAACCATGAAATTTTGTACCATATGCAAGTATGCAAAAATTTCTCTACTTACATTCATTCTTGATCATAAATGTTCTAGATGATATTAATACTTTAAAATTAAGATTCGTTTCATTGTTATAATGATCAAAATGTTATACTTTGCTATACATTCAAGCATTCTCTTTCCCCTACCCTTTGTTATCTCCCCCCTCCTTTTAATAATTTTCTTTTTCATAAAAGATTCACGTTTCTGTCTCAGTTACACAAATTTATCTGAAGCTCTAGGAGTGAACAAAGATATGTAAAAGATGATGGATTATGTCTAAACAACAACTTTCCATCTTATAGATAATTAAATCCTTAATATTTGAATATTTTAGAGCTTGAATAATGCTTGTATATGCATGTTTAGCAATAAGGGAGCATTGATATTTTTCGGCATTGCATTGAGGAAATTGTTTTCTCTTATACCTACCCTCGGCTAGACATGGAGGTATATAATATTGGTTTTTGGGTTTTTTCTGTAAGTAGTTAATTTCACAGAGGAAGACAAATCTTCTTAATGTCCTATCAAGTGTGAAAGCATATGAATCACTTGCAGAAGGCACCATTTTGTATTCATCCAAAAACTGGTTTGTCCTTTTTTTTATGTTTCTTGCGTGTGTTTCTTTTAGGCTCTAGAGATGTAGCTCGACTCTTTCCTTTGCACTTTTCATCTATTTTGATGATTACAGTAGTTTTTCCTCATAATTCTACCAATCAATTTGCAAACCAGTCACATATTAAGGACCATTTTACTAACTTGTATTCATCCATTACTTCATATGTTGCAGGTTGTGTCTCTGTTCCAATATATCTTGATGATTGCGAGAACTTTAATCCTACAAGTGTACCCACTCTTTCTCAAGTAAAAGTCATACCTTATTTTATAGTACTTTAAATGGTTAATTGGAGGTACTTCTTTAGATCTAAGATAGTTGAACCCTAGATTAAAATATAGTTTTAGATGGGTAGTATAATGATAAAATTGAGGTCCATTGAATGCAAACTCTATTCTCTTGACATTGCTTAGCATTTTCCCTACACATTTTCTCTTCAATCCAGACATTTCTTAACTCCTTCCCTTGATAGCCCTTGGTTGTTCTCAAGTGCAATTCTTTTTCTATGCATCTTGCAGTTTGTATGTATGATAAGTCATCTCTTATGAAGCATGGATAACCTTTCATGGAATTGTTGTTGTGATTAGAGAATTTCCATTGTAATAATAATCATTTAATTTGTATGGAAGTAAGTCTTTTTCATATTATTTGACTTGGTATTGTAAACTTGTCTTTGCAAGATTTTCTAGGGGGGAACAATAGAACTGTGATGAAAGGTAGAGTTGTACAACACCATAAATCATTTGGCATTATCAATATATTGCTTATAGAATACTCTATGCAAGTAAAATGGAATGTGCAATGACAATTGGTCTCGAATTCAAATATGAATATAAGTACATTACACAAGAAGATGATATCTATTATATGATTTAAAGAACCCCAAAATAAGAAAATTAATAGGTTCCATCTATTTACTTGCTCTTAGACACTTGTTTAATCTGCAAAACCCTTAGAATGTCTGTTGATAACCAACAATGTTCAAAAATCCTGAAGAGGTCAGATCGGTGTGACATTGGATATGTCTTACCAACATAAGTCAATGACAAGACATGGACTATTAGAGTGAGTTTTCTATCCTATGCCAATGATTGATCTCTTATCGATGGGTTGGCTATGGTGGTCATCGCCAAGAGTCTCCATGATGACATGGTGTAGGTCTATTTAAAACTGCTGAAGAGGTCAGATCGGTGTGACATTGGATTTGTCTTGCTGATGGAAGTCATCAACAAGACATGGACTATCAGAGTGAGTTTTCTATCCTATTTTGATGATTGATCTCTCACCGATGGGTTGGCTTCGGTGTTCATCACCAAGAGTCTCTGTGATGACATGGTGTAGGTCTATTTAAAACTCCTACAGAGGTCAGATCGGTGTGACATTGGATTTGTCTTTCTAATGGAAGTCATCGAAAAGACATGGACTATCAGAGTGAGTTTTCTATCCTGTGTCGATGATTGATCTCTCACCGATGGGTTGGCTACGGTGGTCATTGCCAAGAGTCTCTGTGATGACATGGTGTAGGTCTATTTAAAACTCCTGAAGAGGTCAGATCGGTGTGACATTGAATATGTCTTGCTGACGGAAGTCATCAGCAAGACATGGACTATCGGAGTGAGTTTTCTATCATGTTCTGATGATTAATCTCTCACCAATGGGTTGGCTTCGGTGGTCATCACCAAGAGTCTCTATGATAACATGGTGTAGGTCTATTTAAAACTCCTACAGAGGTCAGATCGGTGTGACATTGGATCTGTCTTGCTGATGAAATTCATTAACAAGACATTGACTATCGAAGTGAGTTTTCTATCCTATGCCAATGATTGATCTCTCGCCGATGGGTTGAATTCAGTGGTCATCGTCAAGAGTCTCCACAATGGTACATTTCAACGAATAATTTTAAAAAAAAAAATTGCATTGTTTGGTTGCAATTTTGATGAAGGAAATCAAAAAATCACCAAAAAGGCGTGGCGAAGTTACTATAGCTGTGATGAATGCTTCGTCGTAACTACTTTCCCATTTCATCGAAATGGTGACAAACTTATAGTGTTATTTTGACACTTTGGAAGAGCCATTGCAATTTTGTTTTGGTTATAATTCATCAGTGGATACATGGAGTTGTCATTGATATTCCGATGAACAACAGAGCCATTTTATGATGTCAATGACTGACGAATTTGGGCTGCTATTTCAACGTTTAATTCTTCATCATAATTTTGACAAAAAATTGACAAAAAAAATTATTTCATGAGTTTTTCAGTTGTCTGACAAAGGTTTTTTGCAAGAATGACGAATGTTTGTTGGAAAATGGAGTCAAATTCGGTAGTGGCGCTATGTCTAAATTATAATTGGTTTGACTTCAAAACTTGATTAAAGAAAAAATATTCAATAAAAAACTAAATAAGTGGAAACACTAGATATTAGAGTTACAAATCTAAATTCAAAAGAATTAGAATTTTAACCTTCATGGAAAAAAAACTTACACATTATACAATGAGCGTTGCTTTTTAAAAATGTTGTTTTCTAAAAAAACTAGTTTTCAATGGAGATGGAAAAAGAAATGCAATTTGATTCCAAAAAATTTGAAAAAAATATATTTAGAATCTATAGACAAAATGTCATGAAACTCTAGTTTTCATCATCTTCAAATTCCTCACGGTTTAGCCACTATAGGTGCCCAAAAGTGAAGATTTAGTTTAAAAAAATATTTCAATGTCTAGTTTGGCCAAAAATTGTAAACCACTATTGTGGGATAACCCTAAAGAATTTGATAATTTTCTTATTTTTAAGGCCTAGGCTAAGAAGGAGAGTGGACACGTGATCAAGGTACTAAGGTCAAATTGAGGAGGAGAGTATACCTTCAATCAATTTATATTTTTTTGCAAGAAAAATGGCATCAAGAAGGAGCTAACAACTAGTTATACTCCACAACAAAATGGAGTGGCTGAGAGAAAGAATAGGACCATCATGGACATGGGAAGTAGCATGCTAAAAGAAAAGGGAGTCCTAAATGAATATTGGGGAGAGTTTGTAGCAATAGTTGTGTATCTGATAAATAGAATTCAACAAAGGCAATTCGTGACAAAATCCCACAAGAGGCATGGAAAAAATGCAAGTGGATGGTTGAGCACTTAAGAGTGTTTAGGTGTATGGAATATGCTCACATGCCTAAAGAAAAGAGGAAAAAATTGGATGACAAGGGTGAGAAGTCTATTTTCATGGGCTATAGTGAGGAGTCCAAAGCCTACAGGCTATATAACCTAGTCACCAAGAAGATAGTGATTAGTAGGGATGTGGAGTTCATTGAAAATGAGTCTTGGGATGGATCGGTGAACACCTCTTTAGGTAACTCCATTGGATTTCCCCTTGATGATGAATAATATGAGTATGAAGATCAACAAGATCCTGTTGCAGTAGAGATAGTCAGCTCCTAATAGCTCCTGACTCAAACATGCAGTTAAATAGGCTGTCTTAGAATTCAGTTAGAGAGAGCTCCTAACAGCTCTTAACATAGGTAGACAGTCAAGAAGACAGTCATAGAAAGCCAAATAATTGGCTATAGAGAGCTCTTGATAGCTCCTACATGAGCAGATAGAAAGGCAAGCAGCCACAGACAGCCAGAGGATTGGCTCTTAAAAGCTCCCAACAACTTCGGACCTAGTCTATTCAGCAAAGCAATAGTAGTAGTGAAAGTTCATACCCCAATCTTGCCTCCCTAATGCCAAAGAATACCAAGAGTCTAATGGAGATTTACCAAAGTGAAAGGTATGATGAAGAATTTGATGAGTGTGAATTTTTCATTATTTTCTCATAGTGATCCAATTTATTTTGAGGATGTTGTAAAAGAAGATAAATGGTGTGCGGCCAGGGATGAGGAGATAGATGCAATAGAGAGGAACAACACATAGGAGCTAACTGATTTTCCTCCCAACAAGCAAGTTATTGAGATGAAATGGGTCTACAAGACCAAATGCAATGTCGAAGGAAGAATAGAGTAGCACAAGGCATGATTGGTGGTTAAGGGGTACAAATAGTAGTTTGGGAGAGACTATGATGAGACATACACCCCCATTGCAAGGAAGGAGACCATGTCAGAAGTCATAGCAATTGCAGCCCAACACAAATGGAAGGTGTTTCAAATGGACGTGAAGTCCACCTTCCTAAATGGAGTGTTGAAAGAGGAAGTTTATATGGAGTAGACACTTGGATATGAAGTTTCAGGTCAAGAACCAAGGTGTATAGGCTGAAGAAGGCCCTCTATGGGTTGAAGCAAGCTCCACGAGAATGGTATAGTAGGATTGACTCAT
>VDFB02072274.1:22415980-22511636 GCA_007258455.2 Sequoia sempervirens
TACACCCAAACGGTTTCAATCCCAACTATTTAAGAGGCCAATGGCCGAAAAGTCTACATGAATCAAAAGTCCCATATGCCTAAGCCTACTATTCCAAATCTAAAAACCCCAAATCCCAATAACCAAAAATCCCAAACTTCAAAGTTCATATGGATCCCAAAGTCCAATCTTGAAAATCTAAGGACCTCAATGCAAAAAGCCAAGAGCTTGTGGTCTGCAATCCCGAAAGACCAAAAAATGGCAATCTACTTGGACCCCAAAATCGAGCAATCTAAATCCATGCAATCCAAATATTCAAATAAAGATCCAACATCCCAAACCATGAAACTCATTTGGGCCCCAATATCGAGCAATCTAAATCCATGCAATCCAAATATTCAAATAAAGAACTAACATCCCAAACCATGAATCTCATTTGGGCCCCAATATCTAGCAATGCAACCACCCACTCCAAAATCCAAAATCCCCCTAGCCACGAGCACAAAAATTTGTGATCTCCTAAGCCAACAAAGCCCAAAATGCCAAAACCTAAAAGCTATACCATCACATTCAACAAAAGAATCCATCTTCAAACCTAGCATAGTGTGTGAACTCATTGATCCCACCCCCTATTGTTTCCACAACATTTATGCATGAATTCATATTTCCATCCTTTCATCCATCCCTCTTATCTACACAAATCCGTTATCCTACATGTCTCCATCACTACACACCTCTTTAATCCGAATTTTTGCATAACCTACCACCCATTCCATTTTCCTTGATAGTACCCTAGGAAAAGCTAACCTCGCAATCATCGAAGCTCACAAACAACATTGATCAAGCATAGCACTAGTAGCATGTTCCACTTGAGGTAACCATAGGCAATGGAATATTATCGAATTACACTGGAAACAGACACTTAATTTCAAAAAATGAAAACAAAAAATTTAAAAAACAATAAAGAGAAACATCGTCCTTTGGTGGATACCATTTCTATGGCACCTTGGGACAATCACCACGATTAAAAATGTCTAACAATCGAAAAAAAATCAAAAACAAAAAAAGTAAAGAGTAAAAAAAGTCCAACAATGAAAACCATTTTGATGGTGCCTTGGGAAAGTACCATGATAAAAACCTGTATATGGGCATCATCCATAAGCGGTCATGTATCCTACACTTGGGGGTAAGCTTCTTCCACCCACTCATTCCATTCATCCTTTGCCATCATTATCTAGTCATCCATACCATATTATCATGCCATACCATCCCATCTATTTCTATCCCCATCCATTTGTACATATCCTCATTTTCCACTTTTAACCTTGATAAAGAAGTGGACAAGATGTTAAAACATGTATTTACAATCCTTCAATGTGTTCAAACATAGAGCCATACATAGTGCCATACTTAGAATAGAAGCCTATCATTCCTATGTGGCATAGCCCTTGGAAATGGCATCCTACATCCCTTTACATCTCCAATCTCATCCTTCTATCCACCCAACACCTTCACCCTAGTGCTAGAATAGGTTTTGTCCCCTCAAACAATTCAAATGTTGGCCAATCTTAAGCATACTACACAGTACATTTGAGCCAAACACAAGATACGCAATCCTACATTCCAGATCAAACCTTAAAGATTGGGATCCCCTACCTAGTGTCTTATTGATGCATCCAATCCATCAAGTCAAAGGTCCTAATTATCCAAGCACCTCACAAGTAGTGTCATAGAACAATCTTACTAATTCTAGCCATGTAGCCTAATGCATATCCAACAGCATTCATAAGCTTCATCCTTGGTCTTTCCAAAATCCAAACCTTGTTCCCAATCCTCATGTTCTCGAAATATATCGTTCCTACATTAACAATGTTATCATCATCATCATTAAATCAATCAAATGTTGGCTTTCAGCTTTGATTAGAGGCAATCTTGTTTGTCTTGTCTTTTTATCTTTTATGCAAGCTTACTTGCTTTTGTGTGTCTTCTTGTTTTGTTTTGTGTCAAATATTCAAATATTCAAAAATACATGACTGGGTTAGTTACCACGACATACTTTCCCAAGGACACCATAGTTCATTATACTATTTTGCATCTTGAGGATATGATCGCTAGGACACTAGTTGTGTCTTTGCCTTTATGTTTATTGTTTCGTTCCCAATCCTCGTGTTCTCAATATATATCGTTCCCACATCATAATCATCATTAAATCAATCAAATGTTGGCTTTCAACTTGATCAAAGGTAGTCTTGTTTTTCTTGTCTTTTTATCTTTTATGCAGACTTACTTGCTTTTGTGTGTGTCTTCTTGTTTTGTTTCGTGTTAAAAATTCAAAATTCAAAAAAAATGATTGGGTTAGTTCACATGACATACTTTCCCAAGGACACCATAGTTCATTATACTATTTTGCATCTTGAGTATATGATCACTAGGACACTAGTTGTGTGTTTACCTTTATGTTTATTGTTGCTCTTTAGGCTTTTGTTTCCTTTATGCATTTGTATGTTCATCTTTTTTGTTGTTTCTTTTCATGTGTGTGTGTGTTTATCTTTGTTGTTGTATTTGTTTTCTTTTATCTTTTGATTTATTGTTGCAAGTAAGTCGTCTATGCATATGGCACATTGTCATCATGGCCCATTATATCATGTTGCATAACATCTATTCAAAATCAAAATTGGTGCTCAAACATATTGGAATCTCTCATAGATTCCTATTATCTACCTATGCTCAAAGCACTTCAGAAAGATCTCATGCTTCTCCATTTCCATTTCCATTTCTAACATCATAATCCAAAATAAAACCTCATCTATTAGCTCCATCATGCCAACCTATTCCACAGCTATTCATCCATTTACTAATTTCAAATTCGTCCATTTTGAGAGCACACCCATGTTCTTCAAACTCATTTGCCCTCTCGAGGGGGCATACCGTCATCCATTCAATCCTAAATCCATCCAATCCCAAATCTACAGCCTCTCCAAGCATTGAAGCATCCTTCAAGTCCAACCTCAATCAAATCCTCACATTGTTTTCAAGATATATCATTCCCACATCAACAACATTGTCAAATAAATCAATCCTTAATCTTTGATGCTTGAGGTATGTTCCTTTGCCAAGTGCCTACATCTACTTTCTTTGAAATGAAATTGCTTCTTGTAGTCACAATGCCATTTCAAAAAGATGTAGAATGTAGACAAACACCTAATACTCATTTAATTAATATCATTTCACTTAAAAAAAAATTAATTAATTAAATGATTCTCAATTTTTAATTAATTTAAATGATTCCATTATTCAAATCAAATCAAAAAATTCAGTTAACTAATTGCTCAAAATGAACAATAAATCTTCGAAAAAGAAAAATAAAAAATAAAACTAGTTAACTAATTGAGAAAATAAATAAATCAAAAATAACTAAATCAAAAAATCAAGGCAACTAGCTAATAATAGTCATCTCATCCTCATCCACTCCATTTATCCTCATCCACAAAATCTTTAAATTGAAATTGAATCCTCATCTTTTAAAATCACAAATCCACTTTAGCAAGTAGATGTTGTAGAAACAAGCAACAAACATATCATTACAAAGCTAATCTGTCAACACTTTATCATGAGGTTTGTGTGGTTTGCATGATTCAGTTGTAAATATTGTTCATTTTCTTTCTAACTTGCATGCTTGCAAGAATATTTTAGGATAAGTTTAATAGGAAAGTTGTCTTTTTCCATACTCCGCAGCTTTGTAGCTCTGCACTTGCGTCTTGAACAAAAAAGAGGATGAGAGATGCTTCATATTGTTTGTACTAGAGACATAATAAGGGTATGAATGTAATGTCCCTTATAGTGAGTATGAAGATGTTTAAGTCACTTTCCAACCTTGGGTAGGATTTCACACTTTCTCATACTATCATACCTTTCTAGCATTCTGCTATTCCTTGTTAGTGTTGTAGCAGCAGAAGATATTTCTCCTAATTATATCTTGCTCAAGGCAGGTCGGCCTTCATCTTTTATAAATAAAATATATTTGATCTAGGTCGGCTCTGGAGAGAAGACCACCTAGTTTGGTATTTATAGAGGATGGAGTCCTCTCATTTGATTATCAATTCATTCACTCTCCAATTCGCATCTTCAGTAGCAGCAGCAGTTCGCCTCCTAGCAGCAGATTTGATTCTAAGAAGAAGAGTCATCATTTGTATTTCGCTTCAAGGAGAAGTGTCTCCATTCATTGTATTAGACTCGGCCTTGTGTAGGGCCTGATTTGTGTGCAATTTCTGCACTTATTCTTCTAATATATAAAGAGAATATTGTTGTTGGGTTTTTCTCCCTCGAGTAGGAGGGTTTTCCGAGGGTAAAAATGTTGTGTTTGTTGTCTTATGTGTTGTATCTTCTGCTTGTTTACATTTTTGATCTAAAAACTAAAATGGTATCAGAGCAGGTTTAAGTAAAGATCCGATCAGATTTGTTTAAGCAGTCATCACGGAGTGCACAAGGAGTCTGATTGTTGTTGGGAAATAATTTTGTATTTTGGCCGAAAGACAAGTCATTAGTCAACTAAGTGGGTGGAAATGGGCACTGTTATGTGGGACTCACAAGTCCAGGCTTGCAGCCAAGGACGCCTCGGTAACTAATTTGAATAACGAAACAAAAAAGTGCTTAATTAATGGGCAAAGGCTATTTTCCTTATTTAGACTGATGGAGCTTCACTGTATAGTGATCATCTTGGCAATTGAGCGCAAGTAGAGGAAGAAAATGAGCCTTCAAGATCTACAGACTGGTCAAGCAAGGCGGGAGTACATCCTCGCAGCAGCCGAGCTCATCCGATGCAATTGCAGGACGCATCTTCAAAATTAACATAGCAGTATCTTCTTTCAAGCACCTTGTAAATGATCTTGGCACATCCAAAGATACCCCTCACTTCGAGAAAAATTGGAAGGTGGCAAGATCACTGGGTCTCTAGTGGGGGCGCGATTACATAAGGCGACTCACATTTGCCATAGTCGGGGACTTGGCTCATACTGTATCAAGCATTTCAATTCATCTCTAGCACACTAGTTTGGAATCCTTCTACAATGGCACATCATATCCATCTCGGCAGGTGAGGGATCACTGGGTCCAGAAAGAAGAAGCGATCAACTTTCGTGTTCAAGAAATCACGGGAATTGAAGACATCTGGCTGTGACTAGTGTGGGAAGACGGATTCAAATCTCCTCACCGGCACTACACCAGTGGCCACAAATCCGTCAAGCTTGGGCGCACAACATTGGCCAGTGCATCCCGATTGGGCACCTTGAAGAATTGTAACGGTAGCGTTTGGGAGTTGTCGGGCATAGCATGGACACAGGGCTGCATGTTTATTGTTGGGACTGCTCATAGAGGGAAAATTCCCTCAGTTTGTACTGCGCACAGGGACATACTAAAGGCTCCCGACATTCAAGCCACGATGGTTACCATTAAATCTGAGTTCATGATCTGTTGACTTGGAATACTCATATTATTCCACAGTATAAAGGAATCAATCAGGAGAAATCACAGGAGAGTTACGAAGGAGGCCAATCCACAAGAACGAGCCATCTCAATCTCAGGAAAAGAAAACGAATCAGGAGAGAGGAGTGGGTCGTGGCGAAAATAACTTGCAACCTGTGAATACGAGTTATATGTATTTGACGGATCTTATATTCTATTTGATACCCAACTTAATCCATATGTTCGGGTAACATTGATTATTGTTGTTGCCATCGGGTTTTGCATATATGATCGAGAACCTTATCTGCAGAGATAGACTGGAAGTTTAGTCAGTATTGATTCATTGAAGGAATTCAAGAACGTATCAAGTCTCTAGGGAGAAGGATTAGGACTCGAACTCATATCCTCAATCACCTCACAAAGTATGTCTAGATTTTGTCAGGAGCATCCCTGGAAATATCTGTGATGTTGCCATCTGTCGTAATTGTTGGCAAGCCATCTCATATGCATAGAGGTAGCACTTCGGTTAACGCAACATCAATGGTGGATCACGTTGGTGGTGAGTTGGGTGGTACTGTTGGGTTGGCTTCAAGTTGCCTGGGTGACGGTGGCTTGAGTGTTGGCAGTAAGGTTGTGATGCATGCCCAATGATCACCAACCAACACATAGCGTCCAACTCCCAACTTTTCGATTTTTCTTCACGCTATCCATGCATGCTGGTATGGGTCGTGGAGATTGTCTTGGAGGGGATCATTATAGTGGTTGTCAATATGGTGAAAGAGACCATGGTGTTGATAGCAGATATGAAGATCGAAATCTAAAAAGGCATCGTTGAATTGATCAACAATAAAGAGATAAGTATTTTATGTTGTACCTTTGAATAATGATCATGAATTTAAATAATCATGTAGTTAATAATAATTCATGCAATAACATTGGGAATAGTGAATCATGTATGCTACTAGCATTGGTTTGTTTATTTCTCTTCCGGGTAGTTTAATTTTATAAACTATTATTGATCTCTTTAAAATGCAGGATGGATCAAGGAGCAAAAGGATGATGAGAGATTGCATAAGGAATTCAAAGGGAGGAAGAGCTTGAGGCATCCTGTGAAGAAGTCACGCCGGCTAGAGAAATGAACAAACATGGAGACATAGCTTGCAACCTTGGGACTGAGTTGGTGGCGCATAACTCTCATGATTCTTCACTAAAGACATCTCTCGAGGGCACAAGGTTGGGTCAGCCTTGGAGAATTTGTATCAGCAAAGAAGATTGAGAAAGATGAAGACACTAAACAATGGAGAACCTATACAGATTATCATTGCGATCAGCTACTTCGAAGAGGAGGAAATGACATTCAGAGGGAGTTAAATTCCGAGAATTCAAGGCACAAGTTGAGAGCATGTCCGGGAAAACAAGAAACAAAGAGACTCATGATCCATTGAGCAAGAAGGGAACCTATATGGTGAGTAACAATTACTTTTGTGAAGCTTGTGATAAGCCACATTCCCCAGACTATTGTGTTATAGCTCAAAAGATGCAAGAGGAGGGACTGTTGATGGAAAATAATGGAGAAGATGACACAGTGTATTTGACTTCAAATACCTTTCATCATGTTCAGGAGAGGTACTCATCTTTAGAGGAGGAAGGTTATGAGTATGATGTTTCAAATCAGAAATACAATGTGTATATGGCTGAACAGAAAATCCTCTTTGACTTTGAAGAAGATTATACAGAGCCACATTCTGTTGAGGTGCCTGCTAAATTCAGTATGAGGAGACTCACCAAAGAGGAGATAAAGAGGCTAACTATTGCTGCAGTTGAGGAAGCAAAGAGTAAATACTGGTTGAGAAATAGAACAGTAAATGAGAAGGATGGTGTCCCTAGGGGAATTTTTATGAAGGATCAAAAGGTGATGCAAGGAACTGTGAAGAAGCTAGAAAATAAATAGCATGAAAAAAATGAACAAAAGCTTGTCGAAACACAAGAAGTGAAGGAATTACACAAAGAGACACAAAAGCCTGATCAACCTAGTAAAAGAGAGAAGGAAGAAAACAAAGGAGAAATGCCAGAACTGAAGAAAATTGTTAAGGTGGAGGGCTCTTCTTTTGACTTCACTCAGGCGTTATCCTAGGTAAAAATGTATGTTCCACTACTTGAAATGATGAAAATTAAGGAATACAGAGATAGTATTGTTCAATTGATAACAAATGAAAATGAAAAATATATGAATACTGAAAATAGAGTAGCTATTAAAGCAGTCAACAAACAAGAGAAAGTAAATATCCCAGAAGTCTGTTTGGGTGATGTATTAACAACTCCCCCATAAGTTGATCCTTTTTTCACTCCATTGCTTATAAATAACAAATTCCTGAGGAATTGCATGATAGACTCTGGTGCTACTATAAATATCATGCCAGTAGGAGTTATGAAGTAGCTTGGCATGTGGGTTGATACATATGAAGGGAAGTGCTATGCAATGGATAACTGACCTGTTCCTGTGGTAGGCATTATGAGAGATGTTGAAGTCAAGCTGGCTACTTATCCACAGGTGGTGTATAATATAGATATCATAGTGATTGATACTCCTCCTCAATTTGGGATGCTTCTATCAAGACAATGGACAACAACAATTGGGGGAAACATCCAGTTTGATCTGTCTTATGTGACTATTCCAGTGAATGGTCAGGAAGTCAAGTTATATAGGGAGCCAAGAATGAACTAGCTTATTGATTTTGTACCACAAGATCAGATCAACTATTTTTGTGATGTTGATCTTGGAAGTTTTAAGGTAGAATCAGCCCAGCCAAAATTAACCAATAGTGATCCAATTGAAAAGCATGTGGCACAAAGATGTAATGAAGTGTGGAAAATGTATTTTGATGGGGCATGCAGCCAAGAAGGTAACGGAGCTAGGATTGTGTTTGTTTCACCTGAAGGTATTACATTTAAATATTCATTCCTGTTGGCATTTGAATGTACAAACAATGTGGCAGAATATGAAGCTTTATTGATAGGTCTGAACATAGCTGTGAAACATAAGATCAAGTTGTTAGCTATTCTTGGAGATTTTGAGTTGGTTGTTTCACAAATTAAGTCAAAGTACGCAGCAAAGCACAAAAGATTGAAACAATACAGGAATGTTGTATGGGACACAATTGAGTTGTTTGATGCCTTCTCGATTGAGTGGATTGATATATCGAAAAACATAATGGCTGATTTTTTAGCAAAATGTGGCACTGAAAAGAGATGATATCACATTAGCTGGGGTGTCACAGATTGAGTTCAAGACAAGGCATGTTGTTCCTGATAAAATTTATAGTTGGTAGGTCTTCAATGATGATACTGACCTTTTCAATTTCCTTCATTGCATAGATCAATATGAAGCCTAGGAAATTGACTTCAATGCTTTCGTTGAAGAAGTGGATGGAAAGAAAACAATGTTTGGAAAGGATATCTTACAAATCAAAACAAATAAGCTTCCTAAGGGCTTAGTGGCATTAGAGAGAGTGTATGATGCAAATGATTGGTCTCTTATGAAGCAAACACTAGTTAAAAGATAAGATGTTGAAGAGATTAACTTGGGGACTGAGATGGCACAAAGAAAGGTGTACATAGGAAAGAAGTTAAGCCCTACAATTAGAAGAATACTGATAGAGTTGCTGAGAAAGTATAAGCATGTGTTTGCTTGGTCTTATGAAGATATAAAAGCATACAGGGAAGATTTATTTCAGCATGAAATACCATTGAAACTAGATGCTAATCCATTCAAACAAAAGTAAAGACCCATAAATCCAACACTAGAGCCTAAAATGCAAGAAGAGTTGACAAAGCTCAAAGATGGGGGAATCATCAAACCAATCAAGCACTCAACATGTGTCTCAAATTTGGTCCCTATGAGGAAGAAAAATGGATACATCAGATTATGTGTGGACTTTAGGAATTTGAATATGACATCTCTCAAGGACAATTATCCTCTACCCAATATGGAGGCTATATTGCATAAGGTGATAGGGTGTGAGTTGTTGTCTATGATGGATGGGTTTTCAGGGTACAACCAGGTTAAAGTCAAAGAATCTGAGCAATATAAGACAACATTTACAACTCCTTGGGGAGCATATGTATACAT
Source organism: Sequoia sempervirens (assembly GCA_007258455.2). Taxonomy (NCBI): domain Eukaryota; kingdom Viridiplantae; phylum Streptophyta; class Pinopsida; order Cupressales; family Cupressaceae; genus Sequoia; species Sequoia sempervirens. The sequence continues at coordinate 22,425,549 of VDFB02072274.1, forward strand.
AAGAATTCCATTTGGCCTCACTAATGCAAGAGAGACTTTCCAAAGAGCTATGAACATGGCATTTGCAGATTTGATCGATGCTATCATGGTGGTGTACCAGGATGACCTGACTACTTACTCGAAGAGGGCTGAAAATCATGTACGACATCTGGAGAAGGTATTTATAAAATCCCTTGAATATGGTATCAACTTAAATCATAAGAAGTGTCATTTTGCAGTCACAGAAGGTAAGCTCTTAGGACATATTGTTTCAAAAGAGGGGATTAGGATAGATCCTTAGAGGTTCAAAGCTATTGACAAAATTCTTGTTCCCAAAATTGTTAAGGCTATACAATCATTCTTTGGACAAATTAATTTTGTTAGGAGATTTGTTTCTAACTTTGCTAAGATTATTAAACCCATATCAAGAATGTTGAAGAAAGGACAAAAAATGGAATGGACTACAGAAGCCTTTGAGGCTTTTATATCTATCAAAAGGGCCATCAAGGAGGCTCTTGTCCTTAAATCTCTAGATTTTGCTAGGCCTTTTCAGATATTTTCATTTTCTTCAATGCACACTATAGTTATTGTTATGTTATAGAAGAATAATGAGGGTCATGAACAACCTGTGTTTTTTTTTAGTAAGTCGTTGTAGGGGTCTGAATTAAAGTATGACATAATGGAAAAACAAGCATTTGCATTAGTAAAAGCTACAAAGGCTTTCAGGCCATATCTTGTTGGAGCAAAGGTGATTTCCTATGTTCCCCATGCAGCTATCAAAGATATTCTAACACAATCTAAAGTAACAGGAAAAAGATACAGATGGATTAACAAGATCCAAGAGTTTGACATGGAAATATAGATTACTAAGCTAGTGAGAGGTCAAGGATTGGCTAGGTTGATCGCAGAATCAAATATTGAAGAAAATCAAGTTTGTAATGTAGAAGAAGGGACTGTAATTGCAAGCATTGAGCACACTCCTTGGTATATTGATATCATGCATTACCTTAAATACATGAAGTGCCCTGAGGGATTGAGTGACAGCCAGAAAAGAACTCTGAAGCTACAGGCATCTAAGTATGTTTTCATGGATGGAGATTTGTTTTGGAAGAACAGGGATGGTATACTATTGTTATGTCTAGATGAGTCTCAGGCCAGGCATGTCCTAAGTGAAATGCATGAAGGAGTTTGTGGAGGACACTACTCAGCAAAAACAACTGCTCATAAAATCCTCAGGGCAGGTTACTATTGGCCTAGAGTTTTTAATGATTCTTTTACACATGTAAGAAAATGTGAAGCCTGCCAGAAGTTCTTTGGAAGATTGAAGTATCAGGGTGCTTTGCCACTCTGACCCTTGCAGGTCGATGCCCCTTTTCATCAATGGGGAATTGATTTCATTAGAGAGATACAAGATAAATCAAGTGGAGGACACAAGTGGATATTGGTTGCCACTGATTATTTTACTAAATGGGTAGAAGCAATCCCAACTAATCAGGATACAAGCAAAGTGGTGAAAAATTTCTTGATGGACAACATTATCACCAGATTTGGTACACCACTGAGGTTAATCACAGATAATGGAATGTGTTTCAAGTCAGAGGAATTCAAAAGCTTATGTGACACATATGGCATTACTATTTCTTATGTGGCTCCTTACCATCCACAAGCTAATGGTCAAGTAGAGTCCAGTAATAAGAGTCTTTTGAAGATTATAAGGAGGATGTTAGGACAGAACAAGAAGGCTTGGGATTCAAAAGTAAGGCTGACTATATGGGCTTATAGGATTACTATGAAGAAAGCAATTGGAAAGTCCCCATTTGAATTGGTGTATGGAGCACAGGCCAAGATGCCTTTCTAGAATTTGTTACCAGTCTATAGGTTTGTCCTTAAGGAATATTTGGATATTCCTGAACCTATGGAGGAAAGAATGGAGCAACTAGCTGAAATTGATGAAATAAGGAGAGTTGCCCAAAACCAAAACGTGAAATTACAGACACATATGAAGTATCTATTTGCCCAAAACCAAAACGTGAAATTACAGACACATATGAAGTATCTATTTGATAAAAAGGCACAAGATAGAAAATTTGGAGAAAGTGACTTGGTACTAATGTGGAATGCCAGGTGTCAGGAGAAAGGTAAGCATGGTAAATTTGAAGCTTTGTGGCTAGGACCTTTTGTTGTTGTTGGGAAGAGAGGTGAAGATTCATATTATCTACAAAATATGGATAGTGAAGATCAGGAGTTTCTTGTTCATGGAAAATTCTTGAAGCATTTTTTATCTTGAGCAACACAAAGGATTGAGGGTTGCCAGTGCATGGACAACTCTTGTTTATCCTCTTTAAAATTATTTTCCATGCATAGTAGTTTAGGATTCTGGTTCACCTTCATTTTGCATTCACTTTCCTTCCATGTCCATTTCCATTCATTCTTTTTCTATTCACTGGTCCACCACTCTGTGTCTGGTCTACTCACCCAAAGATCTAGATCCTTGCAATGATCTTACTATCATTCATCCCCAGACAAAGCCACTGTTGGAACTATAAATTTCTGATGATTATTTATGTTTTCCATACCTGTGCATTTTCCAAACGAGTCTTACTTTGAGCACATTTCCTTTCTTCATGATATTTTTACTCGCATTTTTCCCTTATGGCCCCATAAAATCCATCGAGTCTACATTTTTTTGCATTATGGTCCCTATCGACATGAGATTACCAGGGTCTCCCTAATCCATTTTCTATTTTCTGCTTGTAAACGTTTGTGTTCCTTTCGGCAAGACATTTTTGGCATCACAGCAATTGAAGTTTATTTACAAGGACCTATCGGCATGACATTCATGTGGTTTTCGTGACAAGGAAAAGGATACACATTTCGGCAGGAGTTTGGTCTTTGGCATGTTGTTTCACCAAGCACTTTATGTCTCGCTAACCGGCATGTATGGAGATACATCGGTAAGAGTTAATGTTTTCGGCATTGTGTCTTGGTGAGTTTGAATTGTTACATCAACTGACAAACACATTAAGGATTCACTTTGGCCAGGCATGTTGTTTTTCAATGTGAGGTCATAGAGAATTTACATTGTCACACCGATTGTTGGCGAGAAGATACATATCGGTATGAGTTGGCGATATCAAAGTGAGGTCTTGGTGAGTGACCTTCGGTCTCACCAACATTACACAAAAGGTTTCTATCAAAAGGCTCATCGGTGAGAGACGTTTTCTTCAGAATAAGTCATAGCAAATTCAAAGGGGTCTCATCGACCAACATAAAATGAATACCTCGGTGAGACTAGTGTGACTTCAGAGTCTAGTCTTGGTGAGTACAATGGGTCTCGCCAATAGAACAAAAGATTTCCATCGGTGTGAGATTGATATTTTCTTGGCGATCTGTGGTGAACTCGGGGGCTTTTGTTGAAACATAATATGCTCTGTGAGACGTCTCCCAGATATCATAAAGTCACAGTGACATGTGAAAGGTAAAGGAACTCTTGGGGAAATATAAAGTGATCTACAGGATATCTCCGCGACTCAGATATGTGACAGTGAAAGAAAATAAAACACGAGGTGACTGTAGCAATTTAATTTCCTTTGGCATCACTGCGATATGTCTTGGCAACTATTTTAGTGAGATTAATAGAAATTCAAAAACTATGGCTGACATGAAATGAGCCCGAATTCAGAAGTAGGCCGACATGGGATCTCAATGTATTATGATTTTCTGATGCTAGTGTATAAATACCGGTCTTGTGATTGTAATTGGATCATCAGCTATTAGTTATTCGATATACAGTAGGCAAATTAGATGGATACAGTACAATAGATTTATCAAATCAGAGACTATGATGCATTTTTTCAAAATGGAGGTATTTATGAAAGTCAATTGATGTTGCTGCACATTTTTGGTGTTAATTATCGGTTGAATTTAATGAAAATATTGCTAAGTTGTCTCCAAGATTGATGCTTTCTGGTTGTTTAAATTGACATAACAAGTTTATGTTCAGTTTATCAATGCACATTTGTTGTATTTGTGTGATTAATCAATTGGTTCTTTCAAGCAAATATTAAATCCTTTTAGTTGATCATAGTAATCAGAGAGATTCATCTAGATTATTAAAGTAGAGCTTAGTAGTTACAATATTGCATATTTATACAAGTTGTAAATAGAATGTATGCCAGATAATTTGAGTTTTCTCCAAAGAGTGTTGCTCATCTTGATTTCGTTTGACTCCGCATACCCAAGAAGGCACTGGTCTCTACAATTTCATCATTAAGATTCATTTATTCTCTCTATATCTATTAATTGAGAATTTTAGGATTTAGATTAAGAAGATTGCTATTACGCTTGAATTCATTTGTTCACTTGCATCTGCCATTGTGGAAAAATCATTGCAAGAAGGATAACCATAAGTCAAGTTTGCTTCATTCAGAAAGGTACACCCGCTTAGGTTTAGCAGCACCTGAAGAGTAGCAGGTTGAGTTCTCTTGACCTTGTCTATTACCCTAAAGCGTATCAAGAGATTGGCAGCCTCTTGAGGCATTCTGCCTACATTTTTTAGAGCTAATAGGACACAACCCCAATGAGAAAAGAAGAGAATATTTTGGGTTATCAACAAGGGTAATAACAAAATGACTAAAAATGAAAGGTGCTCAAGATCCTAATGATCCCTGATACTCAGACAACTCCGGAAAGCATTGGTATGCATTGTGATTTTGAGAAAGTCCATATCCCTAAAAACCTATGCGATCAAGATCTCAGGAGATGTAATAACACTAATGGCCAAATAAATGGATATACAGGGTCTGAGAAAATCTTGAACCTTGTCAATAAATGAATTGGAGATTTGATGAGGACAATGATTTAAGCTCCGAACTAACCTCAATGCCCCAATACGGGAGGCATCATAGAGACTAACAAAGTTTTTAATTTCAATATAAAAGAAGTTAGAGTTCCTATTGATAAAGGAACCCCCAATAAACTTTAGAGAGTTCTTGTTAAGTATAAAGACCCCAACAAAAGAGAATGGTTCCTCTGATGTTTCAAAGAGTTGGAGTTCCTAGCAGGTACTCACACTCTGATAATGTTTAAATGTTGACACATATCAAAATGTGATTAAAAGAACCTGTGTCGATTCAATTCTAAAATAGTTCATCATTGGCAACTATTCAACTGCTTGAATGAAGTATAAAAGAAAGAAACCAATGCTAGAAACGGGTCTTTTAGTCACAAAAGAAAGGAAAATATAGAGAAGGCTTTTGGGAAGATGATAAAAGAGAATATTTGTAATTTCCTCTTTTAGGAAATTTCTAATTTTTAGGCCTATAAAACAATAGTAATAACTAAAATTTGATATTAGTAATAACAAATATCAATTTTACAGTAATATTCAATTAAAATGTTATAATATTGAGAAGAATACATTATAGCTAGTGCATCATAATATTTTGATTCATATTTCATAGCATCATTAATGATTATTCCAAGGCATATTCCTATAGTCAACCATATTAGTAATTCACTGGAAATGCTTGCAAATCACAATCTGAAGGGTGGTTATCCTTGCAATTCAAGAGCATGGGTGGATCCTCATCCATCCACCTCAAGGTGGTTTACTTGAGGAGACCTTCAAGCCTAGGAGAACTCATCCACCTCCCAACCCATAAATCTGGTAGGATATCAGGTTCACTCCATCCCTCAACTCACCTTGGAGGCACACCATCCTCTTTAATCAACCCCAAGAGCACTCATTCACCTCTCAACCCACAAGCATGGTAGGATCTCTAATCCATCCATTTTGGGGTGTCATTCTTGATAAGATACATGAATATTTCCTTCCTCAATAGGCCCAGGAGCACTCATATGCCTCTCGGCCCACGAGCTTGCAACTCGGGTGATTTGTTTGAAGGAAATGTCGATACTTCACCTATTATGAACTTGAAAGGCTAGCTATCATTCGTATTTGTAACACTCTTCTATAAATTCAAAATATATTACTAAAGTAATTTTCTAGAAAATGAAATGGGTATGTGCAAGATCATCATGAAAAAAATAGGCCTTTAAGTGGCAAAAAAATTAGAAAAATAAGAGTTAGGCATCTTGAAGTAAAAACTTGAATAAGTTATCTATATTATTTCAAAAATATGTAAGAATAGAATCTGTAGAAAATTTAATGTAGTTTCTAAACTACTAGGTTTGTTTAAAAAAAAAAAAAGAAATCATTTGAAGAAATTTGAAATTTCAATGCACTAGTAATTTAAATTTTAGGAAAAAAATAAGAAGTAGGTGTTTGTATGACCACCCTAACCACAATAAAATGATAATATTTTTTATAATATTTTAGATATAAGTAGAGGACTCATGTCCCGATGTGATGCATATTTTTTTGTAATTTTTTTCCAAGTAAATAATTAATTATGAATTTTTTACTACAAATTTTAAAAAATATAAAAAACTTGTATGTCTAACCACCTTAACTTGGTCAAAAATTCATGAAATTCAATTTTTTTTTTTAATCCTATAGTATGTGAAGCATAGAATGTGATGCATGTTTTGGATTCAAAAAATGTGATACTATTTGAAAGATATAGATGTTTTTCATTCAGTCTATCAATCAGGACTTTAGTCATAATTTGAATAGAAAATGAATAATAATTACTTATTAAATTCAAAGTAAAGCATAATTTATATCGGTGGAAAGATAAGAATCTCCTTTAAAAACCCTTTTCGTTTCATCAATTTTGGGTTAAAAAATGTTGTTAGCCACATACCCATCATATTGCCACTTTTTGGCCCATCATGATCTTGCACATACCCAAATGATAAATTTAATCTTATATGGCTGCCACCAATTATATTTCAGAATATTACCAATGTTTATTCTCAATCTCTATTCCAAATAGATTGCCTAATATTTCTTATTCCTATTTTCCTTTTTCTAGCTTGATATGATATGTTGAATGATTGTGAATTGATTGATATTTATGGATTGACAAGTTAATGTTTGAATAATGCTTGAATGACTTTACACTTGAATGGATTGATGATTGAATGTTTTGATTATTGAATTATTGCTACTTGAATGATTTGATGATTGAATAATTTTATGCTTGAATGATTTGATGAATGAATTGTGAATTGTTGATCTTTTAATTTTTTGTTTTTTTGATGGATAGATGAGTGGTGATAGTTGATCGAATGTCAATGAACTTATTTACCCTTTATATCCATTTCTTGAGAGTCATCACCCTTCATAATAAATGAGTCAGCACCCTTCATAACCATAATGGCCTACGCTATTTGAGTCTTGAGAGATGTCATAACATTGATGGCCAAAGTAATGGATATATAGGGTTTGAGCAGAACCCAAACCCTATCAAGCGATGAATTAGAGATTAGACAAGGACAACGGTTGAAGTTCATAAGAAACCCCAATGCCCTAGTGAGGGAGGCATCATAGAGAATGATGAATTTTTAAACTCTTCTATAAAGGAAGTCATAATTCCTATTGATAAAGGAACCCCCGAAAAGCTTTAAAGAGTTCTTGTTACGTATCAAGGCCCCAACAAAAGAGAATGGTTCCTTCGACATTTCAAATAGTTAGAGTTCCTAGCAGGTACTCAAGATCTGATATTATTAAAATGTCAACACATGTTAGAATGTAATTAAAATAACCTTTGTTGATTCATTTCTGCAACAATTCATTATTGAAAAAAATTCAACTACTTGGACAAAGTAAAAAAGAGATAATGTGATGCTAGAAAGGGGTCTTTTGGTCATAGAAGAAAGACAAGGACCAAGAAGGATTTTTGAAAGCCAATAGAGGAGAAAACTAGCAAAGGATTGGTGAGGGTGAAAGAAAAGAATGCCTAAGAAAATTATGGATGTTAGAGTGAGAGAGAGAAAGGGCATGAGTGTAAGGTTGAGTTTGTAATCTATAATTGATATAGTTTTTTGAAGAAAGTATAAATGAATAATTTTTTTTAATTTTTCTATGTATTATGGTTTTTTGTCTTCCATTGTGTGTAGTTGGTTGTGTGATTAGGCTTCCTAACAAGGCCCCCTAATGACAATTGCATCAAGATATTACAAAATATGACTATCAAGCATCTAGAATTGATATTGGTCATTCAACTCACAAAGAATATATTCATAATTTTTAAATTTTAGCTGCTAAACTTGTACACAACACAAAGAAAGAAAAAGATACTAGAGAAAAACTTGAAGAAAAAGTTCAAATCCTAACATCTTATACCAAAACTGTTCTAAACATTTCAACACAACCAATAGAAGGGACCTTAGTTTCAGGTAATAGAAATATACAAGGTGTTGATAAAGATGAAATTGGAAAACTAAGTAGATATCAAGCATTTGGAAGGCCTCTAAGGATTGGGTTGAACAATTAACAATAGATGGACTCTTTTTTATTGAAAAATTAGTAATGTTGTACAAAAAATTTGAGAAGAAAACTAAAGAACTTAAAAATGAACTTCAATTGATTAGAAAGGAAGAAACTATATAACATCTTGCAATGAAATAATGAAAATAGACATAAACACATTACTGATTGAAAATATTTTGGTTAAGCCTTATGAATATATTACCACAATGTGTATAAGAAGCATTGAGTGGAATCTTACAGCTATCAGACAAGCTATTAACAAAATGAAAAAACTCCTCAAAAAAATTGAATATATCAAGTTTGAAATAGTGGTGAATTGTTTAGCTATGTATGTGAATATCTTTAAGGAGAATGATTCAACTTTGGAAACTCAAGTGACCAAACAATATTTTAAATACCTTCTATCTAAATAATTATTTCATCAAGAAAATGCCAATGCCAACACCATGTGAAATTATCTACATTGTTAAATGTAGCAAGTAGTTTCCACAAAGAATTATTAGTCATGGAAACAAAAATAAAGGAAATTGGAGATTATTTGTCAATTTGGAAGCAACAACTATTGTTTTCAATACTATGGTTCAAAAACAAAATATTTGACACTTGTATTGAAATAATACAAATTTTACAAATCTCTTTCTTCATCCTCAAATAAAGTAGATTATGTGAGGAAAATACAGAAGCCAAAGATACTTGAAGGCCTTTTCCCAACACTTTATATCATAATTTGCAAATTAATTTAATTTTTGTAGTGTAAGAAAATGCATACCCTTGAATTTTCACACTTTTTTGGGCCCACCTTAATTTTCTTATCCTTATTTATGTCTTAATTGGTCCTATTTTGCATCCACAAGCTCAATAAATTATATCATTTTATGGCTAATCTCAACAAACATCAAAGGATAAATAATAATTTAATGATTCTAGCTACATGTCCTTGATTTTTGGAATGGGACTAAGATGCCACCTAGGGTTTCTTTGTCCTCCAAAGGTCTTGGGACCCTCTTTTCAAATGCACCTTAAATTGGCCCCTTTTTGGAGTCTATGCCCTGAGTTTCATGGATCGAGACTAAGACACCACCTAGGGCGTCTTAGTCCTCCTAAAGTCATTTTTGGGATTTAATTTCAAATTTTGGTAAGATTTAGCCTCCTTTAATTAATTAATTCATATGTTGGCTTTTTGTGGTGTAATTTTAGGATATTAAGCATAGCTAAGTTTAAATAGAAGGTTATTTCTATCATTTTTCATCTAAGCATTCAAGTATTCATCCTTATAGTGTAATTGGAGTTCATAAGAGCATTCAAGAGTATTTAATCAAGTAGTTGGAGCCATCATTAAGATTCAAGTATCATGTCAAATATATTCTTGCATCATGTGTGTTTTTGAGCTAACATTTGTGATGTAGGGTTTTGATTCAAGCAAACAATTCAAGTCAAGATCTATCAAGCACTACTTCAATTCAAGATCTACATTCAAGCTAGCCACTTCACACAAGTTTGAAAATTTCATAACAAGGGTTTGGTGAGTTGTAAAATAGTACTTTGTTCATTCATTATTTCCCTCCATTAATTCATTTCATTTCATTCCAAGGTTTAATTAACAACAAAGGGTTTGACCAAGGAAAACCTCCATTTACTAACAATCAACAAGTTTTTCCTCATTTGCATGTTTTTGTTTGTAGATTTAGGTTGAAGACTTGAACATCATTTGAAGTGCAAAGTTGCAAAATTGCAAAGTTGCATTTCAAAGTTGTCATCTTCATGAAAACTCACCAACAGGTCAGATTTGGAAGTTTCAGGACCTAAGATTTGAGAAGAAGGAAGTGTAGAAATTGAAGCTCAGGATCACATTCAAGGATTTCAAAAATTCAAGATAGGACTAAGTTGGCAGTAAGGGTGTCTTAGTCCTCTCAAGGGTATTTTGTAGACATTCTTTCGAATTTTGTTTCAACATTCAAAGATTTTGTATTTCCCCTAAAAAATAGCAGCATGACTAAGACAATAGTAGGGGTGTCTTTGTCCTCCCTAGCATATTTTGACAACATTTTTGCATTTCTAGAATCCTCATTATATTTCCAGACTTCCCAAGTACATACAACCTAACTTGTTGGTACTTAATTTTGTCATTTTCACTCATGATTTGGCTTGCATTACAAGGTTTTGTGATTTGAATGTTAAGTTATATTTTCCAAGATTTTTCTTGGTGGTGAACCCTTTGAAGCCTATAGACCCCCCCAGGTCTTCCTTGTTGAGAATTGAATTAGATTTGTGTTGATAATCAATCCAATTTAGGATCCTAGGGCATATGTGAATGGTAATTGGAGAAGAGCGGTGTTACATGACCTCGGCCATAAAGCACCCATTTTCCTACCAATAATTTTAGTGAACCCGACATTCTGGACATTCATTTTTCTGACTTGGAGTTCATTAAAGTCCTAGATCTAGGTTGCATTGATTCTTGTATTGTACCTTGCATTAGTGAAAGTGCATCTAGGGTTTGTCATATTTGCATTAGTGAAAGTGCATATAGGTTGCATTTTTTTCTTTCTTGCATCATATTATCTCATTGAAAAACTAAAAAGTGCATTGTTAATCATCCTAATTGCATTTAAGAACATTTTTATTGCATTCAAAATTGAAAAAATTGAAAATTCAACCTTGCATTCAATTGCTTGTCATTAGTCACTTTTTCTTACATTCACTTGCACAATTTTTTGTTTCTAAACATTAGATGCCTAGGTAGGCAACCTGGGAACACTGTTATCAACTCAAATTTTTCCATTTTTCTCAAAAAAACCTTTATTGGGACTAAAGCGCCATTACTAGCATCTTAGTACCTCTATGGGTTTTTGGCTCAAAACCCTGTCTAATTTGTTTGCTCTCTGTTTCAGTCTCTCATACCTCAAAATTTCATTAGTAGGACCAAGATGCCCTTGTTGGAATCTTAGTTCCTATTGAATTTCAAGTTGTAGTTTTTAGGGTTAAACAGTGAATTTTTGTGCTTCTTTTTACTGCCATTGGTTATTTGTTTCAGTGGGTTGACCTTCTATTTCATGCATTTTACTAAATATTGCTTAAATTGGTTCATTTCATGCATTGCTTCACTCCAAATTTGCATTCACAACATTTCATTGCATAGTGTAATCAATAAATTATCTTGTTTGAAATCTAAAAATCACATCTACACATTTCATTTTAGACCTTTACATTGCATTTTGAGTTTGCATAGATTAATTTTTGCAAATGTTGGTATCAATATTTTCCAAGTTTGTAAAGAAAAATATAGTAAATAAGCATGTTAGTCATTCATTCAATGCATTCCCTAGTTATGAGAGTCTTTTAGTGCAAGAGAGTGAAAATAGTGATGTTGGCCTTAAACCTACACCCCCTCCTATCTCTCCTATTTGTGAGGATGATGTGATAGAAGATAATACAAACATAAATAACCATGATGATCATGATTATTCTTTTCCCGATACCTCTCCTATTAGTGACGAAGGTATCTTGGTGCAAGAAGATACAATCATTGAGAATCACAGAGGTATTTTTTTTCCTTCTCATCCCCTTGGGGAAGGTATTATAACACAAGAGAATGAGATCATAGACACATTTCTAAACATTACCTTACAAAATTTCCACTCCCCTCTTGCTTGTGAGAATGATTTAGTGGAAGATGAGATTGTAAATGATGAGGATATGTTGGTGCTAGATGATCAAATATTTAAGGTCTATAACAACCCTCTTTATGATCCTTCCCCTACCTATCCTATTTTGGAAGACATTAGTGAAAAAAGGAGTGAAATCATAAATGATAATGAAAATCACTTGTTCTTCTCCTAGTAGCTCTCCTAGTTGTGAAGAAGATACTTTGATCAATGAAAGTCATGAGAATCTTAGTTGTCACTCTTCACCTAAGGAAACCTTTATTAATCAAGAAAATTCAACTAGTGATCATTCCCCTACTTGTGATGAAGTAATTTTGGAAGAACCAACCTTTGAATGTCAAAAACATTTGGTTTACATAGTTCTCCTAACAACTCTCCTCCTAGGGAGAATATCATGGTGCAAGAAAGTGACAATGATATTAATGTGACTTCCTTAGATGAATATGATGAAGTGACATTAGACTCCTCTTCATTAAGACATCATGAAAAGTCTTATGAGGTTATGTACATTAGATATCCCTTGAAGAAATATCTTGAGCCTAAACTTATAATTTATCCACCTTTGCAAAAATCACAAACTCAAAATAAAATTGTCCTCATCCTTGAACCACCTAAGAACAATGTTTCACTACAACTGAGTCACAATATTGTTGCTCATACATATAACACTAGAAAAAATCCGCAACCAAGATAAACATCTTCAATACCCCTCCTATTGCTTAATCTTATCCTACCTAACCCAATCTCACTAGGCCCTCCTCATGGAAAGGAGTATGATCTTGTCAAAAAACTAAATAATACTCCATCTAAGATATCATTATGGGACTTTATTCAAGCCTCCCCTCACTACCATAGCATGATTCAAATTTCCTTACAATAATTTCCTATCCCTTCTAATGCACAATCGAATGACATAGCAGCCCTAACTTAAGGAATAAATGATGACATTGTTTTCTGCCAAAGTGAGATCCCTCCTTTGGAAGTACAAAAAAAAAATGATGCTTTCATGATCATAACTCAATACAATAGTAAAAATATAAATCAAACCCTTGTTGACAATGACTCAACCTTAAATGTTTCTAGTACAAACCTTTTGGATAAGCTTATTGTTGACAAATCCAAAGTCCAACCTGCCTCTTTATCTATTATTAGCTTTGATAATGTGGGAAAACAGTTGCTTGGGGTGATCACATTACCTATTAAAGTTGATAAAGTTGCATTACAAACCCTTATCCATGTTATGCCTAATCATCATTCATATAGTCTTCTTCTAGGAAAACCATGGATTCATTAGATGCATATTGTGCCCTCTACCCTTCATCATATCATGAAATATGTCTACAACAACAAATTTTATACAATCAAAGCCTATCTTGAATGTAATACAATTGTTTGAACATTGATAAAGGTAAAGAGAACCCTTTGAAAATATACACCAACTATGTAAGTAGAACCCATGCAAGAAAAGGAAAAAGAAAAACATATTGAGGAAATTATAAAGTTATTAGAAGATTATTAGGGTTCCTTAGACTTCAAACCAACATTCATGGGAGAATACAAGATCATAAAAAAAGATTCAAACAAGGGAAAAGAAAAAGCGGTAATATCAACACAAAATTTGGAAGACCCTTCGAAAGCATTCACCTCAACCACTTTAGAAGAAAAATAAAATTATACAACAAACTTTGATGAAACTAGCTATCAACAACCACCAAATTGTAAAGAAAATAAAAAGCTTTATGAAAGAGGTTATGAACTTATGAAACAACTTGGTTATAATGGAAAAATGATATGGTGCTAATGAGAAAGGTATCCATGTCCCTATAGATTCTAACACGTAAGAAAGAACTCATGGTCTTGGTTATTGTCCTTTCATAGAAATCAACCCATCAAACAAACTTTCACGCAATACCAACACTATTACAAAAGATTCTTCTAAGCCGACTTTAACAATAGCACATCCTAAATTGATAGACACTAGTGGTCTTGATTGTTATCCTTTGAAAGAAATAGAGAAGACCTCACTTGACATCAATGTCAAACCACAAAACACTTGCAATTCAAATTCATTAGATTTCGCACCCTCCTGTATAGGAGAGAACAAAATCTCACAATCTAAAGGGTCTTTTGTATGTATGACATTTTCTCCTAAACAAAAGATATCTTTGTCACACAACAACAAAACATCCTCTACTTTTGATCAAGAGAGTATCTTCTCGAGACTCCTCGAAGATCATTTGATAGTTATCCCTCCAAGAACACAAAAGACATTTTACTAAAAGAATTAATTTTTTGCATATGATAGAGTTCATGGTCATACTACTAATGAATGTAAGGCTTTGAGTATTAAAATCCAACATCTTAAGGATTTTGGCACTCTTCCTTATGTGGGGGTACCTAAGCCATCTAATTGATATTTATTTTCAAAATACATTCATCTCATCAATTATTTCGACTCATCCTTATCTTGGACTAAGTGGGGGCAAGGGGTTAGGTAGCCTTGTCCTCGTATGTCACTTGGCATTGCCTCTTTTATCTAGTTGACTGCTTTCCATGTATATGTAAGATCAAGATTGGGATGTGGATGGCATGCATTAAGTTAGATCACATGTGACATACTAAGTTATATATTATGGGGGAAACCCCTTCCCTTCTCATGATGTAGCTTATTGGAAACATATGACTTGGCATAGGGCTTTCTGAGTAAGCTCTCATGTCTTCTTCTACTTTAAAGAGATTGCTCACAGTAATGATGTTAGTGTATACACCTAAAAGTGGTCACATTATAATAAGTTTGGTAATTAATTAAATATCTAATTCAATCTACATATAAATAAATTTCATTATTTCATTATTTTGTTCATTTTCTAATTCTTCTATCTTAATTAAATAAGTTTAATTACTTATTTAATTTAATCACTTTTTCAATTCTTCTTAATTAATTAAATAACTTTTATAATTTATTTAATTTAATTATCACATTGCTTTATTTGGAATAAAGTAGATATTCTTCTTTTTCCAAATCATAAAATCATCTTTAAATCTTCTAAATAGCCATCTCACATTTAATTAAATATTTTACATATTTAATTAGAAAATTCTTATCCATATTCCACACATAATTAATTTTTTTCAATATTTAATTAGAAGTTTCCAAATCCACATGCCACAGGAAATTAAATAATTTTATTATTTAATTATTGAATTATCCTCAACCACCAAAACTAACTCAACTAAACTTGACAAATGGCAAGTTTCCTCTATTTTTGAGTGAAATGATTTTGTGGAAGGGAAACATCTTCCTTCTTTTTCTCTAGCTTCCATCTTTCTCTCCAACTTCTCCATCTCTCATCATTCATCTTACCAAACTCAATATCAACCATTGATCTTTGCCAACTAAGCTTTTGCCTCCAAAAATCTACAAATAAGACTTCTTGTCTCTTTGAAAATTCTAGAACTATTTGCATAGCATGAGCATTATAGTTGAATAATCCAGCATTTAGTATTTTAATATCTTAGTTTTCATAATCATAGCACAACATATTAGCCTTTATCATCTTAGCATAAATAATAATGGTCGAATAGCTGGCATAATTTGTTCTTAGTTTCATTATCTCATATCATTTAGCATAGGAACTTAGTTTATTGCACTTTCGCATATCATCTAATTCTCTAGGTTGTCATTCTATTGAGCTTTTGTTTATACAATCTGAGAGAAAGAAGCTTTAAAAAAATCCTTGGAGATAGAGGACGATGAGAAGATTTTGAAGAATCTGTTTGTTTTGAAGTATTTTACTCTCTTAGATTCTTTGATATAATGTTTCATTGGTGTGTTATTGAGTTTAATAGTTGAAATTATTTCACACACCCATTTTTGGCACCCACCGTGGGGCTCTTACCCCATTTTTAATATTTTATTGCAGGTTTTCTAGTAGGTGACAACTGGAGACACATATTAGCACATATGGCACTTTCTCCAACACATTTGAAGATTGTTCTAGCACATTTGATTGAAACTCCAGTGCATTTGAAGACTGCTCTAGTGCATTTGATTGAAACTCTAGCACATTTGAAGACTGCTCTAGCGCATTTGACTAAAACTCCAACGCATTTGAAGATTGCTCCAACACATTTGACCGAAACTCCAATGCATTTGAGGACTGCTCCAGTGCATTTGACTATTCCCTTAGCGCTTTTAACTTTTTTTTTAGTGCATATGATCAATTTTGTAGCGCATATGATCAATTATGTAGTGCATATGATCAATTCTGCAGTGCATATGACCTTTGTTCTAACACATTTGTAATTTGTCTAATTTGTTGTCTAGATCTAACATGACCACAACCAGTGGTTTATTTTCTTATTGTTTTCAGATTAAAATGAAGCAATCCTAGGGTAGCCATTTGGATTAAAATGAACCAATCCTAGGATAGTCATTTGGATTAAAATACACCAATCCTAGGGTAGTCATTAGACATTACTATATCACTTAAAATTAACATCATGTCTTTTATGAAGCAATATCTTCACATAGAATATAAAATTGTCATTTGGGCTTTAAAACTGAACATTGTTTGTTGTGATTGTATGATGATAGGACTATGCTCTCCCCTTAACCTGGTGATCAAAATTCTAGACTCATGTTTTAATTTCATGCACTTTATGCTTTGTTAAAACCTTTAGCAGGCCTACTATAGCGGGAAAAACTACTCACCCTACAAGAAAGACCTAAGTGGGAACAACTAAAGCCAAGTTTTCCAACCCACTATAATCAAAAGCAAATTCAGGGAAAGTCCACAATTCGACGGTAGTGTGCAAAGATAACCATTCCCAAAGCCTTTGTTCTATAGGTTGGGAGGTCTTGTGAGGGAGTTTATTATTTTCCACACTGAACATAAACCCTTATTATGAGCCTTAGTGTAGAAGCTAATTGAGTCAGTAGCCAAACATTATAATACTCATGGTGCAAGGGGAGGGAAGAATCTTCCCCCAAGATACTTGCCATATAATTTTCAAGGACCTTCTACTCAAGGGATCGAGAAATATAACTTTGAGTATGTGCCTAGAAAAGACAAAAACATGGGTTCCCTCTAGGGGGTGACACAGTTGCATGAGTCAATGCAATTTTAAGATGTGGGTTGTGTTTATTATGATGACCTTTTGACCTTAAGAGTGAGTCTTCTTGAAGTGAATTCTTGTCAAATACCAATGGAAATAAAAAAGTATCATGTTTGATTCTTAAACATACACTTATTTTTTAGATTCTAGGACTTAAAAATAAATATCTTCCTATTGCATCATGTGTTTTTCAAACATTAATTCAAATAAGATCATCCAGAAAACACAAAAAATTGACAAATCAACTTGGGGCATTTATGTTAAGGGATTGGAAATCAAAAACATTTGTCAAGAAACCAAAGATGCCACTTAGTTACAAGAAGCTTTTGAAAAGGAGACACTTTTTGTACCAAAGTAGGAAGGTCTTGCTTGACTATCAAACTTTCATCCATAGATATCATGAATTTGATAGAGGATATACTAATGATTTTTCTTTAGAGCCTTTATATTCACAAGCTTATAATCAACAAAGAGCTCTTTCACAAAGGCATAATCATAGTCAACCCATTCGTCATTCTCACATTCCACAACCAACAATACAATATTCCAACTATCCAAATCAGTTGTTACAATAGAAAAAACTTGAAAACGTTAGGATTTTTGCAAAAACCATTATTTTTCAAACTAAGATCAAAACATCTTAAAGTGCATCAATTTCAAATCACTTTCTGATTTTCAGTGTAACTCCTATAACAAGATCTATCATCCTTCATCCAGGGAATCAAAATCTAAAAAATTAGAAATCCCTTAGTCATATCAATAGGATCCATCATTCTATTTGGCTAAGGCATCAATTATCCAAAAAATTGCACTCCCATTGGTGATCTAATTTTCATAAAAAAATGATTCAAGCATATGCCTATTGTCACAAGGTCCTGAAAACAAAGAGAACAAGATGAAAAAGAGAACCCACTTTGCAACATGGGTGATAGGGAAGAAAATCCTTTTCATAAGCTTCATGGAAATAGTTCAAATGATGGAATAATCGATGAAATACTCCAAGAAGTTGAACAAGATCCACATTTTCACCTAGCCATGGAAAATATCTTAGAGCGAAATAAAGAAAGATACTTTCTTTAATTGGAAAAGCAAGGTGATAAATTACCCTTAGACTATGATACAAAGAAAATTAAAGGAAATCCTAAAAAGACTAAAACTCCCTTAGATGATCTTAGTTGTCTTACCCAACAAATAAGAGCACTACAAGGGAAAATCAAGGAAATACAAGGGGGCACAACTAAGAAGTATGCTTTTGAGGATATTTTTCCATATCCTTTCAATAGAAATCTCAACATGATCTCATTTCCAAAGCATTGTGAAATTCTAAAATTTGATAGATACTGAAGTACCCTAAATCTGCAAGTAAGACCAACCTCAAATACTCATTAGAAGGGTTAGTCTGAACATACAAATCTACAAATACCTCTATGAAATAACATATCTATGCTAAAGAAATGCCAGAAGTAACAAAAACAACATCAAGAAGACATTTCAAAAACAAGATAATCACCTATTCCATATTGGATTGGTGTTACATGTGCTAGTAACCCTTTCCCAATCCTTGATCAAAGCTCAAGATGATGTAAATGCAATGGAGATGATGGGCAAGATGAGTTCTCAAATTAAGAGAGTAACCTTGCATAAAAGTTGTGGAGCTGATAAATGAGGATTAAGCCTTCTTTTATAGATTTTCTTGATGAGAGATTGGCCAAGATGGTGAATGTGGGACTAAAGATCCTCCAATGAGAAGAGGCCACTTGTCAAATGATGATAGGCCAATGGTTGTGCAATATTTGGGAAGAGTGCCCATGAGAGGGAGAATTTGAATTCAAATTTTGCAATAAATTTTGAGAGGGTGTCAAGAAAAGCAACAATAAATGCAATGTTGGGGGGATCAACTTGTCATGTTGAGGGAAAATGAGGGTTTTTAATAAATCAATAAAATTGATTTATTTGTGCAAGTGGAGATATCTAGAGAATGCAAGTGGGTGAGATTAGTATTTAATCATGGTTAGATTAAATAAATAATGATTATGTTAGCTTAATGATGATTAGGTGAGTTGACTTTTAGGACTTTGATATTTGATTTATTTAAATCAGAAAATGCTTGAATATGATTTAGGATTTGATTTAAATGGATGTTTGATTTATTAAAAGATTGATGATAATGTTTATTTGATTTTAAATAAATGATCCTTGGAGATGAAATTACCTAATGAATGGATGAAAGTGCACCTGATTAATTGATGAATGGTCCTAATGCGAAATCTAGTTTACTTAATGAATGAGCCTAATCAAATGCAGAATGCTAATTTTGCATGTCTACAGATACAATATCACAATGTGACAAAAATGAATGTGTATACAAACATCATCACATATACATTATCAAAAAGGATCATGGGACTATGCAGTACTAGCCCCAAGACTCTCTAGTCTTGCAAGACCTTCTACACCTAAAGTACCTATGCCTACAAAACCTATACCAGGATTTGGACCTAGATCTCTACGGGGTGCTTGTGTCACATCCATGTTGGTGGTACTAGAGTGGCTGTGGCCTAATCTAGATGAGGAATAACTCAATCTTCACTTTGTGAGAACAACCTCATGGTATCAACCACAATAATACTCAACCTCTTTGGTAATTTGTGTAACCTCTGCCATCATCACACCCATAGAGGTCCCCTCAGTCACTCTCTACAATCTTTCAGATAGAGCCACTACCTGCTCACCAACCTATCTCACTGCATCTCTCTTAGTTGTTAGGTTAGTCACCGGTGCTTATAACTGTTGCATAGTGACCTGTGCCTATGCCAGCTGACTCTGTAGGCTCTATACTATGGCCTGTAGGGTGGCTATCTATCCTTGACCTGATGGACCTCCTGTATCGGTCCCACTTCCTACAATAGAGTGTCTCCTCTATGGTTTCTGTATCATTGTTGGGGCATCCCTACCATCACCACCTCCATCTCCATCATCATCATCATCATCATCACTATCCTCATCGTCCTCCTCACTCCCACTCTCCTCCATCCCCTCTCTCCTTTGCCTCTGTCTAGGTCTATGTGCTCTATCCCCATCCAATAGTACAAAAGGCTCCTTAGGATTGGTAAGCCATGGTATTGGATGTGTTTTAGTATACTGTGCATAATCGTCTATCATCCCACCATCAAGAATATCTTCTCTATAGTCGCTCATCTGTGCACCTAAGGCGGTGACTCTAGAATAGCTGCATAAAATGAAAGTTAGGGTCCTGAAACTATAATCTCCTACTGATGATGAGCATAAATGGATAAACCCTGGGGCATCCCCTATATGCGACCATACTGTCTAAGCATCCAACTCAATAGGAATCTCTCAAGGATAGATGG
The DNA here is from genome assembly GCA_007258455.2 of Sequoia sempervirens. NCBI lineage: Eukaryota > Viridiplantae > Streptophyta > Pinopsida > Cupressales > Cupressaceae > Sequoia > Sequoia sempervirens. Next base: position 22,446,080 of record VDFB02072274.1, read on the forward strand.
GGTGAGGCCAATCAAGTATCGTGAGATAAAAACATATAACATCTCTCTGGCATCCTCTGGCCATGGCTCACAATCCAAGTACAAACACCATATAACCATATCCAAACCATCAAGTACTCACCACCAGTAATCTAATTTTCCTAGCCTAGCCTGGACAACAACACCTACATATCCAAAAATGTATGGTTACCCAACTAGACGTTGTCTATCTGCCATAAGACGTGTAACTACTATATGTTCCCATGCCCAGACCTGCAATAAGGAACATCCAATGGCCATGCTCCTCCCTCTATGATAAACTATCTAATGTAACTCATCATATAAATGGGAAAGCATGCTCTCAAGCATTTGACCCCATCCAACCGATAGTCCTTTCAACCTACGATTGGGACATAAGAATCCACTAATGAATCTTGCTAGTATGCAGGGTAATGGCACATATGTCTCAACCATCTCATCCCATGGAATCTCATATCTAACAATATGATCATCGACAAAAATTCTCCTCAAGGCCTTGGTCCCCCTACTCTCTAGTATCATATGACACGATCTCTCCCATCATTGAAATCCGTAGAATCCTATGGATAATTCTCGAGAGTAATTGTCATCTCTCTTGTAGCTAAATGGAAGGTGTTTGTATCACTATGCCACCTCTTGGTGAGTGCAGTCAACAAACTCCTATTGAGACACATCTCTAGCATCTTTATTAATGAGGTCAACCCATATGCATCAATGACATCTTTTTCTACCTGAAGAAGCAGTGGAATCAAGCTCCAAGTCTTCAGGAATCGCTCCCGCACCTGAAGAATCTTTAATCTCTCCTATTCATTTGAAACATATAAATTCAGTGTTTCTGATCAAATCAATCAAAGCAATCAAAGCAATCAAATCAATCAATCCTACTATGTTTTTTTCATCAATCATGAAAGAAAATTTATCAATCCTACAATTTATTTTTCATCAATCATGAAAGAAAATTTATCAATCCTACTATTTATTTTCATCAATCATGAGAACAAATTTATCAATTATCTTACTATTTGTTTCTCATACATCATGAGTAAAAATTTATTAGTTATCCTACTATTTGTTTTCATCAATCATGAAAGAAAATTTATCAACTCTTACTATTTGTTTTCTCTTGCATCATGAGGACAAATTTATTAGTTATCCTATTAGACCTATCAATCATCATCAGTTGAACATAAAAAATTCACTATCATATGCTAAATCAATCAAGGAGAAAATTAGGCAAAAAGGCTTAAAATCAAGCATATTCACTACAAAAATGTTCATATGCACTATGGAATTCATCATATGTGCTATGGAACTCATATGCACTATTAAACTCATCATATGAGCTATGGAATCCCATGCACTACTTAATTTATCAAATGCCCTACATTTTTTATCAAATGCACTATAGTATTATATGTTCTATTATTTTCATCATAAATGCTACACTTTTGATCATATGGGCTAGGGAATTAATCATATGTGCTATGCAATCATGCAAATGCGCTATTCTACTAAAAAACGTGTGAAAAACCAGAAAAACATGCCGAAAATCATTTCAATTTTGACAAATCAAATCACAAAAGAGGTTTACACAATATGTGCTAGGGATTCATAATGTGTCAGGCCCTGGTGTCATCGAATCCATTCAAATCTATGTTGGTGGATGGGAAGTGCAAATTTTTCTCACTCTAGAGCTCAAGTTTTTCACAATTCACTAAGGTAACAATGCACAAATGACTTGAAAAAGTTACTTTTTACCTATTTAAGGGTGAATAGAGGGTAATTTTATGGAATTGTTTTATCCATGGGGCATAATCAAAGTTATTCATCATCATATCAATATTTCAATGGTGGATTCCTTCAAATCATCTTTTTTGGCTGATGAATCTGACAACTAGTCACTGCACATTTTCAAAATCATCAAAAATTTCAAAAAAAATAAAAAATCTGAAAAATTCAAAATTTTATCCAATTCATTGCCCAAGGGGGCACGCAAGCGTCAGTTTTCCAAAATTCACATATGGGGAAAACTTTTTTAATTCTTTGAAGCAATGTGTAAAACACATCACTTCAAAGAGGGGTAAAATGTATACACCTAAAAATGGTCATATTATAATAAGTCTGGTAATTAATTAAATACAAGTTATTTAATTAAATCTCTAATTCAATCTACATATAAATAAATTTAATTATTTATTTATGTTGTTCATTTTCTAATTCTTCTATATTAATTAAATAAGTTTAATTACTTATTTAATTTAATCACTTTTTCAATTCTTCTTAATTAATTAAATAAGTTTTAAAATTTATTTAATTTAATTATCACATTGCTTTATTTTGAATAAATTAGATATTCCTCTTTTTCCAAATCATAAAATCATCTTTAAATCTTCTAAAAAGCCATCTCACATTTAATTAAATATTTTACATATTTAATTAGAAACTTCTTATCCATATTCCACACATAGTTAAATATTTTTCAATATTTAATTAGAAGTTTCCAAATCCACATGTCAGAGGAAATTGAATAGTTTTATTATTTAATTGTTGAATTATCCTCAACCACCAAAGCTAACTCATAACTAAACTTGACAAATGGCAAGTTTCCTCCATTTTTGAGTGAAATGATTTTGTGGGAGGGAAACATCTTCCTTATTTTTCTCTAGCTTCCATCTTTCTCTCCAACTTCTCCATCTCTCACTGCTCATCTTACCAAACTCAATATCAACCGTTGATCTTTTCCAACTAAGCTTTTTCCTCCAAAAATCTATAAATAAGACCTCTTGTCTCTTTGAAAATCTTGGAACTGTTTACATAGCATGAGAATTATAGTTGAATAATCAAGCATTTAACATTTTAATATATTATTTTTCATAATCATAGCACAACATATTAGCCTTTATCATCTTAGCATAAATAATCATGGTAGAATAGCTGGAAAAATATGTTCTTAGTTTCATTTTCTCAGCATCATATCGTAGCTTCATTATCTCATATCATTTAGCATAGGAACTTAGTTTCTTGCACTTTTGTATATCATCTCATTCTCTATTTTGTCATTCTATTGAGCTTTTGTTTATACAATCTGAGAGCAAGTAGCTTAAAATGAACCCTTGGAGATAGAGGACAATGTGATGGTTTTGAATAATCTATTTGTTTTGAAGTATTTTACTCTATTAGATTGTTTGATATAATGTTTCATTGGTGTGTTATTGAGTTTAATAGTTGACAGTTTTTCACACACACAGTTAGCAACCATTTTAAAGTGGGGGCATACATTGACACTCATGTTTCATTGTGTGATTTTCTTTCTTCCTGCGATGTGTTCCTTTCTTGGTGGTGTCATTGGGTTTGATTTCCTCCAGGAGCATGACATTTCTTTGAGTTGTCCTCTCTTGGAAACATTAAGTACAATGTTCCCTAAGATGAGACCTTGAATTTTTCCTCTCTTGGAGACATTAGGCACAATGCTCCCTAAGAAGAGACCTTGCATGAACTAAGAAAAATCCCTTCGAACATCCCTCTTTTTTGTTGTGTGCATTTTCTTTTTTTATATCTTATTAAATTCATAGAAGTATGGCTTTGATATGGTTCCCTAGGGCTCATCTAGTGGAAAACTAGCTTCACTAGCTCTTGTGAGTGTGCATTTTCTCTTTGTCCTTATTAAAGTCATGGAGGTATGTCTTTGATATTTTTCTTTGGGGCTCACCTAGTGGACAACTAACTTCACTAGCCCTTGTGAGCATGCATTTTGTTTGCATAGTGGACATTGTGTTCTAGTTGTAAGCCTTCTTGGAAACACTTCCTAGACCTAGTCCACAACGCATTGGATGTCCAGTTGAAGCTTGATTCATAGCAAATTTTTTTTTCTTTTTCATTTTTCTATCTTTGATGGTGTATGTTGGAAATTTGGTTATGGCTTCATATATCATCCACAAGTGTGTTCCTTTGTGCCTATGTTGGTCTATCATAGGATCTTTATCTTGGGGGCTTGGCCACCCTCTCATTTATTGTCAACCTATCTTACTAACATTCGTACATTTGAACCCCTCTTGATTACGTGGTTGGCTACTTTACTATGAGTTTGAAGCAAGTTCATCCTCTCACTAAAGTGGGGGCTAGATGTAGTGTAGGAAAATGCATACCCTTGCATTTTCACACTTGTTTCTACCCACCTTGATTTGTTTATCCTTATTTATGTCTTAATTGGTCCTATTTTGCATCCACAAGCCTAAAAAATCATATCTTTTTATGGCTAATCTTGACAAACATCAAAGGATAAATGATAATTTAATGATTATGGTTGTGTGTCCCTAATTTTTGGACTAGGACTAAGACACCACCTAGGGCATCTTTTTCCTCCAAAGGTCTTGGGACCCTCTTTTCAAATGCACCTTAAATTGGCCCCTTTTTGGAGTCTATGACTTGAGTTTCATGCCTCAGGACTAAGACAACACCTAGGGCGTCTTAGTCCTCCTTAAGTTATTTTTGATATTTAATTTAAAATCTTGGAAATATTTAGCCTCATTTAATTAAAAAATTCATTTGTCAGCTTGTTGTGGTGTAATTTTTAGATATTAAGCATATATAAGTATAAATACGAGGTTCTTTCTCTCATTTTTCATCTAAGCATTCAAGTATTCATCCTTATAGCATAATTGGAGTTCATAAGAGCATTCAAGAGCATTTCATCATGCATTTGGAGATATCATCAAGATTCAAGAATCATGTCAAAGATATTCTCGCATCATATGTGTGTTTGAGCTAACATTTGTGATGTAGGGTTTTGATTCAAGAAAGCAATTCAAGTCAAGATCTATCAAGCACTACTTCAATTCAAGATCTACATTCAAGCTAGCCACTTCACACAAGTTTGTAGATTTCATAACAAGGGTTAGTGAGTTGCAACATAGCACTTTGTTTATTCATCATTTCCCTCCATTATTTCATTTCATTCCAAGGTTTAATTACCAACAAGTGGTTTGACCAAGGCAAACCCCCATTTACTAATAATCAAAAAGTTTTTCCTCTATAGCATGTTTGTGTTTGTAGATTTAGGTTAAAGACTTGAAGATCATTTGAAGTGCAAAGTTGCAAAGTTTCAAAGTTACATTGCAAAGTTGTCATCTACAAGGAAACTCACCTATAAGCCAGATTTGGAAGTTTCAGGACTTGAGATTTGAGAAGGAAGTGTAGACATTGAACCTTGGGATCACATTAAAAAATTTCAGAAATTCAAGATGAGACTAAGTTGGAAATAAGGGAGTCTTAGTCCTCTCAAGGGTATTTTGTAGAGATTCTTTTGGATTCTATTCTGACATTCAAAGATTTTGTATTTCCCCTAAAAAATAGTAGTGGGACTAAGATAATAGTAAGGGTGTCTTTGTCCTCCCTAGCATATTTTGACAAAAAATTTGCATTTCCAGAATCCTCATTACATTTTCAGACTTCTCAGGTACATACATCCTAACTTGTTGGTACTTAATTTTTTCATTTGCACTCATGATTTGGCTTGCATTATTAGGTTTTGTGAGTTGAACGTTAAGTTGTATTTTCCAAAGATTTTGCTTCTTGGTGAACCCTTCGAAGCCTAAAGAGGCCCCTAGGTCTTCCTTGTTGAGAATTGACTCACTTTTGTGTTGATAGTCAATCCAATTTGGGATCCTAGGGCATATTTGAATGATGATTGGAGAAGAGTGGTGTTATACATGACCTAGGCCATAAATCACCCATTTTCCTACCAATCATTTCCATATGACTTAATTGTGACTCTTTTATAACTTTACAATGGATAAATATTATTTTTATTATTTCATAGTAAATTATAAACTAAAGTTAGTTACAAGTTAGTTACAAAAGAAGAATACATATATGAGGCTTTTTCTTTTCCAAAACGTCTTTTTTTCTTTCATAATCTTGGATTGTAAGGGTTAGATTTATACAAATCATTACAAAAGAAAACAAAGATAAAAGATATCTAAATGGTATTCTTCAAGTATTTTTTTGGCTATTTGTTCTTCATGTGTTGAGTATTTTTCTTTTTTGTAACTCCCTTTAACCAAATTGTGGAATCATTCAACATTTGAACCATGGGAAATAGGGTGCTCCACCTTTTAGGAGATGGAGCAACTAAGGGACCTATTTCACCCTTAGTTCATTAGGAAACCCTAGAGGCTTCCACCCAATGATTCAATTGAGGGAAGGAATTGCTACAATTATTCATTAACTGTGATTAAAGAGGGGTTTCACCATTTAAATGAATCTTCAAAGGAGAAATGCAAAACCTAATGCACTAAACCGTAGAAACTTAAAATATAAAATCAGATTGCTAAAAAAAAGAGAAAAAAAAAGGTACCTAGAGGATAGGAGATATCTAAACAAGATCTAAAAACTCCAAAAATAAAAAATTTCTAATGTGTACTAGGATTGATATGCCAAATTGAACGATTTATTCCTAGTTTAGGGTTTTTGGGCTGAATCTGGAATCTTCTACTAGAAAATTAGGATTTGCAGAAAATTGATGAAAAAGGGTATAGTGGGACTCATATACCCAAGGTGGTGATTTAGTCCTAGTATTAGGGGTTAGCTAAGTCTTTTGTATCCTCTAGCGATCTTCTGTAAATTTCATGTTTTTCGATTCTAGGTCTAGAAATCTGAATTTTAGCCTGTAGGTGAGTTTCCATGAAGATGACAACTCCTTGACGACTTTGAAAAAATTCCTCAATCTTGTAACTTTATTTTCAAAGGATCTTCAACCTTCAAATCACCTAACTCTACAATCACACATGAAGAGAGGAAAAATGTTGTGTTAGAGAATAGGGGTTTGCCTTGGTCGAACCCTATTTTGGTAATTAAACCTTGAAATGAAATGAAATAAAATGAAGGTGTAGTGTAGGAAATGCATACCATTGCACTTTCACACTTGTTTTGCTTTCCTTTCTTTTCTTATCCTTATTTGTGTCTTAATTGGTCCTATTTTACATCCACAAGCCTAATAAATTACATCTTTTTATGGCTAATCCTGAAAAACAACAATGGATAAATAATATTTTAATGATTTTGGTTGAGTGTCCCTGATTTTTGGGTCGAGACTAAGACACCACCTAGGGAATATTTGTACCCTAAAGGTCTTGGGACCTTGACTTCAAGTGTTCCCTAAATGGGCCCCTTTTTGGAGTTTGTGCCCCAAATTTCATGCCTTGGGACTAAGACACCACCTAGGGCATCTTAGTCAGGCCCCTTAAGGTATTTTTTGGATTTAATTTCAAATCTTGGAAGAATTTAGCCTCCATTAATTAATGAATTCATATGTCAGCTTTTTGTGGTGTAATTTTAGGATATTAAGCATGGATAAGTATAAATACAAGGTTCTTTCAATCATTTTATTTGAACAAGCATTCAAGTATTCATTCCTAAGGAAGTTTTATGAGATCAAGAGCATTCGAGAGCAATTCATCAAGCATTTGGAGCCATCATCAAGATTCAAGCATCATGTGTGTTTTTGAGCTAACATTTGTGATGTATGGTTTTGATTCAAGCAAGCAATTAAAGTCAAGATCTATCAAGCATTGAAGAAAGTCAAGATCTACATTAAAGCTAGCCACTTCACACAAGTTTGCAGATTTCACAACAAGGGTTTGGTGAGTTGCAATAGAACATTTCGTTCATTCATCATTTCCCTTCATTATTCTATTTCATTCCAAGGTTTAATTACCAACAGCGGGTTTTACCAAGGCAAGCCCCCATTTACTAACAATCAATAAGTCTTTCCCCTCTTGTATGTTTGTGTTTGAAAATTTAGGTTGAAGACTTTAAGATCATTTGAAGTGAAAAGTTGTTTTCTTCATGGAAACTCACCTATAGGCTAGATCCAAATGTTTCAAAACCTAACATCAGAGAAGAAGGAAGTGCATACATCAAACCTCAAGATCACATTCAGAGATTTCAAAAATTTAGATTGGGACTAAGATAGTATCAAGGTCATATTAGTCCTCCAAGTGGAATTTTTAAGAGATTCTTTTGGATCTTGTTCTGACATCCGAAGATTCCACATTTTCCCCAAAAATTAGTAGCGATACTAATAAGACATTAGGGCCATCTTAGTCCTCCATAGCACATTTTGATAGCTTCTTTGCATTTCTAGAATCCTTATCACATTTCCAGACTTCCCAGGTACACACATCATAATTTCTATTACTTAATTTTTTTATTTACACTCCTCATTTAGCTTGCATTACTAGGTTTTGTGAGTTGGATGTTTATTTGTCTTTTCCAAGCTTTTGCTTGGTGGTGAACCCTTCAAAGTCTAAAAGAACTCTTCCTAGGTCTTCCTTATTGATAATTGACTCACCCTTTGGGGTTGATAGTCAATCCAAATTGGGTTCCTAAGACATAATTTAATGACCTAGAGAGAATAAGTGGGAACTTCCCCCACAATCTATTCTCTTTACGGTTCATTTTGGTGAACCTGGCATTTTAAATCATTCATTTTCTGATTTGGAGTCCATTAAATTCTTAGATCTAGGTTGTATTCATTATTTCATTGCATCTTGCATTAGTGAAATTGCACCTAGGGTTTCTCATACTTAGTGAAAGAGCATCTAGGGTTTCTCAAATTTGCATTAGTGAAAGTGCATATGGGTGTTGCCACAATAGTGGTTTACACTTTCTGGGAGATCCTGATTTTTGCTGAAATCACATATTTTTAGAAAGTATAATGATTTAGTCCTTGAAAAGTTCCATTTAAAGGATTTCAATTGAAGAGGGTTTGATCGAAGCACCTTAGACCAAGCCCCTTGGATAAAACCCCGCTAGTTTTAAACCATACCTATAATGAAGTCTCTTTTACACCTATCAAAATGTTGATAAAAAATCACTTTTGATTTACCTTTTGGGGGATCAAATGAATTCATTTAAATTTTAGTTTTAAAGTATGTAGTCTTTATTGTAAGCTTCCAAAAAAGTATAATTTTAATTAAATTAAATTAAATTATTATATTTATTTTTATTTGTTGTGAATGTAGGTTTTCCACCAAAAATCAAGCTCTATGTTTTGCACATGTGGAAAATAGAGGATTATAAAAAAAAATTTAAAAATATGAGTGAACTAGATATTGAAGTCCTTGATCCAACAATAAAAAGGAATTTCGATACATACAAAAAAAATTGTGTTATACAGTCTACCTATGTCTGAATTGTAATTGGTTTGACTTCGAAACTTGATTAAGGAAAAAATATTCAATAAAACACTATGAAACCAATTGGAAGCACTAGATATCATAGTTACAAATCTAAATTAAAAAAAATAGAATTTTATCCTTCATGGAAAACAAGTTGTGTTATACAGTGAGAGTCACTCCTTAAAAATGGTGTTTACTGAAAAAAACTAGTTTTCGAAGGGGATGGAAAAAGAAGTGCAATCTGATTCCAAAAATTTTGAAAAAAATATATTTAGAATCTATAGAAAAAATGTCACAAATCACTAGTTTGCATCATCTTCAAATTCCTCATGGTTTAGCCGCTATAGGTGTCTGAAAGTGAAGATTTAGTTAGAAAAAATTAGTTTAGTGTCCAATTTGGCCAAAAATTGTAAACCAGTATTGTGGGATCACCCATATAGGTTGCATTTTTTCTTTCTTGCATCAAATTATCTTATTGAAAAATTAAAAAAGTGCATTTTCAATCATCCTAATTGCATTTAGAAACATTCTTATTGCATTCAACTTTGCATCCAATTGCTTGTCATTGGTTACTTTTCTTACATTCCTTTCCATTATTTTTTGTTTCTTCACATCAGGTCCTTGGGTACGCAACCTGGGAACACTATTAACAACTCATAATTTTATGTTTTTTCAGACAAAAACCTCTCCTGGGACAAAAACTCCCTTCCTGGTGTCTTAGTCCCTCTCAGGGTTTTTGGCTCAGAATCCTGTCTCTATTGTTTGTTGTCTATTTCAAGCCCTAGAACCTCAAAATATCACCAGTAGGACAAAGATGCCCTTGTTGGCATCTTAGTCCCTATTGAATTTGACTTTATAGTTTTCAGTATTTGAAATTTTTTTTTTATGCTTCTATTTGCTCCTTTCAGTTTCCTATTACAGTTTACAAAATTGTTGTTATTTCAATTTCCTTCATTTCAAGTTTATTTATTCAATCTTTAATCATGGATATGTGCTTTGGAAAGCTTTGGATTTCCTTGAAATCTTTGGTTGATGTGTCAAGTTGTGCCTTTGGTAATGATCCTAATGAAATTAAACTCATTCATGCTCACACAACTCCTGATGGATGTCCTCCTCATGATGTTGACATCATTGGAGAAGATGATGAAAACATGAATATGTTCCTAAACAATTTTCTTAAAAACCTTGAAGCTAATGCATCTTTTTATCCATCAATGAAACAACCTAATACCCCTACAATACCATCGCTTGAGATGTTTGGTTACTTTCATCTTGAAACTGAGATAGAATTTGAACCTAAGTTCCCTTCATAAGGTGAACCTAGCTCCTTTAAACAACCAAACACTCAATAATTTTATGATAACAAAGTAACAAACACTCCAATCAATCTAGAAGAAAAATATAGAAAAAGATTCACAATCTTGAGTAAACAAGGACGTGATACAAGTGAACATGAAATTCATCAACTCCTAGCACAAATATCAACTAATGAAAACACAAAAGGGTTAGGATATCAAGATCCCCCTTGCAACATACGATCTCCTAGAGAATATGTAAGGCTTCGTAGTGATGGTATGGTGATCTTAGATTCTCCCCTTGATAGGATCACCCTAGGTCCTCTACCTCAACCTTCAACTAAAGAAGTTGGTGAATCTAGCAAGCACAAGAGACCTTACAAGTTACAAAAACTAAATTTTCCTTTTTTGCTACCTCAAAGTGAAAGGAAACTACAATTTCTTTTAAACAAAGAACTAATAATATTACCACCAATGAGAGATATACTAGTGCTATATCCTAAATATGTAAAAGTTCCACATTGCCAATACCACAAAACTCTCAGACATAGTACTGATGAGTGTCATGCATTCAAGTTCGTATTGAAAAACTTACACTTTGATGGCAATGCTTTTCATCTAGTGATTGAATTGTAGGACTCTAAAACCCCCCTTGTCATGTAATAGTTGTAGAACAGTCTATTCTCACTATTACATGATCTTTCTCATCACCTACCTCGCCTCATTCTTGTCTTGCACTTAGTGGGGGAAAGAAGTAGATAGCCTTGTCCTAGTAAGGAATTTGTTATTGTCCCTTAGGTTCATTGTCTACCTTCCGCTTATATAGATTGAGATTGGGAGGTAGATGGTCTGCCTTAGGTTGGCTCGCATGTGCTTTACTAGTCTTTTTTTTCCTTTTTTCTTTCTTTTTATTTGATTACATGTGTGTAATGTGATCCCCCATTTTGTTTAATGTTTCCTCTCTATTTACATTCTTCTATTTGTACCTTCATTCTTATATATGTCATATGCTTTTTCCTTCTCATTGATCTTTACCTTTCATTTTCATTTTTGTCTTTTGTTTCCCTTTTGGGGATGATGCAAGGCATCAAGACACCCTAGGTCTCTTCCATGTTGACCCAAAAGATTTTTCATTATCTTTCCTTTTACTTTCATTTTTTTCTTGTGTTTTCCTTTCAGGGATGATGCAAGGTGTTGAGACACCCTATGTCTCTTCCATGTTGAATAAAAAGGTTCTTTGTTTTTTTTCTCTTTGTGTCATTCTTCTAGTTCTATGTGTGTTTTGGGAATGATGACAGTTTTGAGCTCTCTAATAACATTGCAACAAAGATAGATATTGACCTTGAATCCATAGATCCCTAATGTGTTTCTAGGGGGAAACCCTCTTTTCCTTTTTCATATTTTGGCTACTTTAAAGTAATTTCGCACAACATGGTCTTATAAATTCCTTTAAAGTGGAGGCACACATTGGAATTATTTTTGGCATGATTTCATTTGCATTTGTTTTCATGTTCCTTGTGCGATTTCCTTTCTTCTTGTGATGTGTCCTTTTCTTGGTGGTGTCATTGGCTTTGACTTCCTATGAGAGAATGATATTTCCTTATCCTCTCTTGGAAACATTAGGTAAAATTTTCCCTAAGATGAGACCCTTTCACTTGTCCTCTCTTGGAAACATTAGGTACAATGTTCCCTAAGATGAGACCTTTTCACTTGTTCTCTCTTAGAAACATTAGGAATGATGTTCCCCACAATGAGACCTTGTATTTATCCCCTTTTAGAGATGTTAAGAAAAATTTCCCCTAAGATTAAGACCTCACACAAAGTAAGAAAAATCCCTTTGAACATCCATCTTTCCTATTGCTTTTTCTTTGTACCTTATTAAAGTCATGGAGGTATGGATTTGATATGGTCTGTTACGGCTCACCTAGTGAAAAACTAGCTTCACTAGACCTTGTGAGTGTGCATTTTATTTTTGTACCTTATTAAAGTCATGGAGGTACAACTTTTATGGTTTCTTGGGGCTCACCCAGTGAACAACTAGCTTCACTAGACCTTGTGAGCATGCATTGTTTTTGCATAGTGGACAATGCATTCCACTTGTAAACCTCTCTTGGAAAAATAGCCTAGATATAATCCACAACACGTTGGACGATCAGTCGAAGCTTGATCTGCAACATTTTTCTTTTTCTTTTTCCTTTTTCTATATTTGATGGTGTATCTTTGCAATCTGGTTATGGCTTCATATATCATCTGCATGTGTGTTCCTTTGTGCCTATTCTAGTTTTCCATAGGATCTTGATCTTGGGGGCTTGGCCACCCTCTTGGTTATTTTCATCCTATCTTACTAACATTCATACATTTGAACCCCTCTTTATTGTCTAGTTGGCTACTTTAGTGTGACTTTGAAACAAGTCCATCCTCTCACTAAAGTGGGGGCTAAATGTAGTGTAGGAAAATGCATACCCTTGCATTTTAACACTTTTTTGGGCGTGCCTTGCTTTGTTTATCATTATTTGTGTCTTAATTGGTCCTATTTTACATCCACAAGCCTAATAAATTATATCTTTTTATGGCTAATCCCAACAAACATCAATGGATAAATGATAATTTAATGAGTTTGGTTGAGTGTCCCTAATTTTTGGGTTGAGAATAAGATGCCACCTAGGGCGTTTTTGTCCCCCAAAGGTCTTGGGACCCTGATTTAAAGTGTGCCCTACAAGGGCCCCTTTTTGGAGTCTATGCCCCGAGTTTCATGCCTCGGGACTAAGATGCCACCTAGGGCGTCTTAGTCCCCCTTAAGCTATTTTCATTTAGCATCTTTTAATTAATGAATTTGTATTTCGACTTGTGGTGTAATTTCGGGATATTAAGCATGGATAAGTATAAATACAAGGTTCTTTCAATAATTTTTTCTGAACAAGCATTCAAGTATTCATTCCTAAGGAATTTTTATGAGATCAAGATCCTTAAAGAGCAATTCATCAAGAATTTAGAGCCATCATCAAGATTCAATCATCATATCAAGGATATTCTTGCATCATCTATATTTTTTAGCTAATGTTTATGATGTAGGATTTTGATTCAAGAAAGCAATTCAAGTCAAGATCTCTCAAGCATTCAAGCAATTCAAGATCTACATTCAAGCTAGCCACTTCACACAAGTTTGTAAATTTCACAACAAGGATTTGGTGAGTTACAACATAAAATTTTGTTTGTTCATCATTTCCCTTCATTATTCTATTCCATTCCAAGGTTTAATTACCAACAAGGGGTTTGACCAAGGCAACCCCCATTTACTAACAATCAACAAGTTTTTTTCCCTCTTGTATGTTTGTGTTTGCATATTTAAGTTGAAGAATTGAAGATCATTTGAAGTGAAAAGTTGAAAAGTTGTCATCTTTAGGGAAACTCACCTATAGGCCAGATTCAAAAGTTTTAGAACCTGAGGTCAGAGAAGAAGGAAGTGTATAAAGGAAGTGTATACATCAAACCTTAGGATCACATTCAGAGATTTTAGAAATTCAAATTGGGACTAAGATGGTTGGAAGGGTTTCTTAGTCCTCCAAGTGGAATTTTGTAGAGATTCTTTCAAATCCCATTTTGGCATCTGAAGATTCTATATCTGTCCCAAAAAATAGCAGTGGGACTAATAAGACAGTAATAGTGTCTTAGTCCTCCATAGCACATTTTGACATCTTTGTATTTTTGGAATCCTCATCACATTTCCAGACTTCCCAGGTACACAATCGTAACTTTCTATTACTTAATTTTGTCATTTACACTCATCATTTCACTTGCATTACTAGGTTTTGTGAGTTGAATGTTTATTAGTCTTTTCCAAGATTTTGCTTGGTGGTAAACCCTTAAAATCCTACAAGAACCCTTCCTAGATCTTCTTTATTGAGAATTGAATCACCCTTTTGGGTTGATATTCAATCCAATTTTGGTTTCAAGGACATAATTGAATGACCTAGAGAGAATAAGTGGGCATGCCCCCCCCACTCTATTTTATTTACGGTTCAGAAGGAATGATGAATGAAAAAATGCAATGTTCCAACTCGCCAATCACTTGAAATAAAGGCTGCAATATTATGTAAAATTGCTCCAATGGATGTTGATCTTTACAATTGATTCAATGGTTGAGATAATGTCTTTAAATTCTTGCTTGAATCATAAAACATACCTCACAAATATTATCTCAAAAACACACATGATGCATCAAGACCTTTATATTATGCTTGAATCTTTAATTGATGCTCCAAAATTCTTCATAATCAACTCTTGAATGCTCTTGAATTTCTAAATCACTTTTAAACTTGATTTAGGAATGCTCTCTTGAAAATCTTAGGTGAAACTATGTGAACTAACCTTGTATTTATACTTGTCTATGCTAAATTATTTGAAATTACAACACTATAGCCAACATCAGGTATAGGAGAATAAAATACCACCAAGAATTTGATTTAAAATAGGTCTTGGTTAAAGAAAGACTCATACACCACCATAGGAATATGAGTTCTAGTGTCTTAAACATGGGACGCAAACTCCAAAAAGTGTCTTGTTTAATACAATGTTTAAAATTAGTCCCTAAAACCTAAGTGGGACCCATATGCCCAAGGTGGAATATGAGTCCTAGATCACTAGATTTGGAACACACAACCTCAAACATTGAATAATTATTTATCATTTATTAAATTTTAGGATTATCCTCAGAAAAATGCATTTAATTAGGCTTTTGGGTACAAAATAGGACAAAATAAGGCATTTAAAGAAGCCCAATTTTAGCGAGGGCCCAAAGAAGTATGAAAATGGAAAGGGATACATTTTTCTACACTAAATTTAGCCCCCACTTTAGTGAAAGGAGGAACTTGCTTCAAAATTATGCTATAGTAGACAAATACGCATCAAGAAGGGTCCAATTGTATCAATTCTAGTGTGATAGGAGGACAATAATAAAGAGGGATGATCAATTCCATAGGATCAAGATCCTATGGAAAAATGACATGGGAACAAAAGAACACACATGTGAATGATGTATGAAGCAATAAAAATATACAAGCATACACTGCCAAAGACAAAGAAGAAATAAAAAGAAAAGGAAGGGGTGGAACAAGCCTAGATTCTTTGTCCAACACGATGTGGATCAATCCTTAGTTGTTTTTCCAAATAAATGTTTACAAGTGGAACAGGATGTCTACTATGTAAACCAAACGCATGCTCACAAGGGCTAGTGAAACCACAATCCGTCCACTAGGTGAGCACCCAGAGAGGTGAGACACATATGCACATAGCCGGTATGCACTCACACACACAAGCAAGTGGCTATGGGAAAGTCACACCTAGGTTCAACTCCCATATGTACAAACTATACCAAAGCTATACGTCCTGATAACTTTGATAAGGCACCACACAACATGAACAACAAGATTCATGAGGTAAGAAAAACTTCATATGCTTAACACCCATGAACAAATAGGATGGCACAAGAGGAGAGCAAAGTGTGTTATGCAAGGTGTCCATATAACAATTATTGTAAATGAAAAATAGTGTAAGGTACGTTCAAAGGGGTTTTACTTAGTTCATGTAAGGTCTTAACTTAGGTGACATCGTGCCTAATGTCTCCAAGAGAGGACTAATTGAAGAAGATTCAAAACTTGTGGGATGCAGTGTGTTGTATTAGTCTACTAATAGGAATATAATATGCTCAGAGAGATCACGGTCTTGAAAGATATCACACCCAATGTCATCACAAAGAGAAAGACACATCACATAAATTAAGAAGACCACACAATGAAACATGAGTTTTAATATGTGAGAGAATAATGCCAATGTATGCCCCCCCTTTAAATAAATTGCTAAACACCATGATGTGAGTGATTACTTTAAAGTAGAAAATGATAAATGCTAACAATAAAGAGGACATGAGAGCTTATTTTGAAATCCCTATGTCAATTCATATGTTTCCAAATGAGGCTATGTCATGAAAAAGGATTTTCCCCCAAAATGAAATCCCAAAATAGCACACAAGGGATCCACGGATTCAGGGTTAGTATGTGTTTGCTACAATTTTTGTTAGAGAGCTTAGAAACATCATCATTCCTGAAATACTCATGGAATAGGAAGAATGACACAAAGAGAGAGAGAAAAAAAAAGACAAATATTTTGGGTCAACATGGAAGAGACCTAAATATCTTGACACCTTGCATTATCTCCAAAAGGAAAACACAATTGATACAAACCAAAAAGATAAAGGTTTATGACATAGAGAAGAGTGTAGATACAAATAGAGGAATGTCACAAAGAGAGCTACACCAAAAAAATGGTATGCAGAGATCACATTATACACATGCAATCACACTCATAAAATTTTAAAAAAGAAAATAAAGGAAAGACTAGTAAGGCACATGCCAGTCAACCTATAGAAGGTTTTCTACATCCCAATCTTGTTCATCATATGCGAAAGGTGAAAAACTATCCAAAGGGATAATAGCAAGTGTCAAACTATGAGAAGCACCAATTTCAATACTCTTCTTAGGAGAATTGCCATTTAAGCTCATAGAAGAGGACAAAAATATATTTAATTCATTATACACTTCCTCATCAATTTTAGCAATCTCATCATCATCGTCTAAGTTAATCACAATAGGAGGTCAAATGATAATTCCCAAAGAAGGTGCTAGTTCTAGTTGAGGTTGTGATAGAGGATATTTTTGTTGTGGTAAAAGTGGAGACTCCTCGTGTATTGATTCAGTAAAGTTTGGATGTTGATTTTCTTTGTTGTTCTCTTCATTTAACCTTCGAGCAATCGCACAACGTCTATGCCTATGCTTTCTAGAATTTCTATTTATTTTAGTATGATTTTCAAGTTGTGTTTGTGTAGAAGTGGTTTTGTCAACCTTAGGTTGCTTTTCTTCCTTTAGAGGAGGAATGAAAGGAACTATGAGAGGTTGTTCAACCACTTTCTCTTTAGCTTTGTAAACTTTTTTTTATCTTAGGAAGCATGATGGGATTTTTTTGGTTGTCTCTTGGTGTTTTGTGGGAGGTAGGAAAAGGATTTTTCTTGGGTTGGCCTTGGTTACTTGGAATGGTTTTTGGTTCTAACATGGTTTCATCAAGGATAATAGGCTCAATCATAGGTTGAGGCATGTTTTGAAGGGATAATTCTACTATGCACTTTTCCTTAAACTTTTGATAGGATTTGAGAAGGAAATCCTCACAAGGTTTAATAGGTTCAATAAGCTCAGGCCAAAAAAAATCTAATGAAAAATTCCCAAGGGAAGACAAGATTAAAGCCACTATAGTGCATAGTAAAGATCTCATTGCCAAAGGGAAACTTTAAAATTTTATGCACAACCAACGAGATGACTTCCATGGAGCATAGCCATGGATAACCAAGCTTCACATGGAATTAATATGATGTCAAGATGATGGAGAAAGAGATATCTAATTGTTTCAGTCCAAATTTTAAAGGAAGCTTGATCAAACCAATCGTAGGGAAGACAAAACCATTATGCATTTTTATCCATGCTTTCGGTTTGTCATATGTTTCTTGATAAATTTCATGTACATGTAAGAATTCTTTAGTGATCACATTCTCTCCAAAGATGAGATCAATTAATATGCCATTAGTGGGCTTATCATTGTTTCAACCATCTATGTAAAGAGGACCATCAGGTGTCATCCTAATTATATCTTGTGATTAGAAAGCAATGTCAAGAGGAATTTTAGTTTGACCCTTACGAGGTTGATTTTTTATCAATCCAACCATGTTATCCATAGGACTTTGTTCATCAGTATCCATATTATCATCATCAGTGTCAACATTTAACACATCATTCTTCTTAGTTTCACTAGCTTTGACAAATGAAATATTATGGTTTGGCATAGGATTGTTAAATATTTGGAATTTTTGGTTAGGAGGGGAAATGGATTTATTATATCGATCATTGAAACCACCAATTTGAATATGATTAGAATCAATGAGGTCTTGCACAAGATGTTTAAGATGCTTACAATGTTTTGTATCATGTCCATTTTGATGGTGTAAATGACAATAGGAATTTGAGCTAAAATTCAAAGGTAAAGGCTTATTAGGATTGAGAGTTTTAACAAGAGGTAAGAAAATCAAGTTTTGTTCTAGAAGTTGTAACATGGTGTTATGGAGGATATTGGGTAAGGGAGTAAATTATCTTTTTAGATCCCCAAATGTAAAAGGATTTGTCTTCTTTATAGAAGCCACTTGGGTATCAACATTTTAGGTTGGTTGAGGGGGATTTTGTTGAAGGAATTCTTTATTCTATTTCATAAAAGGTTGATAATTGTTTTGATTTGTGGATTAAGACTTTTTAGGATGACTAGAGGTGGGGTTTGTTTCATGACTACTAACCGAGTTTCAATAATCATGAAGGGTGGTACAAAAGTGTATGAAGGAGGGGAATTTCATCATGCAAAGCTTATCTTGCATCTTAGTTTGTAAGTTCTTAATGAACATTCATTGAAAGTGAGGATCGAGAATCTTCACGTCGATTTAGGAAAAAAGCAATTGGTAGTGTGAAATGAAATCAGTAACCTTTTCATCATACTTTTTCTTACATCTCATCAAATTAGTTAGTCATTTTATGGGTCATGTGCACTTTGAAATGGTTAATAAAGACCTCAACAAGTTCATTGAATGAATGAATTGAGTTATTTAGTAATGAGGATGTATTGTAGAAAAATATATCCCTCTACACTTTTACACTTTTTTGGGCCCTTGTCAACTAAATGGACTTAATTGGGCCTTATTTATGGTGTTTTAAAGTGTTTACTTACACTTTCACCCTAATCTAGGGTTTCATTAATTAATTGGGCTTCTCTATGCTTTAATTGGTCCTATTTTGCATCTGCAAGCCCTAATTAATGCATCCTTCCTAGGATAATCCTGACACATAGTAATGATCAATTAGAAATTAATATTATTAAATTGTATGCCCCAAATTTACTGATATGGGAATCATATGCCACCTTGGGCATATGGGTCCCACCTAAGTTTTAGGGGCCTGATCTAGATTTCACATTAAACTAAGCATTTATTGAGAAATGTGTCCCAAGCCTAACCTAATGGGACTCATACACCCCAACTAGTGTATGAGTCCCACTTAGCTTAGAACTAAATTAAATTCAAATTCTTGGTGGGATTTTATTCTCCTAGATCTTATGTTGGCTTGTAATGTTATCATTTCAGGAAATTTGGCATAAACAAGTATAAATACAAGGTTTTTCCACATATTTTCTTCTAGCAACTTTAATGAGAACATGTTATCTAATAATTTTAAGCATTCTAGCAATTTTTTTATTCAAGGGGTAAACGCTTTTGACCAGAGCTATGAACCGGATACAACCATTCAACAATAACACCCCAATGGGGTTTGAACCTTGGTGGCAAGAACAACAATGCCACCTATAAACCATCACACCATGCCAATACCAGCAAGCATTCTAGCAATTCAAGAGCCTTCAAGATTTGATTATCAAGCATTTTGGATCATTCTTCAAGTATCAAGCATCATGACAAATTCATCATGCATCATGTTTGTTTTGGAGCTAACATTTGTGATGTAGGGTTTTATGATTCAAGCAAGGATTCAAGTCAAGGTCCATATCATACAAGCAAGAGTCAAGAACCATATTCATGCTAGCCATTACTTGCAAGATTGTAGCATCTTATTCAAGGTTTTGGTGAGTTGCAACATCGCATATTTGTTCATTCATCATTCCTCCTTTCTATTTGATTTCATTTCAAGGTTTTATTACCAGAATAGGGTTTGAACAAGGAAAACCCCTATCCCCTAACAAAACAACATTTTTTCCCTCTCTTTGATGTGTGATTTGCAGATCTATGTTGAAGATCCCTTGAAGACAAATATTGGAGAAAATTTATCAAGTTTTCAAGTTTTCAAAGTTGTCACCTTACTTGCAAGATCATGGAAAGTCACGTACTAACAAAATTTAGTGTTTTTGAACTAGAGTTTTGGTAGGAAGAAAGCTACAAGAATTCATCAGAGGATATCAGAGTTTTAGAGAAACCCTAATAATAGGACTAGATTTTTCACTTGTGGAATATAAGTCCCAATATACCTATTTTAGAATTTTTCTATAGATCCTGATTCAACAGTTCTAGATTTTGTTTTCAGCCCGAAACCCTATTCTAGGACTAAATCACCCCTACTGGCGTATGAGTCCCAATATACATAAAAATTAGTATTTACAGACCTTCATTCAAGAGTCTTCATTTTCTAGGTGCACCTTTGTACTTTCTCAGTCCTTTATTTTTCATTTCAGTTTCATAATCTAGGTCATACAAATAGGTTTTACATACCTTTTTCATTTCTTGTCTTTCCAATCCCTAGCTTGGTGGTGAACCCCTCTTTAGTTTTTAATAAAACCCTAGGACAACCTTTAGTAGATCTCTTTCCATTATTTCATCCTTAGGTTGAGATCTCTAGGGTTTCCTTGAGTGAAACTAAGTGAAATAGGCCCTTATCCTTTGTTCCATATCCTAAAAGGTGGAACCCTATTTCCAAGGTTTCATTTTGGTGAACCTACCCTTTAGAACATTTCATTTTCTAATTTGGAGTGCATCATAGTCCTCAATCTAGCTTGCATTCACTTTGCATTAGGTTTTGCATTAGTTAATTTTCATCTAGGGTTTCAAAATTTTGCATTGGTGAAAGTACATATAGGTTGCATTTTTTCCACTTGCATTATTGAATTTCAATTGAAAACTATAATTGTGTATTGTTAAAAAATGTCATCGGGGACATTTTCACACTTGTTTGGGCCCTCCTTGCAAAATTGGGCTTACGGATGCCTTGATTTAGTGTTGAAACATTCACATTAGGTCTCGGGCCATTGTCAAATAATGGATTTAAATGGTACCTTGCTAAATTGTTGTGAAGTGTTGTAACTCACTTTCACACTTTTCTAAGGTTTTATTAATTAACTACACCTAGTAAACCTCTTTTTAATCAAAATAAACCTTAATCATGCCTTAGTTGGAGTGTTTTAAAGTTCCCTAACACACTTTCACACTTTTCTAGGGTTTTCATTAATAATTAGGCTTTCTTATGCTTTAATTGGCCTTATTTTGCATCCACAAGGCTCATTTAATGCATCATTTCAAGGATAATCTTGACACAAATCATTAGCCAATCATAATTCAAATGTTTCAAGCTTGAATGACACAAATTTAGTGATTTGGGACTCATTCGCCACCTCGTGCGAATGAGTCCCACCTAGATGTTTGGGTCTTGAACTTCATTTCACACCTTCTCAAGCATTTTTGAATTTTGGTCCCATACATTATGCCTAATGGGACTCATTCATCACCTTGGGTGAATGAGTCCCATTTAACTCAAAATTAAATTTAATTCAAATTCTTGGTGGTATTTTATTCTCCTAGATCTGATGTTAGCTTGTAGTGTTGTAATTTTGGGAATTCTTGCATAATTGAGTATAAATACAAGGTTCTTTCTCTCATTTTCACCCCAAGCATTCAAGCAGTCATCCTTATAGAAAAGATGAGTTCACAAGTGTTTACAAGAGAATTCAAGGGAAAATTATCAATCATTTTAGAGCACCATTCAAGCATCAAGTGTCATCTCAAGGACTTCATACATCATGTTTGTTTTGGAGCTAATAATTGTGATGTAGGATTTTATGATTCAAGCAAGCAATTCATTCAAAATCTATCATCTTCAAGCAAGATTCAAGATATACATCTATTGGAGCCATCTCATATATGTTTACATCACTTCATTGCTAGGGTTTGGTGAGTTGCAACATCTTATTTTGCTCATTTATCATTCTCCATTACTATTTCATTCTATTTCAAGGTTTGATTACCAAAATGGGGTTTGACCAAGGAAAACCCATATCCACTAACCCAACAACATTTTTATCTCCTTTGTGTGTGATTTGCAAGTCTAGGTTAGATATTTCCTAAGGAGCAAGATTAGAGAAAATTTGTCAAAGAGATCAAAGTTGTCAAAGTTATCATCAAACAATGGAGAACTTTGAAGATCACATATAGGTTGCAAATCATAGTTTCAAATCTAGAAATCAATCAGGAAGGACATATTAGAAAGAGAAGAGTAGGATTAGAATTTGAAGCTTAAAAAAACCCTAACTAGATTGATTTGCTACTTCTGGTGAATAAGTCCCATTTCTAGTAAAAATTCATATTTTTGCATATTTGAATACCCATTTGGCAGATTCACGTTCCTACAAAGAAACCCAGATTTTGGACTAATTCACCTAGCTTGGTGAATGAGTCCCAGTTAAAATTAAAGTCATATTTTCCAATGTTTCAGACCTCCATTCAACCATTTCCATATTTCCAATTGCACACCATTCATCTCATAGTTTTCTATTTTGTTTCATTTACTTTTCTAGGTCATTTTGTAGGTCATTGCATTGAATTAGGGTTTAGTGTTTCATCTTACATTTGATTTATCTTCCCAAGTTCTTACTTGGTGGAGAACCCCTTATTAGTTTTCATTTAGGCCCTACAATATCCCTCTTACAAGATCTCTTTCTCCTTTGCATTGAGATCTCAAGGGTTTGTTCTTGAGTGAAAGAGAAATTTGACCTTATAGGTCTTAAACCCTAGAGGGAAAGCAAAAAAAATTATTTCTTTCATTTTGGTGAACCTGCATTTAGAACATTATAATTCTAATTTGGAGTGCATTATCATCCTAGATCTTGCTTGCATTAACACTGCATTAGGGTTTTCATTAGTTAATTGGCATTCTATGGTTTCTATTTTGCATTAGTGAAAGCTCATATAGATTTCATTTTTGCATCTCATTTCATTTAAAATAAAACAAAATCTACATTTTCATTCAAGATATAGATCATAAAACATAAAAAGCATAAAATTCAATTGAATTTTTTTGAAAATTATGAAAAAATTCATTGGGACTCATTCACCACCTTGGGAAATTCAATCCCAATGCAGATTCTATACTGCATTTTCTGGCATTTAAAGCTTTGTTTTTGAGTTTTTGTTTATTGTTATTTCCTTTCTATTTCATTTTATAGATCTTCTATTTCACTCAATTCATTGCATCTAGTTTAAATTCATTCATCTTGTGCATTACTTAAATTCAAAATTGCATCTACAACATTTCATTTCACATTGTTGCATAGTTTAGAATTTGAAATTTGAATCATGGATATGTGCTTTGGTAAGATTTGGATGTCCTTCAAATCCTTAGTGGATGGGTCAAGCTGTGCTTTTGGAAATGACCCTAATGAAATTGAACTTACCCATGCTCACTCAACTCCTAATGCATGTCCTCCTCGTGATGTTGACATCATTGGAGAAGATGAAGATAGCATGAATAAGTTCCTAAATTATTTTCTTAACAACCATGAAGATAATGCATCCTTTTATCCATCAATGAGCCAACCAACACCCCCTACAATATCACCTCTTGAGATGTTTGGTTACTTACATCCTAAAACTAAGAAAATAGTTGAACCTAAGTTCCCTACAATAGGTGAACCTAGTTCCTTTAAGCAAGAAAATACTCAACCATTTTATGATAACAAAGTAACAAACACTCCTATCAATCTAGAAGAAACATATGGAAAAGGATTCACAATCTTGAGTAAACAAGGATGTGATAGAAAAAGTGAACACAAAATTCATCAACTATTAGAGAAAATACCAACTGAAGAAACCAAAGGGTTAGGATATCAAGATCCCCCTCTCAAAATAAGTGCTCCTAAATAATACCTAAGGCTTCATAGTGATGATATGATTATCTTAGATTCTCCTCCTGATATGAATGTTATCGTTCCTAAAGAACAAAAATTTATTTATAACAATGACACGGATGATAGGACCATATTAGATCCTTTCCCTCATAATTCAACTAGAGAAGTTGGTGAATCTAGAAAATGAAAGAGGCCTTACAAACTAAAGAAATTAAAATTCCCTTGTCCATCATCTGAAAGTGAAAAAACATTACAAATACTTCTAAACCAATGACTTATACTATTGTCGCCTATGAAATACAAGCTAATACTATATGCTAAAGATGAAAAGGTTCCATATTGTCAATACCACAAAAATCTTGGACATAGTACTAATAAGTGTCATTCATTCAAAATTATCTTGAGTAAATATCACTTTGATAATGATAATTGTTTCCCAGTGATTGCATAACATCTCCTTTTCTCATTGTCATGTAATAGTTGTAAAATATTTCATTCTCACCATTTCATGACCTCTCTCATCTCCTACCTCAGCTCATTCTTGTCTTGCACGTAGTGGAGGCAAGAAAAATATAGCCTTGTCCTAGTAATGCACTTTCTATTGTCCCTTTAGCTACTTGTCTACCTTCAGTGTGCAATGAACATGATTGGGATGTAGATGACTTGCTAGAGGTTGACTCACATGTGCCTTACTATCCTTTCACATCTATCCTTTTCTTTTGTGTGATGATATGTGTGTAATGTGATGCCTTGTGATATTTTTTTTATGTTCTCTCTCTCTTTATGACATTCCTCTATTTGTACCTACATTCTTCTCTATGTCGTAAATATTTGTTTTCCTTTATCTTGTGTTTTCCTTTTGGGGATGATGGTCAAGACATTCATGTCTCTTCCATGTTGACCTAAAATGATTTTCCTTTTCTTATTCTTTATCTCTTTTCATTTGTCTTGTGTTTTCCTTTTGGGGATAATGCTCGAGACATTCATGTCTCTTCCATGTTGACCTAAAATAATTTTCCTTTTCTTATTCTTTATCTCTTTTCATTTGTCTTGTGTTTTCCTTTTGGGGATGATGTGTGAGACATTCATGTCTCTTCCATGTTGACCTAAAAGGATTTTCCTTTTCTTTTTCTTTCTCTTTTCATTTGTCTTGTGTTTTCCTTTTGGGGATGACGCAAGGAATCAAGACATTCATGTTTCTTCCATGTTGACCCAAAAGGATTTTCCTTTTCTTTTTCTTTATCTCTTTTAATTTTAATTTTTTTCCTTTTGGGATGATGCAAGGCATCGAGACATTCATGTCTCTTCCATGTTGACCCAAAGGTGTTTCTCTATTTTCTCTCTCTTTGTGTCATTCTTCTAGTTCTATGAGTATTTGGGGAATGATGATAGTTCTGAGCTCTCTAAAAATATTGAGCAAGAACATACTGATCCCAAATCCATAGATCCCTTATGTGTTTGGTTTTTTCATTTTGGGGGAACCCCCTCTCTTTTTCCTTTTGCATGAAGTAGCTTTACTTGGAAACATATCACTTGTTATAGGGTTTTTCAAGTTATCTCTTATGTCCTTTTATTGTTTGCATTTATCATTTTCTACTTTAAAGTAATTGCTCACAACATGGTGTTTAGCAATTTATTTAAAGTTGGGGCATACATTGGCATTACTCTTTTGCATTTTTCCTTTTCATGGTTCATAGTACAGTCCTTTTATTTCATATGACACATTTTTTCCTTTGTGGTGACATTGGGTGTAATGTCCCTTAAGAGTGTGATCTCTCTTCCTCTTAATGGTTTGATGCGACACACAACATCCCCTAAGTTGAAAATTTTCTATTCTTTGATTGGTCCTCACTTGGAGACATTAGGCACAATGTTCCCTAAGTTAAGACCTCACATGAACTAAGCAAGACTCTTATGAATGTTCCTTATTGTTGCATTTGCATTTTTCAGTTATATGGCCACCTTACATAACACAACTTGCATGCCTATGGAGCCATCTTGTTTGTTCATTATCTCCAATCATACAAAGTTTTTCTTGCCTCACGATGATCAAAAATCATTTTTGTGTGGTGCCTTACTAAAGTTATCAAGAGGTATAACTTTGGTATGGTTGAGAAAAAATATGAACCGAGGCATGACTTCCCCCATAGCCACTCACGTGTGAGTTTTAGTGAATTTTGGTTGTGTGTGTATGTGTCTCATCTTCTTGGACTTCTCACCCAACAGAAAGCCTGAAGTTTCATTGCCTTAGAGTGAGTATGCATTTTTTGGAAAAACAACCTAGATCTGATCCACATCATGATGGACAAATGATTGAAGCTTGATCTAAATATTTTATCTTTTACCCTTTCTCTTTATCATCTTTGACAGTGCATGCTTTTGCTTTTTTGTTTCTATTTATATCATTCGCATGTGTGTTCTTTTGTGCCTATGTTGGTTTTCCATGGGATCTTGATCCTGGGGCTTGATTACCCCCTTGATCATTGTCATCCATATTATCGACATTAGTACACTTGGACCCTCTTGATGCATGTTTGTCTACTTTAGTGTGAGTTTGAAGCAAGTTCATTCTCTCACTAAAAGGGGGGCTAAATTTAGTGTCGAAAATGTCGCCGAGGAAATTTTCACACTTGTTTGGGCCCTCCTTGCAAAATTGGGCTTAATGATGCCTTGATTTAGTGTTGTAATATGGTTGACACATTCACATTAGGTCTTGCGACCTTGTGAACTAATGGATTTAAATGGTACCTTGCTAAAGTGTTGTGAAGCATTGTAACTCACTTTCACACTTTTCTAAGGTTTTATTAATTAACTACACCTAATAAACCTCATTTTCATCAAAATAAACCTTATCCATGCCTTACTTGGAGTGTTGTAAAGTTTTCTAACAAACTTTCACACTTTTCTAGGGTTTTCATTAATAATTGGGATTTCTTATGCTTTAATTGGCCTTGTTTTCCATGCACAAGCCTCATTTAATTCATCTTTTCAAGGATAATCTCAACACAAATCATTATCCAATCATAATTCAGGTGTTTTAGGCTTGAATGACCAATATTTAGTTATCTAGGACTCATTCGCCACCTTGGGTGAATGAGTCCTACCTAGATTTTTGGGTCCCAAACCTGATTTCACACCTTCTCAAGCATTTTTTAATTTTGGTCCCATACATTATGCCTAATGGGACTCATTCACTACCTTGGTTGAATGAGCCCTGTTTAGCTTAAAATTAAATTTAATTCAAATTCTTTGTGGGATTTTATTCTCCTAGATCTGATGTTAGCTTGTAATGTTTTAATTTCAAGAATTCTTGCATAACTGAATATAAATACAAGGTTCTTTCTCTCATTTTTACCCCAAGCATTCAAGCATTCATCCTTATAGAAAATTTGAGTTCAGTAGTGTTTACAAGAGTATTCAAGAGTATTCAAGGGTAGATTAACAAGCATTTTAGAGCAGCATTCAAGCATCAAGCATCATGTCAAGAACTTCATGCATCGATGTTTGTTTTGGAGCTAACAATTGTGATGTAGGATTTTATGATTCAAGCAAGCATTTCATTCAAGATCTATTATATTCAAGCAAGATTCAAGATATACATCCATTGGAGTCATCTCATATATGTTTGCAACACTTCATCACTAGGGTTTGGTGAGTTTCAACATCTTATTTTGTTCATTCATCATTCTCCATTACTATTTCATTATATTTCAAGGTTTGATTACCAAAATGGGGTTTGACCAAGGAAAACCCCTATCCACTAACCAAACAAAATTTTCCCATCTCCTTTGTGTGTGATTTGTAGTTCTAGGTTGTAGATTTCCTAAGGAGAAATATTGGAGAAAATTTGTAAAATAGATCAATGTTGTCGAAGTTATCATCAAACATTGGGGAAAATAGGAGATCACCTAAAGGATGCAAATTAGGGTTTTAGATCCATAAATCAATCAGGAAGGACATAAAAGATAGAGAAGAGAAAGATTAGATTTTGAAGCTTTAGAAAACTCTAAATAGACTAATTTGTCACTTCTAGTGAATGAGTCCCAGTTTTAGTCAAAATTCATAGTTTTGCATATTCAAATACCCATTTAGAATATTCATGTTCCTGCACAGAAACCCAAATTTTGGACTGATTCACCCAACTTGGAAAATGAATCCCATTTAGCAATAAAGTCAAATTTTCCAGTGTTTCATACCTCCATTCATCCATTTTTGAATTTCCAAGTGCACACCATTCATCTCACAGTTTTTTGTTCGATTTCATTTACTTTTCTAGGTCATTTTGTAGGTCATTGCATTCAATTAGTGTTTAGTGTTGCATCTTACATTTAATTTATCTTCCCAAGTTCTTACTTGGTGATGAACCCCTTATTAGTTTTCATTCATGCCCTAGAACAACCCTCTTGCAAGACCTCTTTCTCTTTTGCATTAAGATCTCAAGGGTTTTTTCTTGAGTGAAAGTTAGTGAAAATTGTCCTTCTAGGTCCTAAACCATAGAAGGAAAGAAAATTAAATTTTCTTCCTTTCAAATTTCACTTATGTATACATCATACAAACCAAAACATGTAACAATCACTCAAAATTTTCTAAAATTTATGTAAAATCCCTAATTTGGGACTCATACGCCCCTCTAGGTGATCTACTCCTAGAGAACAATTTATTTTACCTAATTTATAGGCATTTAGTGGTGAATGTTATTCACTTTCTGAATCCCTAAAAAAGCTTGATTGAGACTCATATGCCCCTTTGGGCGGTTTAGTCCCTTTTCATATTTTAAACTATATTTTACAACATTGAAAATTTTGTTTATGTGTTTTTATTTACTGTTGTTTGTTATCTATTTCAATTTATAGAATTTATGCTACATTCATTTCATTGCATCTAAGTATATTTTCATTCAGAATTAGAGAATAGAATATATCTTGTATTCATTGCATTCATAGATTACCCCTTGCATGAGTTTTGCAACTTGGTGTCCTAGTCCTAATACTATAGTGAGACTAATTTCAAGACTCATCGTTCCACAATAGCACAATCATTGTGGATCTTGGGTTATCTAGCTCTTTCACTCCTAATCTTGACACTATTTCACTAGGTATGGACCATACCCTTAACAACTCTTTTCCTTCAATTAGTGTGACAAGTGTTGAGATAATGGTTGCTAGTATTCCATAAGAAAACATAATCCAAATTAATGAAGACCTATAAAACCTACAAAATTGAGTAATGAAAAAATTTCAACCACTATATCCCTACCATAGATAACATACATCGCATGATTGAAACTGAAGAAAGAATAGAACTTGCATGTAACATAGTCCAGATTTTTGGAAAATATCTTACCTCAATGACTAGCTCTGCTTTACCCTTGAACAATGTCCAAAGTCAAGGAGGGACTAAAATTCCTCCTCCCACAACCATTCCTCTATTTCTACCTATACCAACCCTCACTTTACAACAATAATGCAACCTACTAGTAATGTCATTCCTTCCTTGATTATTTCCACTAGCATTCCTAGTACCTTTTTGGCATTACACATCATACCTCCTTCCACTTTACCTCTCATAAGATTCCATTGAATTTTCCCTCAAACAAATATAACTTCCACCATATTGACCTCCATCTCAAAATACAACCAATGACGTGCCATCATAAATCAACTTTTGCAAACCATTCCATCCCCTCAAAATTAAGTTTCCACCATAAATCAAAATCAAAATGGCCAACCTACATACTATGTCAAAAGCAATCCCTTATCCTTGGAGATATTGATAACGTCGATACCACAAGGTTTAGAGATTCCTAGGTTCAAGAAATATGGGGGGAAAGGAGGGTATGTGCAGAATCATCATGGAAAAAATAGACCCATAATTGGCAAAAAATTTAGAAAAATCAGAGTTAGACAACTTGACGTAAAAATTTGAGTGAGTTATCTATATTATTTCAAAAATATGTAAGAATAGAATCTGTAGAAAATTGAATGTAGTTTCTAAACAACTAGGTTTGTTTAAAAAAAAAAAAAAATTGAAATTTCAAAATTCAAGTACTAAATTTAAATTTCAAAAAAAATTAAGTCAAACCACCCACCAATAAAATAAAATTTTTTTTAATATTTTTAGATATAAGTAAGAGGACTCATGTCTAGATGCATATTTTTTTGTAATTTTTTCCAAGTAAATAATTAATTATGAATTTTTTATTACAAATTTTAAAAAATATAAAAAACTCGTATGTCTGACCACCTTAACTTGGTCAAAACTTAATGAAATTATTTTTTTCTTTTTTTACTCCTATAGTATGTGAATCATAGAATGTGACACATGTTTTAGATTCAAGAAATGTGATATTGTTTGAAAGCTATAGATGTTTTTCAATCAACCTATCAATCAGGAATTTAGTTGTAATTCAAATAGAAAATGAATAATAACTACTTATTAAATTCAAAGTAAAGCATAATTTATATTGGTGGAAAGTTGAGAATCTCCTTTAAAAACCATTTCCGTTTCATCAATTTTTGGTAAGAAAAAAGTCATCAGCCACATACCCATCATATTGCCACTTTTTGGCCCATCGTGATCCTACTCATACCCAAGAGATCCTTCTAACCATATTTCCACTTATACCATATTTTGTAGTGATTTTGTTCTTGAGGATAAGCTCTTGGCTAATATTTTCCATAGAACCTTGAAGGATATTGTCTTAGAATTCCTCATTACCGAACAAGTCAATTCATTCATTCAATGAACTTGTTGAGGCCTTTATAAACCATTTCCAAGTGCACATGACCCCTAAGATGACCTTAGCCAATTTGATGAGATGTAAGCAAAAGGATGATGAAAAAATTATTTCAATTCATGCTACTAAACACTTTACTCCCAAATCAACATAAGGATTCTCAATCCTCACCTTCAATGGATGTTCATTGAGAATTTGAAAACTAAGATACAAGATAAGCTTACCATGATTATTTTTTCTTCCTTTGTAGACTTGTGTACTACCCTTCATGATTATAAAAACTTGGTTACTAGTCATGACACAAAATCCACATCTATCTGACCTAAAAATTTTGAATCCGCAAACCAAAGCAATTATACAACTTTTAAGAAACATAATAAAGGATTCCTTAAACTTAATCCCCCTCAACCAAATCAACATGTAGATACCCAAGAGGCTATTATAAGGAAGAAAACTCATTTCTCATTTGGGGATCCAGTTAGGCAATTCTCTCCCTTACCCGATACCGTACATAACACACAACTTTTAGAATAGAAAATGATCTTTTTGCCTCATGTTAAAAAGTCCCGATCCTAATAAGAATTTACCTCTAAATTTTAGATCAAATTCTTACTTCCATTATCAACAAAAAAATGGACACGATATGGAACATTGTAATCATCTTAAACATCTTATGCAAGACCTCATTGATTCTGGTTGAATTTCAATTGGAGGTGTCAATGATCAAGGAAATAAGTTAGTTACCCCTCCCAACCAAAACTTACAAATCTTTACCAACCCTATGTTGAATCATAACATTTCATTCAAGTCAAAGCTAGTGAAACTAAAACGAATGATGTGATGAATGTTAAAATGCATGATGACAACATAGATATTGATAAACAAGGTCATATGGATACTATTGAATAAAATCATATTGATGGTTTGGTTGCATCGATTGAAAATAAACATTGTAAGGTTCAAACTAAAAAGCCTCTTGAAATTTATTTCTCATCTAAAAACATAATAAGAAATGTAGCTGATGGTCCTCTTCATATAATCGACTAAATCTGTTGGAATCAAGGAACATGAGAGAGGGGGTGAATCAGTGTTCTACAAAATTTAACTTTATTAACTTGATCTTTAAACCACTTATAGCATTGAACCAAAAGAAAGATGCAAGAACACAAGGAAATCAACCACAACACCATAACACAAGGATTTTTATGTGGAAACCCTATTAGGGGAAAAATCACGGTAGAGATTAATCCACAATATGAGTATACTCAAAATAATTGTTTACAAATGGGGAATGCACATGCATTCAGACACACAACCTAGAGCTCACTACTCAGATACAAAAAGGCTTATTTCCCAAAAGAAGAATCATTGTCTTACAAACAACTAGAGTGTTTGAACTATGAAATAGCATCTACTAATGCCTGAGTATAGTTCTAGTTAAGCACATTTACATCATTCTTCACATTTTTTCTAATTTTTCTCTTGAAACTTTGTCTTCTTTAATTTGGATCACCAATATTTGTTCTATGCAAGTGAAACTACTCACAATTGATTTGTATTTTTTCTAACTCTCACAAAAACATATCAAAATGATATGAGTAATTGATTATATATATCTACATCTAACGATTACATCACTGCATGTTGGCTTAAGAAAAATATAAAACATGTACAAACTGTCAGCTCAATCCATAAACAATTATTAATGCGAACCAACCAAATTCATCCAAAACATAGTAGAGACCCAAAACAAAATCTTCAAACATGAAACACCTTAAACAATTATCCCGTGAATATCCACAACACGCTACAATCAACTTGTCGGCGTTATCTGTTGGATGCCCACTTTTAGCTTTGGTGGATTCAATCTAACTTTCAGTACGATCAACTACTGAGGTGTGGATGGGATTACTAATTAGGGTTGCTATCAATGACAACACCAGATGGCTTGTCTAGTGTCTCTTGCCAAAAATCTCCCCCTTTGGCATTGATGGCAACACTTAGTGAAAAATGACTAAGTGTTGGAATCAGTACC
Source organism: Sequoia sempervirens (assembly GCA_007258455.2). Taxonomy (NCBI): domain Eukaryota; kingdom Viridiplantae; phylum Streptophyta; class Pinopsida; order Cupressales; family Cupressaceae; genus Sequoia; species Sequoia sempervirens. Next base: position 22,479,104 of record VDFB02072274.1, read on the forward strand.
AACATGAATAAGCTACAATCCTCAAAACTTCAAAACACAACTCCTCCTAAGATGAATATGAAATTTTTCACTATCCTACACTCCCCCTTTGACATCAATGGCAAAGAGGGGAATCCGCATACCAAAAACCATACAAAACTATATATATACAGACATGCTTTTCTAACTTACATGGACTAGAATATGTCTACAAAAATTTTCTTCAACAAGCTTAAACTACTATCCCAACCATTTTTTAGACTCTCCAAAATAGTCATGTGACCATAGAAAAGGTAGGATTGCATCTCTGCTAACTCAATATTTACCAAATCATTGATAGCCATAGCATCATGTGCTTCCTTCAATGCACTAAGCATTGTCTCCATTTTAGGACCAATTAGTCCTTTGAGATCACATACCCTTTCAACAATTTTGTCATTTTCATGCTTCAAACTTTTAATTTTTTCAAGCAAGGATATGACTTGACCTTCTTCCTTGATCACAGAAATGGTTAGAGGATCAAAGGCTTGAGAAATATCTGCTAACTTTTTCTCATATTCCTTAATTTTCTTCTCAACGACCTCAGTGAACTTAGACACTGATAAGCATGAATTGTAAATATTTACACCTTCAGATAATGCACCTTGAATTTTATTTACAGCGGTAGCTAATAAGGATTTGTCATTAGCTATCATGCTTCTCAATCTACTAAACCTTTTCCCATCAAATTCTTTCTGGACCTTATCCTTAGCTGACTTCTTAAGAGACTCAAAGTAAGTACTTACAAAGCTATTAAGTTTCTTCAGCTGACCAAAGGGAGAATCAAATGAGTCCTTGACATGTGTAGGCATGATCTTCTCCAAGATACCAAATGCAAGGCTTAGTAGCTCATTGTACTCAATGTGAGATTTCAATATCTCCTCCCTTTCCTTAGCCTGAGCAAATGATGCTACCTTCAGCTTCTGAATGGGAGATAGAGTGGCCAAGTTGATAGGAATTTGAAGCAATTCAAGGCCAAACTCCTCATGTTGTTCTTCTAAAAAATTCTTTACTTTCTTTGCAATGTCTCTTGCTTCCACATCAACTTACTTTACCTCAACCTTCTTTTCTTCAACCACATATTCTTGCTTGGCTTTGGAAATATCAACTTTTTGAACTGGCATAACTTTAGGAGCTTCAGTATCCATGGGAATTTTAGTATCTTGCATGTCTATAGGATTTTGAGTGTCCTCAATTGTGTCTTCTTTCCCTTCTTCAATTTTTGGACTAGATGGAACATCTTCATCATGAACTTCTTTAGAAACAACATTGTACCTATTCTTCAACAAAATTGCCTTAAGAATTTTGTCAGTATCTTTTTCCAATTCCTCAATCAATCCAATCATAAGCTTATTCACCCTTGTTTTTCTCTGAAAATCATTTTTAGCATCATTGAGGATTTTCTTCATTTCTTCTATTGACATTACCAAACATAGATCAACAAGTATGTGTTCTCTCATCTGTTCTTCTTTAGTTCTTGCATTTACTCTCCTCATATCTAAGACTTTATATAACCCTTTAGGTAACTCTGACATTATTTCTATGAGAGTCATATTGAAATTATTCAAGTAGTTTATTGTAGCTTCTTCAAGATTTCTCTAAATAACACTATCAAAGGTGTCATACCATTCTGAAAGTGGTTTGAGATTACCATCCTTAATTAAAAAAAATTCCACTTCCTCTACAGTCATATATGATCTATCAGTTTTTACCTTTTTCTTTGCTTTCTCTTCACTAGAGGGCTTGTCCTTAGAGACTTTTGATTCCTTTGTTCCCTTATGATTGATTTTTCTTCTTCATCAGATTCAGTTTCTTCATCATCTTCCACAACAACATAGACTCTTGTGCTTTTATCCTTCTTCCTCTTTCCTTCTCTTCTAGATGTCTTGACTTGATCTTTTACTGGGTTAGATTTCTTTGTAGAACTGGATGAGAGCATAGAGCTCCTTGTAGATCTTGTTCTAACAAAGGATGTTGCCAGACTAGTTGGCTCAATTCTAGCAGGATCCCCTTCTTTAGCTTGTTCTCTTTTCTTTCTAGCTTACCTCACTACTTCAACTGATATGTCAATGCTTTCTACAAAAGCTTCAACTTCCTTTCTCACCTTTTGGGCTATCATAGGCTTCTTCAATTGTTCATTCACTTGCATATCCTTCTCTTCAAAGCTACCAAACCTTTCTTCTATTGGATCTCGAGGTTTAGTCAACAAGTGTTGGTCATACAACTCCAAAATGTGTTCTTCAACCTCATATCCCATAAGCATTATCCAATTTTTTCTAGATTTTGGTGCTTCCATCAAACACTAATCAATGTCAACCATGAAGTAAATAGTGTCATTATACTTTTCCACAATAGATGTAGGAATCCTTTCCCTGGCTTGCATTTCACTTTGAAAACTTTTGAAATAACCCCAGATAGTAGTTTTCCTTGCTTTTCTATCCCCAATTCCATATAAGATGTCTTGATTTGAACAACTACCAGTTTGTCACCTGTCCATTGCACTTTACCAACTCCTAGAACTTCCTTCATCAAGTAGAAGAATAGATATAACAACAAATTGTAATACTTGAAAGAGTTCTTGTCCTTGATTTTTCCACTATTTTCAATTAGCTAGCCCTAGAGTAACTCACATAAGTCATATTCTACATTTTCCTTGACCATTTGATAAGTTGCATAGATTTCAGTATCGGATACAGAGTTATCCTAGCTGGAGTGATATATTTTATAATCAATAACCATAAAAGATAACTTTACATCCAATTCAATGATGTCATTAATTGTCATGGCTCTTTTATCAAAAACTAAGCTAGTTTCCTTAGTAATTGTTTGGTTCTTCATAGATTTCAATGTCGGCAACCCACCAAATGAATTCAGACCAGTAACAATCTTTATAGCTTCCTTTGTGATCTTAAAGGGATGACTTAACCACATGAACTTGGCATGCACTTGACTTAGTATGTATCAGACCCATTCATTTTCGTCGAACACGGGAAACTTCACAATCTGTGTGAACTTCTTATCCTCCAAAGTCTTGAATTCAAGCCTTACATAGAGATATTCTCCCAAAATGTGATTTTTATATAGATTTAACAACTGCGAGCTTCCTAACTCAACATTTGCATGAATATATGCCCTAATATCTTCAATATGTAAAACACCTTATAGAATGGAAGAAAATGCACCTAATGGTTCTATCTCAATAGATTTGAATGGGTTCCATTTGAATTTTTGGCGAGGCCTATCCTTAATATCAATGACTAATGGAGCAACCATTTCTAGAAATTTCAAGTACACAAGTTTTGCAGATAAATACTTTTTGTTAGATTAGGGTTTGTTCATTGAATCACCTTTGGACTTGTATCTTCACCAAAATTCACTTGTAGAGCTCTTCAACCTTCTTCTTCTTGAAATGCAATGTGATGAATGAGGAATAGAAGTAACCTATTATCATTCGCACACCTAACCTTTTATCAAAATAAATTATTTTCCCTAGGTCTTCTGTACACCCTATTTTCATAGACCATGAAAGAAAATTCTTCTACAGACCTTCAATTCTACATCCACAATAGTCCCCAAAACATCTACAAATCACAAATGCAATTGTTTCATTTTTCCACATTCTGGTACAAACTACCGACAAGGTGGTAAAATATTTTCTTGAGAGCCCCCCCTAGGCTAGAGGCCTTAAACTAATTCCTGGAGGAATTTCTAGCACCAGATTCTGGTGTGGATCCATTTCCTGCATCAAAAAAACTCTTCTTCACCCATACCTTCTTCATTTGATTCTTGATCTCATCCGTAGTGACTTTTCCTTTTCCCTTATCATCCTACTGCATATTTTTCCCTTTGTTCACTGAACCCTTCCTACTTTTGTAGAATCTTGCAATGTGACCAAGTTTGTTATAATTATATCACACAACATTTCTCTATCCAAACCAGTTATTCCATTGATTTTCTCTTGATCTACACTATTTAACAATATGGCCAAATCTATTGCAAGAATAACATCTAACATTTCTATTGAATTTTTTTTTTTTTCATATTTCTGCAATCAATTGACTTATGACCATACTTATTGCAATTGAAACACTAGCTAGAGAATGATGGACCACTTGAATTCATTTTTCTTCTACATTGAGGAGCCATATGACCAAATTTATTGCAAAAAAAATAGTATCCATTAAAATTTTGAGCATTGGGTTGTCTTACCAGATACCTTTTAGCTTTGCTCATTTGATTTCTTGGCCTAAATTTCCTTTGCCCAAATCTAGACCTTTCTCCTTTCTCATATCTAAGGCCCTTCTTGTCACTTCCAATCTTCTAATTTTGAATCAAATCATCAAGCTTAGTTGAGGTAATCTTGAACTTCTCCTTATAGTCATTTGCAATAGCAAGTTCATCCCTAATAATAATAATTTTTCTTTCAATCTCTTCTTCATTACTTCTAGATTGTTGCAATTCAAGCTCCAACTGATTGAATTCACCATTAATTATGTTGCATTCATCAAATATTTCTTTCAAGGACTGAGCAAGATTCTCTTCACTCTTATTTTTGTCTTCAATCTTCTTGGTCATCCTCATCACAATAGATTTCATCTCATGCTTTAGGACAACATTATCTCTAGTAAGCTTTTCACATTCTTATGTCTTCTCCTTCAAGGCTTGACTTAGGTGATCATCTTCCATGCTTTGACTCTCTTTCTACTTGAGCTAATCAAAAAGATCCTTTCTATTTTCCCTAGACTTATTGATTTGATCTTTTAATAATTAAATAAATTTCTCAGCATTCATGAGGCTTGCTTACAATTCCCTGACTTGAGATTTGGACTGATCAAGATCATCTAGTGCCACAAAAATTTGTTGTTGAAGACTGCCAGAATCCATTGAAACACCTTCACGGATCTTTCCTGAGCTATTAGACTTCTTTCGAGGAACTAGGATTTGATACCAATTGTTGGAATCAAGGAACACTAAGAGGGTGGGGTGAATAAGTGTTGTACAAAATTTAACTTTATTAACTTGATATTTAAACCACTTATAGCATTGAACCAAAAGAAAGATGCAAGAACACAAGGAAATAAACCACAACACCATAACACAAGGATTTTTATGTGGAAACCCTATTAGGGGAAAAACCACAGTGGAGATTAATCCACAGTATGAGTATACTCAAAATAAATGTTTACAAATGGGGAATGCACATGCATTCAGGAACACTGCCTAGAGCTCACTACTCAGATACAAAAAGGCTTACTGCCTAAAAGAAGACTCACTTTCTTATAGACAAATGGAGTGTTTGAACTATGAAATAGCATTTGCTAATGCCTGAGTATAGTTTTGGTTAAGCACATTTACAAAAAATTTCACATTCTGTCTAATTTTTCTCTTGAAACTATATCTTCTTTAATTCGGATCACCAATCTTTGTTTTGTGCAAGTGAAACTGTGCACAATCAATTTATATTTCTTCTAGCTCTTGCAACACATATCAAAATGATATGAGTAAACGATTATATATATCTGCATCTAATGATTACACCAACTACATGTCAGCTTAAGCAAAATATAAAACATGTACAAACTGTCGGCTCAATCCATAAAAAATTATTAATGCGAACCAACCAAAGTTGGCCAAAACATAGTAGAGACCCAAAATAACATCTTCAAACATGAAACACCTTAAACAATTATCCTTCGAATATCTACAACATGCTACAATCAACTTGTCAACTTTCTCTATCAGATGCCCAATTTTAGCTTTGACATATTCAATCTAACTTCTGGTATAAGCAACTACTGAGGTGTGGATGGGATTACTGATTAGGGTTGCCATCAATGACAACACCATATGGCTTTTGCATTGTCTCTTGCCAACATAATCAATGACAAGCAACTAATGGGATATTAATTGATCCCATCTATGGAAAGAATGTGATCACTGAGGAATTCTTACGTGTGCATGAACTTTATCAAGAAAGATATGATAAATTGAAAGCATGGATAAAGACACATAATAGTTTCGCTTGCCCCACGATGGGACCAATCACCCTTCCTTTATAAGTTGGACTGAAAAAATTAGATGTCTCATTCTCCATCATCTCGACATCAGACTAATTATTTGTGAAGCTTGGTTATCCATGGCTATGCTCCAGGGAATTCGTCTTGTCAGTTGTGCATAAATTCTTAGAGTTTCCCTTTAACAATGAAATATTTACTATGCACCATAGTGACTTTAATCCTTTGTCTTCTTGGGGGATCTTTTCATTAGATTTATTTTGGACCAAGCCTATGGAACCTATTAAACCTTGTGAGGAGTTCTTTTTCAAATCCTATCAAAATTTTAAGGTGAAATGCATAGCAAAACTATCCCTTAGAAACATGCCTCAACCTATGATTGAGCCTACAATCCTTGATGAAACTATGATCGAACCTAAATACTTTCCAAATAACCAAGACCAACCTAAGATTGATCCTTTTCCTATCTCCTATAAAATACCAAGAGATAACAAAAATGATCCCATCAAACCTCCTAAGATAAAGCAAGTTTACAAAGCTAAAGAGAAATTGGTTGAACAGCCTCCTATGGTTCCTTCCATTCTTCCACTTAGGGAAGAAAAGAAACCTATGGTCGATAAACCTGCTCCTACAGAAATGCAACTTGAAAATCAAACTAAAAGAAACCAAAATGCTAGAGAGTGTAGGCATAGATGTTGCGCTCTTGCTCAAAGGCTAAACAAAGATAACAACAAAGAAAATAAAAATCCAAACTTGACTAAAGCAATACACAATGAGTCTCCTTTACCACAACAAAAAGATCTTATATCACAATAGGAGAAAAATCCTTCTCTAGATATTATCATTCGACCTCCCATTGTGATTAACTTGGATAACGATCATGAGGTTGCTAAAATTAATGAACAAGTGCATAATGAATTAAATACATTATTTTCCTCTTCTATGAGCTTAAATGATAATTCTCCTAAGAAGAGTATTGAACTTGGTAATGACCCTCGTTGGAAACTTGCTATTGTCCCTTTGGATAGTTTTCCACCTTTTGTATATGATGAACATGATTGTGATGTAGATGACCTACTAATAGGTTGAGTCACATGTTCCTTACTAGTCTTGTCTTTTTGTGTGTGTGATTGCATGTGTGTAATGTGATATCCCCATACAGTTATGTTTGATGTATCTCTCTCTTTGTGACATTACTCTCTATGTCATAAACATTTTATCTTTTTCATTTGGCTTGTGTTTTTCCTTTTGGGGATGATGCAAGATGTCGAGACATTCATGTCTTTTCCATGTTGACCCAAAACAATTTTTCTTTTTTTTCGCTCTATTTATATCATTCTTCTTATTCCATGAGTATTTGGGGAATGATGATAGTTCAAAGCTCTCCCTAAAAAAATTGTAGCAAAGGCATACTAAACTTGAATCCATGGATCCCTTATGTCACTTTTTTTTTGGATTTCATTTTGGTGGCAACCCCTTTTCATGACGTAGCTTTATTTGGAACCATATGAATCAGCACAGGGATTTCCAAATAAGCTCTCATATCCTCTCTATTGTTAGCATTTATCATTTGATATTTTAAAGTAATTTCTCATAGCTCATGGTGTTTAGCATTTCCTTTAAAGTGGAGGCATACATTGGCATTATTCTTTCGCATTTCATGTTTCATTGTATAGTCTTATTAATTCATGTGATGTATCTTTCTCTTTGTGGTGACATTAGGTGTGATATCCCTCAAGAGCATGATCTCTCTCAACATATTATATTCCTCTTAGTGGGTTGATGCGACACACTACATCCCCTAAGTTGTGAATCTTCTATTCTTCGATTGGTCCTCTCTTGGAGACATTAGGCATGATGTCCCCTAAGTTAAAGACCTTACATGTACTTAAAAAACTCCTTTGAACTTACCCTTACACTCTTTTTCATTTTCAGTTATATGACCACCTTGCATAACATGTGCATTGCTTTCCTATGGAGCAATCTTGTTTATTCATGAGTTTCAAGCATACGAAGCTTTCCTTGGCTCATGGAGCTCAAAGTTCATTGTTGTGTGGTGTCTTATCAAATTTATTAAGAGGTATAGCTTTGGTATGGTTGTACATATGGGATCTGAACTTAGGCATGAATTTATCATAGCCACTTTCTTGTGAATGCATATCAGCCACGTGTGTATGTGTCACACACTTTTGGATACTCACCTAGAAAATAGCCTAAAGTTCTATTGCCTCAGAGTGAGCATGTATTTTTGGAAAAAATACCTAGATATAATCCATAATGTGCAAGACAAATTGTCAAAGATTGATCCACCCCTTTTGTTTTTATTTTTATTTTTCTTCTTTCGTAGTGTATGCTTGTGTCTTATTGTTGCTCTTTACATTATTTTCATTTGTGTTCTTTTGTGCCTATGTTGGTTTGCCATATGATCTTGATCCTAGGGGCTTGCACAACCCTCTCAGTCATTTTCATCCTATCTTACTAGCATTGGTACATTTGGACCCCTCTTGATGCATATTTTATCTACTTTAGTGTGAGTTTGAAGCAAGTTACCCCTCTCACTAAAGTGGGGGCTAAATGTAGTGCATAAAAATGTATCCCTCTACATTTTCACACTTGTTTGGGCCCTTTTCAACTAAATGGAATTAATTGGGCCTTATTTAGGGTGTTGAAAAGTGTTTTCTTATAATTTCACCCTAATCTAGGGTTTCATTAATTAATTGGGATTCTTTATGCTTTAATTGGTCCTATTTTGCATCCACAAGCCTTAATTAATGCATCTTCCCAAGGATAATTTCGACACATATGTAATGGCTAATTAGAAATTAATGTTTTTGGATTGTATGGCCTAGATTTAGTGATTTGGGACTCATAGGCCACCTTGGGCATATGGGTTCCACCTAAGTTTCAGGGCCCTAATCTAGATTTCACATTTTAAAACTAAGCATTTCTTGAGAAATGTGTCCCAAGCTTAGCCTAATGGGACTCATAGACCCCAACTAGAGTATGAGTCCCACTTAGCTTAGACCTAAATTAAATTCAAATTCTTGGTGGGATTTTATTAGATCCTAGATTTGAGGTTGGCTTCTAATGTTGTAATTTCGAGAAATTTGCCATAAACAAGTATAAATACAAGGTTCTTTCACATATTTTCTCCTAGAAACTTTAATGAGAACATGTGATCTAAGCATTTAAGCATTCTAGCAATTCAAGAGCCTTCAAGAGTTTATTATCAAGCATTTTGGAGCATTATTCAAGTATCAAGCATCATGTCAAAGTCATCATGCGCCATGTTTGTTTTGGAGCTAACATTTGTGATGTAGGGTTTTATGATTCAATCAAGCATTCAAATCAAGGTCCATATCATAGAAGCAAGAGTCAAGATCCACATTCATGGTAGTCATTACCTACAAGATTGTAGCATCTTATTCAAGGGTTTGGTGAGTTGCAACATTGCATACTTGTTCATTCATCATTCATCCTTTCTATTTTATTTCATTTTAAGATTTCATTAGTAGAATGGAGTTTGACCAAGGAAAACCCTTATCGCCTAACAAAAAAAAAATCCCTCTCTTTGATGAGTGATTTGTAGATCTAGGTTGAAGATACCTTGAGAAGAAAGATTGGATAAAAATTTTCAAGTTGTCAAGTTGTCACCTTACTTGCAAGATAACGAAAAGTCATTTATAGAGCAGAATTCAGTGTTTCCAAACCAAAAATTTGGTAGGAAGAAAGCTACAGGAATTCATCAAAGGATATCAAAGTTTTAGAGCAACCCTGATACTAGGACTAAATCACCACTTGTGGCATATGAGTCCAAATATACCTATTTTTCATGCTTTTTTGTACATCTTGATTCAATAATTCCATATTCTGGTTTAAGCTCAAAACCCTTAGAGTCTAGGATTAAATTTCCACTACTAGAATATAAGTCCCATTATGCATAAAATCAATATTTCTAGGATTCTAAACCTTTATTCAAGCATCTTTAGTTTCTAGGTGCACCTTTCTACTTTCTCAATCCTTTATTATGCATTGCAATTTCATAATCTAGGTCATATAGTTAGGTTTTGCATACCTTTTACATTTCTTGTCTTTCCAAGCCATGGCTTGGTAGTGAACCCCTCTTTAATCTTTAATCACACCCTAGGATAGCCTTTAGTAGATCTCTTTCTCTTATTCCATCCTTATATTGAGATCTCTAGGGTTTCCTAGAGTGAAATTAAGTGAAATAGGCCCTTATCCTTTGTTGCATCTCCTAAAAGGTGGAACCCTATTTCCTAGGTTTCAAAGGAAAATAGTTTCAAAGCAATTTTTTTCAAGGACCTAGGGAAAAGGTTAGCCAAGATCTTATCTTCAAGGACAAAATCACTACATAAGGTGGTGTAAATAGAAACATGGTTAGAAGGATCTCCTTTCCCTCCATATTTTTCAAACTTATGATTCTCTATACCTTGTGGTATTGGTGTTCTTAATATCTCCAAGGATAAGGAATTTCTTTTGACATAGTATGATGGTTGGCCATTTTTTATTTTGATTTATGGTGGAAATTTGACATTGAAGGGATGAAACATTTTTGCAAGAGTTGGTTAATGATGGCGTTATTGGTTGTGTTTTGGGATGGAGGTGTATATGTGTTTTAGGGGGAAGTGAATGAAATATTTATGGGAGGTAAAGTGGTAGGAGATATGATGAGAGATGCCACAAAGATACAAGGATTGCTAGTGGAAATACCCAAGGTAGGAATGACATTACTAGTAGGTGGCATCATTGTAACAACTTGAGGGTTGTTATAGGTAGGAATAGAGGAAATGGTTGTAGGAGGAGGAATTTGATTTCCTCCTTGACTTCAAGTATTGTTCAAAGTTTGAGCACAACTAGTCATTGATCTAATATGTTTGCCAAAAATTAGAGCTAAGTTATGCACAATCCCTATTCCTTTTTCACTTTCAATCATGTGGTGTGTGTTATCTATGGTAGGAATAGCAGTGTTGGAAATTCTTTCAGTACTCACTAAGTTTTGTAGGTTTTCCAATTCTTCATGGACTCAGATTATGTTTTCTTGAGGGACACTAGAAAACATTGTTTCAACACTTGTCATACTACTTGAAGGTAAAGAGTTATCAAGGGAATGGTCCATACCTAGTGAACTAGTGTCAACACTATGAGTGAAAGAGCTAGATAACCCAAGATCCATGATGAGTGTGTTATTGTGGGATGACATGAGTGTCAAACTATGTCTCACTATAGTGTTAGTAATAGGACACCAAGTTGTAAAGCTCATGCAAAGGACAATCAATGAATACAACATAAATGCAAAAAACACAAGATAAATGATATGCTTTAATTCCAATTCTTATGTTTACAAATGCACTTGAAATGAAACCAAATTAAGCTAGATCTAATTAAATGAATGAAATAGAAACTCAAAAAACTAAAATAGAGATCTAATAATAGCAAACAGAAGCACAAAGATGATGTTTTTAATGTTGTAAAATATAGATACATACCTAATACGGGACTAAATCACCTAGATGGGAAAATGAGTCCTAGTTAGGGTTTTTGGAAAGTTCAAATCCTAAGAAACAAACAACACAGAATTCTCAGAAATCAAAAGAAAATAATTGTACTAGGACTAAATTGCACAAGTGGGTGAATGAGTCCTAGATTAGGGCTTTAAAACTAAATTCAAAAAATTTTGAGTTGATTCTAAGGTTTCTAACTTGTATGTTGACTTGACTATTTGTAGTTACAGACTTTTAGTAAAATTAAATGATGCAAGATGCAAAAATGCAATCTATATGCACTTTTTACTAATACAAGATTTAGAAGCCCTAAATGCAAATTAACTAATGCAAAGTTAATGTAAGCTATATCGAGGACTTAAATTTACCCCAAATCATAAATAAAGGGTTTGAAGGTCAAGTTCACCAAAATGAACTAAGGGAAGGGTATCTGCAAGATCATCATGGAAAAAATAGGCCCTTAAGTGGCAAAAAATTCAGAAAAATCAGAGCTAGGCAACTTCACGTAAAAATTTGAATAAGTTATCTATATTATTTCAAAAATATGTAAGAATAGAATTTGTAGAAAATTGAATGTAGTTTCTAAAATACTAGATTTATTTTTCTAAAAAAAAATCTATTTGGTGAAAATTTGAAATTTCAATGCAGTAGTACTTAAATTTCAAGGAAAAAATAAGAAATAGGTGTCTGTCTGACCACCCTAACCATAATAAAATGATAATATTTTTTATAATATTTTAGATATAGGTAGAGGACTCATGTCTGGATGTGATGCATATTTTTTTTGTTATTCTTTTCCAAGTAAATAATTAATTATGATTTTTTTATTACAACTTTTAAAAAATATAAAACTCATACATCTAACCAACTTAACTTGGTCAAAACTTCATGAAATTAAATTTATTTATTTTTAATACTATATTATACAAAGTATAGAATGCGATGCATGTTGGATTCAAAAAATGTGATAATTGTTGAAAGCTATAGATGTTTTTCAATCACCTATCAATGGGACTTTAGTCATAATTCAAATAGAAAATGAATAATAATTATTTATTAAATTCAAAGTAAAGAATAATTTATATTGGAAATATGAGAATCTCCTTTAAAAACCCTTTGTTTCATTAATTTTGGGTAAAAAAAAAAGTCGTCAGCCACATACCCTACAAATACCCATTATATCGCCACTTTTTGGCCCATCATGATCCTACACATACTCGGAAATAGGGTGCTCCACCTTTTAGGAGATGGAACAACGAGGGGATCTATTTCACTATTAGTTCATTAGCAAACCCTAGAGGCTTCAACCCATTGATTCAATTGACGGAAGGGATTGTTACAAGGTTTGCTTAGTTGTGATTAAAGAGGGGGTTTCACCATTAAAATGAAACTTCAAAGGAAAAATAAAAACCCTAATGCACTAAACCCTAGAAACTTCAAACATGAAATCAAATTGTTAAATAAAGAGAAAAAAAAAAGTACCGAGAGGATATGAGATGTATAAAAAAGATCTAAAAACTTTCAAATTTTTTGTTTCTAATGTTTGATAGGACTCATACACCATACTAGGCAATTTTAAATTCCCAATTGAGGGTTTTTGGGTTGAATCTAGAATCTTCTACTGGAAAATCAAGATCTACAAAATACTATAAAAAATGCATATACTAGGACTGATACGCCCAAGGTGGTGATTTAGTCTAAGTATTAGGGTTTGGCTAAAACTTTTGTATCCTCTAGTGATCTTTTGTAGCTTTCATCTTGTTCGATCTCCAGGTCTGAAAATTTGAATTATGGCTTGTAGGCGAGTTTCCATGAAGATGACAACTTCTTAACAACTTTGACAACTTTCTTCAATCTTGCAACTTTGTTTTCAAAGGATCTTCAAACTCCAAATCACCTAAATTTGCAATCACACATGAAGCTCGAGAAAAAATATTTTGTTAGAGAATAGGGGTTCACCTTGGTCAAATCCTATTTTGGTAATTAAACCTTGAAATGAAAAGAAATAAAATGTAGGAATGATGAATGAACAAATGCAATGTTGCAACTCACCAAACACTTAAAATAAAGGCTGCAATATTGTGCAAAATGGCTCCAATGGATGTGGATCTTGACTCTTGAGTAAATGCTTGCTTGAATCATAAAACCTATATAACAAATGTTAGCTCAAAAACACACACGATGCATGAAGGCTTTGACATGATGCTTGAATCTTGAATTGATGCTTTAAAATTCTTGATAATCAACTCTTGAATGCTCTTGAATTTCTAGATCACTTGTAAAATTTCTTTAGGAATGCTTTTTTGAAAATATTAGGTGAAGCTATAGGAAATAACCTTGTATTTATACTTGTTTATGCAAAATTTCTCAAAATTACAACACTAGAAGCCAACATCAAATCTAAGAGAATAAAATCTTGCCAAGAATTTTATTTAAAATAGGTCCTGGTTAAAGCGAGACTCATACAACACCTTGGGAGTATGAGTCCCAATGTCTTAAACATGAGACACAAACTCCAAAAAGTGTCTTGTTTAATGGAATGTTCAAAATCAGGCCCCGAAACCTAGGTGGGACCCATATGCCCAAGGTGGCATATGAGTCCCAAATCACTGGATCTAGAACACACAACCTCAAACATTGAATAATGATTTTTCATTTATTAAATTTCATGATTATCCTTAGAAAAATGCATTTAATTAATCTTGTGGATGCAAAAGAGGACCAAATAAGGCATAAAAAATCCCAAGTTAGCAAGGAGGGCCCAAACAAGAGTGAAAATGTAAAGGGATACATTTTCCTACACTACAGTATTATTTATGAAATTATATGTGATACACAATATTGAAAAGTTCAATGTATGATACAAAGATCTTTGATGTACGTTTAAGATTCATAGAAATAATTCTTTTCTATTGCATGTTAAAATCTTTGTCATATTCACTATAATATTTTGAAAAGTATTATGTTTCTATTGCAATGAGATTAGCTATCATTATTTTAATTGAATGTAAGAAACCTGAGTTGATATTTGTAGGTTTATTGATTAGGTTTCTCCAAAAAAATATATTCTTTGTCATTATTTTGAGATCTTTTGGTATTTTTGGGTAAAAAATACCACCAAAAATCAAATCTTTAGCATACGAGGGAGCTACCCTCTTAACGAAGAGGTAGGTTGTTTAATAATTGCAACATTAACTGTTGGCACAATTTTTACTACCTTTTTGAGTATAACAGAGTTAAGCTTTAGAATATTCATTATAGTGCAAACCTGTATATGAATAAGTTGTGAGTGGGTGTTGGAATGGGTTTTCTCAGAAGAAACTATTGTTCACGCGGGTGTTTGATTTTCTCAAATTTTTGTACATTACCTTGCAATTTTAAAAAATAAATGAAAAATATTCTCATGGTCTAAAATCTATGAAAAATTCCATATCTAGTTTGTGCATGTCTGTGAATAAATTCTCATAGTTGTTTTGTGAAAAAGAGTGTCTACAAAATAAATTTCAGGTCTTCAAATTTATTTAAAACTCTCATGGATTTGTTCATATTTATTTTCACCTTGCAAAAACCAAATATCCAAAATTGATTTCTATTGGAGGAAAAGAAGTTAACTCGGCAACATTTTTGTTTTTGTAGTCACACGATATGCAATGATGTGTATAAGTTGTGTAATCAAATAACAAGTTAACTATGGATTTTATGTTATTGGGTTTGATGTTCTCTGAGAGCATGATATTTCTTAGTGTATTACTTTCCTCTTAGTGGTGATACTACACGTTGCATTCCCTAAGTTATGAATCTTTTATTCTTGGACTTGTCCTCTCTTGGAGACATTAGGCATGATGATCCCTAAGGAGAGACCTTATACGAATTAAGCAAGACCCCTTTTGAAAAAACTTATATATATATAATGTTCATAAGTGTTTAGCATAATACAACTTGTTAACCTTTTCAAGCTTGAACTCCTAAATTCAAGACCACTAAGCATAACAAACCTTGATTT
This sequence comes from Sequoia sempervirens, assembly GCA_007258455.2. Classification (NCBI taxonomy): domain Eukaryota; kingdom Viridiplantae; phylum Streptophyta; class Pinopsida; order Cupressales; family Cupressaceae; genus Sequoia; species Sequoia sempervirens. The sequence goes on from VDFB02072274.1 coordinate 22,494,661, forward strand.
CTAGTAGAACCTTTCCCATGTTCATGAGTGCTTAGCATAAGGAAACTTGTTAGGCCTTGTGAAGCTTGAAGTTTCATATTGTGGTGCCTTATTGAAGTTGTCAAGAGGATAGCTTTATTATGGTATAGGAGCCTAATAATATTCTCTCATTTTCCAGCCATGGCAGCTCACCTAGTGGATGGCCTGAGGTTCCATTAGCCTGTGTGAGTGTGTGTCATTTGCATAGTGGACATCAAGTTTTTCTTGCAAACATGTTAGATAAATAGTCTAGACGTGTTCCACATTACATTGGATAGTCGAAGCTTGATCCACCCTTTTGGAAAAATAGCCTAGATGTGTTCCAAATTGTGTTTGATAGTCAAAGCTTAATTAGTTTCCATTTAGATTCTAGGCTTTGATGTTGTATGATTGAGTATCTTTGTCATTGCTACATACATATGTGTCTTGAGTGTTTTCTTTATTGTGAGTTTGACATGGGATCATCTTCTTACTAAAGTAGGGGATAAATGTAGTGTAGGAAAAAGTATCCATTTTTCACACTTAATTTTGGAAATATTAATAATAAAATGAGCTAAATTATGCCTTATTTAGTTTTGTAATATGTATTTTACACATTCACATTAAGTTTAGGGCCCTATTAAATTAAATGGACTTAATTGTGCCTTATTTTTGGTGTTGTAAGGTGTATCTTTACACATAAACACTCATCTAGGGATTTATTAATTAATTGAGGTTAATTTTCCTTAATTGACCCCTTTAGTTCAAATCCAAGCCTAATTAATAGCAATTTTCAAAGTGGGAAACCCAACATTCATATATTCCATGACATAACACTTATCATTGGAGAATGTGTGTCCTAGGTAAGTGACCTAGGACCCATTCGGGAAAATGGGTCCTCACTTATACCTAGGACCCTTATTTAAATTATGTTTTTGGTGGTATTTCAATGATTTCAAATATGTATTCACATGCTGGCTTGTGTTATTTGAATTTCGGTAATTAACATTAACATATGTATAAATATGAGGTCATTTCACTATGTTTCATTCTAAGACTTTCAAGCATCTTAGAATTTTCATGAGAGCAAGTTTATGAGATCAAGAGCATTATCAAGAGTATTTCAAGAGCATTTTCAAGGCTTTCAAGGGAAGATTTATTAAAGATTATTGTAGCAATAAAGATCATATTATCATGTCAAAGTCTTCTTATGTCATGCATATTATTTGAGCTAATATGTTGATTTAGTGTTCAAGATACATTCAAGCATTCAAAAAAATTATTTCAATTCAAGTTTCAAGATCAAGATCCACATCCATTGAAGCCATTTCATGCTAGTTGTAGATCTACATTCCAAGGTTCATACAAGGGTTTGGTGAGTTGTGACATAGGCTTGTTCATTCATCATTGCCTCATGTTATTTCATTTCATTACAAGGTTTTATTATTGAAATGGGGTTTGACCAAGACAAACCCCCATTCACCAACAAAAAACATTTTTTCCTCTTGATTTGTGTTTACAGATTTTAGGTGGAAGATCTCTTGAAGAGAAAAATTTCGAAGTGGTCAAAGTTGCATTTTTTGTCATCATTCCTAAAATTTCATGGAAACTCACCTATAGGATTTATTTCCAGGTATTCAACTATGAAAATTGGGGATCTAAGAGTGCAAACATAGCATAAGAGAACCCAAAAACCGTTTTTACAGAGCCCTGGCTAGTTTCCATTATAATTGAGCTTAATCTATTGGATGCACTTTTTAGGTTATATTTTGGAGTTAGTTTGATATTTTTAATCTTTCTCCCCAAAGTGCTTTTTAATCAAGATCCTCATCCTTGCAAAAAAAGGAAATCAATAGATTCATAATTTGACTTGACTCACCTTTTGGTTGACAGTCATTTCATTGTGTGGATCTCATTTCCTAATGAAATAAAGGAGAATTGGTGCATTTCTTACCATATTTGGCTCACCCCAAATTAACAAAATATATTGTTCTTTGTTTCAGATGCATAGTATAATCATGGATTACCCACTCTCCTGCCCAAGCGCTTTTTGAATGTCAATTCTAAAAAACTCTCTTGTAGCTCCCCCACATCTCACTCTCTTGTGTTGTAGCCTGTCTCACTAGAGTGCGAAGTGGTTGTAGATTTGTCTTAGCCTATGATTGTGGATCTAGATGTACCTCCTACTAGGGGTTTAGCTATGGGCTCTCCTATGGTTCTCTCTAGAGGTGCTAAGCTATTTATTGATGTTGTGAGGTCAAATGTTGTGGGGGTGAGCTTTGTGTGGCTTTTGAAGTGTTCCTCTTATGCTCATGTTGTCTTGTTCAGGTAGGAGGATTTTGAGAGCATTGATAATTTTTACAAAATGGGATTAATCTACAAATTCCACTATCTATGGCCTTCTCTCCCAGATTTGAATATCTTGATAACCAAGGACTGGAAACCCTTGGTGGGAGGTAGGATTGAGATTTATCCTTTTGCTAGAGATTTTTTTGTTGTTTTATTTTTTTCTTCTGAGAATAGGAAAGTTATTTTAGATTAGGTTTTATGGTTTTGGGATTCTCATCCCTTATCTTTGAGGCCATGGGTTCCCTCCTTCAATCCCTTGAAGGAACTCGTTGATATCATGCATATTTAGGTGAGATTGCCTTATCTCCACTTATAGTTTGGGGGCTCTTCTACTCTTTGGGGAATAGGTAATGCTCTTGGTAGATTTTTGAAAGTGGATGTCAAGGTTTCCTTCAGCTATACACACACCTCCTATGCTCAAATTTTGGTGGAGGTTGATCTCTCTCAAGCACTACCTAGAGAGGTTATGCTCCAAGCAAAAGACTAGTCTCAGTCTCAGCTCGTGGATTATGAAGGTATCCCATTTTTTTGTAGACATTATTTTGCTACTGGACACTTGGCTCATGAATGCTCTCGTAGCTCTCATCCCACTTCTTCTACCCAGATGATTCATCTTCTTCTAAAAGTGAGGATTTTTAGCCTCCTCCTTTTTCTCAAAAGAAAGTGACTATTGTTGATAATGTTACCACTCTTGTGGACACTACTACTAATATTTTGGACAAAGTTGTTCCTATTGTTGTGTGTGTTTCCTCCCTTTAGGCCCCTTCAACTCTCATTCTAGATAATGTTGTCTCTTCCATAGTTCCAACTACTCTTTTTTTAAGTTTGGATGTTCGACCTATTGTTCCTACTCCCCCCCCTATTTTATTTTTTGAAGGGGCTTCTCCCCCTTCTTGTCAAAAATATTTAAACCTTTTTTCCGCTTCTTCTTGGATTGAGGTGCAACGTAGGAAGAGGCGTACTCCTAAGATGAACTATGTCCTTATTAACAAGCCTTTGGGGGTAAAATTATTAGGTTGAAGCTCAGGTGCTTGAACTATTATGTTGATAGCCTGTAAGCCAGGTTTGGTCTATCCTATTGGTGGATTTGTTGTTGTTGTTGGGTTATTGTCTTGTTTGCAGCTCTTTGGATGGCCTATAGGCCTTTTCTGGGTATGTGCAGGATCATGGTATGCCAAAAAGTGGCAATATTTGTAGGGTATGTGGCTGACGACTTTTTTTTCACCAAAAATTAATGAAATGAAAAGGGTTTTTAGAGGAGATTCTCAGCTTTCCAAAAATATAAATTATGATTTAATTTGAATTTAATAAATAATTATTATTCATTTTCTATTAGAATTACGACTAAAGTCCTGATCGATAGGCTGATTGAAAAACATCTATAACTTTCAAACGGTACCATATTTTTTGAATCCAAAACATGCGTCACATTCTATGCTTTACATACTATATGATTAAAAAAAGAAAAATTAAATTTCATGAATTTTGACCAAGTTAAGGTGGTCACATTTTATATTTTCTAAATGTTGTAATAAAAATTCATAATTAATTATTTACTTGGAAAAAATTACAAAAATATGCATCACATCCAGACATGAGTCCTCTACTTATATATAAAATCTTACAAAAAAATATTATCATTTTATTATGGTTAGGGTGGTCAGACAGACACCTACTTCTTATTTTTTCCCTGAAATTTAAGTACTACTGCATTGAAATTTCAAATTTTCACCAAATAGATTTTATTTATGTTTAAATAAACCTAGTATTTTAGAAACTACATTCAATTTTATACAAATACTATTCTTACATATTTTTGAAATAATATAGATAACTTATTCAAATATTTACGTCAAGTTGCCTAACACTGATTTTTCTGAATTTTTTGCCACTTAAGGGCCTGTTTGGCATACCATGATCCTGCACATGCCCTTCTATTGGCTGGAAATCTTGTTCTATCTTTGTTTTTTGTTATGGTTTGATCCATTGGCTGTGAGGCCTGTTTCACATTGTTGTATGCATCAGGGCCCTTTAACCCTTTCTTAATCAAAAACATTTCAATTAGTTAGTTCTTCTTTTTTAAAGTTCACTATTTTATTTTATTTCAAAACTTATGAGTATGAGACCTTCCTCCCACTTTATCTAATAAAAAATGTCCACTAAATAATAGATGAGAGATTCACACATTCAAATAATTATTCAAAATAATTATTTTTAAACATTTTATTCAACCTTAAGAAAATTATATATACTATTTTTTATTAGTATATAATCATGTGATATATATATATATATATATATATATATATATATATATATATATATATATATATATATATATATATATATGTTGGCATATTTTCATCTTATTTATGAAGAACTCACAACTCTAAGAAAATTTAGTTATTCTTATTAAATTTTCACATCCTAAATTCATAATTCTTAAATCTCATATACAACATAGACAAGTTTTAAAACCTAGTGAATTTGAATGTGCCCTCATAGAATAATAGTATGACTATTTAACTTGCGTGATTGTGTAGAAACCCCTAGTTTAATAAAAATAAAAAATCACACAAAATAGACCACCTTTAAAACTAGAGTAGGTAATATAGGTTAAACAAAACCACACATCCTTATACTTATACATAGTCACACAAATTTTTATCCTTTTCATAAATTCTTTGGTGAGCTAAAATTTTAACATTTTATTTGAGTGTCATTTATTAGTTCTCCAATGGTCAAGGATCTTTGAGAAGTTGTGAATTTATATGTTCAAAATCACTAAGATGAACTTTTGAAATATTACATTTTAGTTTAGGTTAATTAATAATAATAAATTAATTAACATGTAATTATTAATTACCATCGAGAGTTTACAATAGCGTTCAGGTGTGTTAATAAAAACTCTACCTTAAATCAAGGAGATTTCTTGAAATCACCACCTTTCATTTTTATTTTTATTTTGTAAATCTTCATATTGAAAAATTACCGAGTGGTTTACATGCTTTGATTGAAACATCGATGCCATTTTAATTTTATACGGCTACATTGTGTCAGTTATTAACTCAGATCGAGAAGTCGATAACCAAGCATTGCACGAGAAAGGTAGTTATTATTATTAACATAGGAAGTAATACATCAAATATATCCCCATCCGTTGCATACAATGATGAAGGATGTGTGCACAACAAGGAGTAGACAAAGCATGCGAATGGTTTTGATGGCATTGACAAGGGCGTGTTTGCTACCTTTCTAAGGAGGACTTGTGAATCATATAAATCTTCCTTAATTTCTCATCTTTGTGGATAGAATCTCAGGAAAGTTTGATGTTTGATAGCATGTTTCAAATAAATGTGCTCTCATGGAATGTGATGATAATAGGATATGCACGAAATAGATATGTTGCAGATTGTCTTAGAAACTTTCAAGATGCAATTGACAGGTATAAAGTTGAATTCTAAAGCCTTTGTCAGTATACCTACTGCCCACGCCAATATGAGAGACTTGGAATGATGCGTGGAATCTATTGAAGCACAATGGAAAGAACATTATGTATGCATGCAGGCAAGAAGTGTGAAAGCATAGATAGGGCATATGAACCATTTGATAGATGCCTCCAAGAAATGTGATCTCATGGTCACCATGAGTGCAGGATATGTATGCAAAGAAGAATGTCATCTCATGGAATTTTACCGGATAGTTTCTTTATTTACCGTTTCATTTAGGGCTAAATATAGTTATTCAGCAGCCTTGGTGTAATTTTCTTAAAATCTATTGAGGAGATTTCCCCTTCTCTTTCAGCTTTGAGAAATTGAAATAGATGATATGGAATACATGTTTGGCTATGTGTAGGTTCATCGTGGTGGCCAACGCCATAGCTTGCGGGTATGTCTTCTTCTCAGTGCCATTTTCGTTGCTCAAACCCAAGTCTCACATTACCATCAAATTTGTGGTGTTCTTTCTGGGTTTGGTAACGCCTCTGCTCTTAACATTCTTCAATTTTAGGATAGAATTCTGAAATCTTGATATCGAAAATCACAGAATTATTAAAAAAAATCAACATTTCAGAAGTTTATAAATGTGGTAGTGAAAAGGGGAGCAGAGCAGAGCTGGAAGAGTATGTAAACAATAAGCATGATATGTTGTTAGAGAAAAACCTGGAGGTTGGATCTTACGAGAAACGATTTTCTTGGGTTATTATTGATGGATTTGTGGCTGAGATGACTTCTAAGCAGGTGAAATCCATCATTCTTGTTTTAATTTCAAACTACTCTGTTAAAATTGCAGATCATTTGGTTTTAAGTGTTAAATCCTTCGATATTTAAGAATAGCTAATTGATATTTTTGTTTTGTCTGTGTGGATTTCTGAGACTTATTAAGTTAATGTAGATTTGTGTTTTCAAGATGAGATGGTGAGATCTACACAGGTAGTGAGGGTGGTTGAGAAGGATAAAGAACTGAAGCCTACCTGATTCTGAGTCGGCCAATTCCTTTACTTAAGAGAAGCAATTTTAAAGGAAGCTTTTCTTCTTTGTGCCATTTTTCAACAGATTCATCCCTGATTTTCTATGAATCTAGAGACAATGGGGAGTGGTTGACGCTCTTAATGTCCCATTTTGGTGAAGGTTTCTTCTTTGTTTGTAGTCTGTGCTGTGATGAGAGATTTCTATATATGTTGTTGATCATTATAGAAATGGCTGATAAGCTACTGGTGTTTACTTCCAAAAATGCATTCATAAACTCCTAAAATAAGTAAATAGGGGAGAGGGCCTAATAGTGGTGCACTCTAACTTTTGGGTTGACATAGCAATGAACACACAACATTGACAATAAGAAATTATATCCCGGACTGGTCAAGGACGTGGACAATTCAAATATTTTATTTTACCTGCATAGACCAAGAAAAAAGGTGTCATCAACATGTTTTTTGTTGAGGGGTCATAATAGACCCCCAAAAAAAGTTAGACCAATAGTGGTGCATTAAGTCATATTTTTTAGTATGTCAATGTGGCATCATATGATTTGTTGTTTTTTGAATCTAATAGACATATTTTGTTCAACTATTGGATCCTCTCTTACAATTACTAGTTCCATACTTTTAAGATATTGGGCTTTGAATGTACATGTACTATGACAACTATTGGTACCCGCACCACTATTGGGCCCACACCACTATTGGGCCCTCTCCCCTACTGGTCTTCTCTATCGCATTGGGAAATCACATCTACTTACATGTTTCATAACAAAAGTAAGGCGATTTAAACTCTTACAAATATATAAATTTAAACATAAAATCAAGACTTCTGCTATTGGAAACTTAAACCGCACACAATTGTAGTTTCATTTTTCTAGTTTCATTGTGTAAGGTAAGTTCTTGACAATGGACGCTAAGATGGGTTGCTTGGTTTTTTTAGTCTCATTTAAAAGTAATTAGCATATCTATATTTTAAAAAAATTGTGTAAAAGAAAGAGATCTGAATGTAAATTCATTCTCTTGAAAAAAGAAATAGATGTGTGCAATAACTATAATCATCATAATTTTATTTAAATCTCCATCCATATTTACTAGATTAAAATAATGTTAAGATTATAAAAGAATAGTGTTACAAAAATATAGGTAAAAAAACTTTCTTTTTTTTGTGTTGGAATTTTTTTGTTTTTAATTTATGTTTTTCTACCATGAATCTGCTAACCAATACACCTCTTACCATTGTAGAGTTATGTCACTTATATGAATTATAAAAAAAAATATAATTGTGAAAGATTTCTAGATTCTTTTTATTTTTTCCAAATTATGTAGTAATAAACATAAAAGCTTTCACTACAATTATTTAGAGTAATGATTAATAAATTATAACTTCTAAGATTTAGAGATAATAGGGAGGGAGAAAGAGACAGAGAGATGGGGAGAGATAGAGAGGGGGAGGGAAAGAAAAGGAGAGAGATAGGTAGAGGAATAAAAACTTTCATTACAATTATTTAGAGTAATGATTAATCAATTATAACTTTTAAGATTTAGAGATAATAGGGAGGGAGAAAGAGAGGGAGGGAGAAAAAGGGAGAGAGATAGGTAGAGGAGGGAGAGAGAAGATGGGGAAGAGAGATATATGTAGAGAGGGAGAGAGAAGAAGAGGAGGGGAGAGGGAGAGGGAGAGGGAGATATAAATAGAGGGTTATATAGAGAAATAGAGAGGGATATGAAAAGAGATAAAAAGATAGGGAGATAGATAGGGAGATATATGTAGAGAAGGATATGGATAGAAAGAGATAGAGAGATGAGTGAGAGGGAAATCGAGTGAGAAATAAAGATAAAGATATAATAAAGATATACAGTAGAAGAGATGGAGGGAGAGATGGAGTGAATAATATGAGAATAAAGAAGGGGGAGAGAGGGAAAGAATATATATGTATAGGGATAGATATTAAAAAATATATGTAGAGAGATATAGATAGAAAGAGATAGAGAGGACTGAGAGAGAGAAAGAGATAGAGGTAGACATAATGAGGTAGAATTGGTGTTAGGATTAGATTTAGAATTATGACTATAAATAGAACTAGGGTAGAGTTAAGGTTACACATGTGGTAATAATTATTGTTAAGGTCAAATTTTGGGTTAGGATTCAGTGAGGGTGACAGAGGAATATAGAGGTAGAGATTAATTTAGAGTGAGAGAGGAAGAGAGACAAATAGATAGAGGTAGAGATGAATATACAATGAGAGAGGAAGAGAGAAAAACAGATTGAGATATAGAGAGAGATAAGGGAGAAATCAAGATAGAGAGAGATAGGGAGATAGAGGGGGAGAGATAGAGAGGAAGAGATAAAGAGTTAAGGAGGAAGAGGAAGAGATAGCAAGAGATATATGGTGAGATAGAGTGATATAAAGATCGATCTATATAAGGAGATATAGAAAGAGGGGGAGAGGGATAGAGATAAAGAGAAAAATAGAGAGAAGTAGAGAAAGACAAGTAGAGATGTAGAGAAAGACAAAATAGGGGGACACGCACGCACACACACACACAAATATATATAGAGAGAGATGGGAAGATAAAGATAAAGAGAGAGGTTGAGATATAAAGATAGATAGGGGAATAGGGAGGGAGCAAGAGAGGGAGAGATGGGGAGAGGAGGGAGGGAGAGAAAGGGAGAGAGATGGGTAGAGGAGGGAGAGAGAGAAGATGGGGAAGAGGGAGATATATGTAGAGAGGGCGAGAGAAGAAGAGGGGGGGAGAGGGAGAGGGAGAGGGGGAGATATAAATAGAGTTTGATATAGAGAGATGGACAGGGATATGAAAAGAGATAAAGAGATAGGAAGATAGATAGGGAGATATACATGTAGAGAAGAATATGGATAGAAAGAGATAGAGAGATGAGTGAGAGGGAGATCAAGTGAGAAATAAAGATAAATATATAGAGTAGAAGAGATGGAGGGAGAGATGGAGTGAATAAGATAGGGAATGAAGAAGGGGGAGAGGGAAAGGATATATATGTAAATGGATAAAGACAAAAAAATAGATGTATAGAGATATAGATAGAAAGAGATAGAGAGGAGTGAGAGAGAGAGAGAGAAAGAGATAGAGGTAGATGTAATGAGATATAATTGGGGTTAGGATTAGATTTAGAATCATGATTATAAATAGAATTAGGATAGAGTTAAGGTTACACCTATGGTAATAATTATTGTTAAGGTTAAATTTTGGGTTAGGGTTCAATTAGGGTTAGGTTAAGGTGAGGGCTATTGTTAGGGTTCAATTAGTGTTAGAGTTAGTGTTATAGTTTAAGTAGGCTTAAGGTTGTGGTTAGGATTCAATGAGGGGGAGAGAGGAATATAAAGAGATAGGTAGAGAGATAGAGCTAGGGAAGGAGAAATAGGGAGTGTGTGTATATGAGTGGGAGAGAGATATGGAGAGGGATATTTATTTACAAATAGATAAAGAGGGAAGGAGAGGGGGGAGAGAAATAGAGGGAGGAAAGAGAAGTAGAGAGAAATATAAAGAGGGAGTGATACGGAGAGAGGAGATAGGGATAGAGATAGATATAACTTGAGAAATATAGAAGCGGTGTGAGAAAGGTAGATAAACATATAGAGAGTGAGTGATGGAATGAGGGAGAAAGAGGGAGAGGGAGAGAGAGATAAAAAGAGGGAGATGATGAGAGAGGGGGAGATGGAGAGATAGAAAGGTAAAGATATAGGAAATGATATAGAGAGAGGTAGAGAGAAATATATAGAGGAAGCAAGAGTGAGAGATACAGGTGGTGATAGAGAAAAACAATACAGAGAGGGTAGAGGTAGAGAGATAGAGATGGGGTGGTAGAAAAAGGGTGTGTATGTATATAATATTTATATTTAATATGTATAATATATTTCATAAAATATGCAATAATAAATATAGATTGAATATATTTTTCAATAAATATAATATATATTTTAAAAATAAATATAGATAAATATCAAATTTCTAATATATTTAACATTTTAATCATTTTTAATAAATATAATTTATATTTAAAAAATAAATATAGATAAATATTAAAATAATAGCTAAAGAAGTTAAATTATATTTATATTTAATAATGTATAGTGTATATAAATATTAAATATATAATATCTAAATATTATAATATTATGCTAATAATAGTTACATTATTAAATATATATAATAATTATTAGGACAATGAGGGTGAAAATTATTAAATATATATAATTATAAGTATTATAGAAATTTTATCAAGTTTCTATTATTCTATGTTTAGATAATATTATAAAATTATTTAATGTAATGCAATTTTAAAAATAATACAAATGCAATATAAATATGTTAAACAAAGTAACAAAAAAAAATTATCTCCTTAAATATGATATATTTGAAGACATTATTTATATATGTTATTTAATAAGATAGATATTCTAGTTTATAATAATCAATAATTTAAGCGCAAACGGGTAGTAGAGCTGGCTTGGGAGTGGGTTTTCTCCCCATTGGTATCGGGTTCGACTTTGCTCATGGGGACTTTTCTTGCCCTAGCTCGCCTCAGGTACCCATTCGAGAGCCAACTAACTCCTAGACAAAACACACCTGTGTACATATAAAACGCATAAAAATAGACATTAAAAACATACATAACAACATACATACATAATGGGATGACATAGTGCGGGGCCCGCCGAGAGATGAGGTAGAGCAGACGACCGGTAGCGAACTCCGTTAGTTTTAAATTTTTAAATTTGTCGCTTTCTCCTGTTTTGAAAAATTAAATGGTCTTAATTTTCCCGCCTACTTTCGGCCTGTGCCCAACAAGGAGCTTTCGAACAAGGTAAGGGCGTCCATCTAAGCACACGAAGTTGGAAATGCTCTGGTAGACATGTATGTGAAATTTGAAAGCATAGACAAGGCACGTGAACTATTTGAGAGGATGCCTCAAACAAATGTGGTCTGCCATGATTGTTGGATATGCACAAAATTAACAAACGATTCAAAATCTTCCAACCAAATGCGATTGGAAGCTGTAAATATTTGCTAGCAACCTCACAAATGGAGAAATGATGGAGAATCTTGTCTAATCCGGTTCTTAGAACATCTATGTTTTAGCTTTCTCCGCTTTAAGGTATCTGCCAGTGTTCATGCAACTGAGATTGTTGAAAAGATGGGACTGGTCTTTCCCTTTACAAGATATGCAAATTTTGACGGCATGGTTAAGTCTCTGAATGACCGTTTCTTAAGAAAAAGATTTTTGAATCCCACTTGAAGCCAAAGGCACATATACAATTGTAATCTCATCTTTTTAATCTGAATCCTATTAGGATTAGAAAACTGTTTAGACAAGCATAGACTGGTTGATTCTTATTTTTTAATTTAGAAATCAAAGTTCCATGTGAATAAGATTCACTATGTTGATGTTAATGTTAACCGTGTAGACAGAGTTTATTTGAGACATGGAAGGTATTTTTGAAGATAGTTTTAGTTCATGGAGAAAATGTACAAAGATGGTTTAAGTGGAGGCATTCAAGATTGACGACAGAAGCAGATAATAATTCTATTTGTAGTGAAGCAATCTCTATATGAAGCATGGTAGCTATTCCATTGTGTTTTGTTTAGCAAGCAAACGAGTTTTATAACGTGTGATTGGTAAAGTTCTCGTGATGGAGAGGCCATTGTTATGGACTATCCCAAAATGCAATTTTCCAATTGTGTTACCTTTTAGTTTTAGCTCCACATGGACACTTGTTTCAAGAACTTATTGTGCTCCAATATCATAAAGACCATTGCTCATTTTAATGATATTCTATTAATATTCCTCAAGATACAGAGAATGATCAGAATTTTTTTTGTTTGTATTCAACATAAAAATAAGAAGAGTATTGTTCAACTTCATATAAATGTTTCTAAAGGGCATGCTTGTAATTTTCTAATCTTGGAATGTATAGATGGGCTACATTAGTTAAACAACCTTACTATGTTTTTAGTTGTTTTCTAGTATTAAAATCTTGGTAGACATTCAAATAACTTTCGTAATCTAGGGAAAACCTATTCATAAACCATCTTTAGTTGGTGAAAATATGAAATTAAATATGAACTTTTGATAAATTATTACTTTGGAGATGTGTAAAACCTACAACTTACATGCAGTCATTTTCATCCACACCTTTATGAGATTAGATCCAACCTTGTGTAACACAACCTAATCACCATGATGCAAATAAGTAATCTAAGAGTTGATAAATATCTATGAATGAATTTAATTCTATTTTTATGAATATTTAGGAATTTGTGGTAGGGCGGGAGAGAGAGGGAAGAAGGGAGATATAGAGTTCTAGGGTGGGAGGGATAGAGGGAGGGAGAGAAATATGGAAGGAGGGAGATGGAGAGAGGTAAGTTAGGAGAGGTAGGCATATATATAGTTAGGGAGAGAGGTAGGGATAGGTGGAGAGAGGGAGGGAGAGAGAGATACAAGAAAGGAGGGAGATAGGGAGTGGTCGGGTGGGAGGGATAGAGGGAGGGAGAGAAAGAGGTAAGGAGGGAGATAGAGAGAGGTAGGGTAGGTGAGGTAGGTGTAGAAAGAGTTAGGGAGAGAGGAAAGGGTAGGTGGTGAGAGGTTGTGTGTGTGAGGGACAAAGTGGAGAAATGAGGGGGATAAGGAGTGGTAAGGTGGGAGGGATAGAGGTACACATAGAGAGAGGGTGGGGGAGGTATGTATAGAGAGTCAGAGAGAGTAAAGGAGGGAAGAAGGGTATGATAATGGGAGGGGTAGGTGGAGAGAGGTTGTCTGTGTGTGAGGGAGAGAGAGAGGAAGAAAGGTGGGAATTTGTGTAAACAAAGAAAGTGAGAGATGATTGTATAAGTGGATTTGAACAAATAAATTCAAAGATTCTTGAACATAAGAATTCCATGGAACAAATACAATTGGAAATAAATGATAAGGAAAAGAAAAATTAGATCTAAGCACAAAAAAAGAAATAGTTGGAAGTGTTGAAACTGTAGCAAAACAATAGAAGACTAAAATTAACCACTTAGAAAAGGAAGTAAAAGATAAGAAGAATATTTCCCTACCTACACCTCCTTCTTTCCCTCTCTCTCCCTCCCTCCCTCTCTCTATCTCCACTCACCCTCTCCCTCTCTACCTACCTTTTCCTTGATCCATCCCATCTCACCTCTCTTTCTACCTACATCTCCCTCCTTCCCAACTTCCCCTCTCTATCTACTTATCTCTCCCCTTTCCTCTCTCCTTTCCCTATCTCCCCTTGCTCTCTTTACCTACTTCTTCATTTATTCCTTCAACCTTACCTCTATCTACCTACCTCTACATGTCTCCCTCATTTCCTCTCTTTCCCTTTATCCCTCCCATCCTACCTTGCTAGATCTCTCCCTCCCCCCATCCCTCTATACTTATCTCCATCTCTCCTCTCTCACCATCCCTCCTAACCTTCTTCTCTCACCATATCTCCATCCTTCGTCCTATCTTTCCCTCAAACACACATGTCCTATACATTCTTTCATAATATCAATTGATCATAATACTTCCTCATCTAAATAAGAAAGGTCCTAAGCATTGTCATTCAACACCTCTATCTTGTGTATATCATTAAGTGATAGTTCATTTTGCTAATCAATGCAAAGCACAAAAACATAAATACAACACCTAATTAATATAGGTGTCAACACTATCTTCCTACTCTAAAAACACTTAAAGTGAATAAGATAGATAATTTATTGACTAAAGAGATCCTTCCTACTCTTGAGAAGTTGATGAAGGAGCATGTGCACTATGTGCAATGGACAAATGGAAATGCATAACTGGAGGCAGTAGGTACTCAATTTACCAAATTTATCATAATTTTGTAACTCAAATGACAATAAGGTATAATTCTCCAATTAACCAATTATAAAAGGTTTTCATTACAAGAATTGCAAGTTAGAAAACACTAGGTGTTATGAAACCTACAATTGACATACTGTTGTAAAACCCTCTACACATAACAACCTAATTGGTTAGTCACCCATCGAGTTAATTTGATTAGTTTTATGTATCCCCCACTTGCAAATCCTCCTCAAGCTCTCCACCCTTGAGCTTAGAACAAGAAGAATGCAATCACTCACAACCCACTATGTTTTCCAACTGACAATTATTTTATGCATTTCTTTTTCCATCGTATGAGAAATTGAAATGCAATTTTTACTCTAAGTAACATGAGTTGTGGTAAATTTTGAAAGTTCCTTTCATTATATTGATACTCTCTAAATAAGAAAATTCTTTCCTTACAACAATTTCAGATTGGAAAGTTCTCTCTCTCTCCCTCACATTCTTGGTCTATACGAAAAAAATAAATTTCATAAGGAAATAACTAATAGGGGAAAATGTGTTTTCCAACACTGAAAATAATGTGAGCATTTCTTTGTTCCAATCAGATGAACAAAGTAAATGCATGGTATAATTGCAAGTTGGAAAACACACTAGGTTTGAGTAGATGGTTTATGAAACTTGAAACCAATACATTATCTATCTCATTCACTTTAGTATACATCTTTTGAAGTGTTTTTAGAGTAGATTCCTTTTTCATTTCATACATTCAAGTACCTGCACAAAATAATTACATGTTGGAAAACACAATGTCGGTTTCCATTATTTCATTTTACATCTTCAAAGATAAACAATGGAGAGTACAGGGGGTTATATTTTAGGGATACACGAAAATAACCAAATTGATAAAACATACATGGTGACTACTTTAATCCGTACAAAGACCCTTATCTAGTTTAAAATCCAAATATTCTATACCCCTTATCTGAAATTATGTACCCTTTTAAGCCATGTCCTATTTATAAAACTAAATTTCTCACATGACACATAATTTAAGTCAAGGATCTTGTATATCCCCTTAATCCATCCTCTTAGGACCTTTTAATTCATTTTCTTAGCTATCCTAAATTCATCCTCATGAAAAATATATGCACAAAATAATTTCAAGTTGGAAAAGCCAGTGGGTTGTGAGTTATTTCATTTTACTTGTTCAAATCTCAAGGTTGGAGAGTTTGGGGAGGAGTTATTTCCTTATGAAAAGTTTCATAAGTTCATATGATTGGAACGAAAAATGCCCACATTATTTGCAGTGTTGGAAAACACAATATCCCTTGTCAATTATTTCCTTATCATTTTTTTTTTTGTATGAACCATGAATGTAATGAAGTCCATCTTTGAATTTTAGAAAAAAAAATTTGGTACAATAAAAAATTCATTTCACTTTCTTCATCTAATTGGAACAAAAAAATTCTCACATTATTTTCATTGTTGGAAAACACACTATCCCCTTGTCAATTATTTCCATATGAAAAGTTATTTATTTTTCAAACATATGAAGAAATTCAAACACAATTTTTTACTCTAAGACTTCTTATAGCTAATGTCTTAGCTTTGGTGGTGACTTCCTGCATTCTCTCATGCAGATTGTTCTTGCTTTAGTTTGATATTCTTGTTGTCCACTTTTCTTGTGGTGGGTGCGACATTTTTCTTGGGTTGTGTTGACATTGGTTGAAATATTCTTATATCTTGGTGGCATGTGCTTTGTAGTGGTGCTTTTTTTTGGGTGCTCTCTTCAAGTGGATTAATTTATCATTTAAGGATGTGATGGTTCAGTTTTTGGTCATTGTCGCAAGATGTGAAGATCTGTTCATCTCCCTTATTGTTGCATCAGTTCTTGGGACTCATTGTGTTATTTTCTTTCAAGCATGTAATCGGGTGGCATAATTTTTGTTAGATCTGCTTTTTTGTTTATGTTTGATCCCCTTGTTGGTATTTTTTGTATCCTTGTAATCATCCCAAGCTGTAACTGGAGGTTTTCTTCCTAGTTCTTTCCTATCAGTATGCTCGCCTAAACCAGGACTTGTAAAAAATTTATTTTTTAATAAAATATAGTGGCTCTGCCACTTTTATTGAAAAAAATAAAAATAACAAAAGGTTTTTCATTGCATTCTTATTATTTTGTAAAATTGCAGGTTGGAAAATACCATGTGTTATAAAACCTGCAACCCACATACTATTGTAAAACCCTCTACACATAACAACCCAATTGGTTAGTCACCCCTAGGTCCATTTGATTATTTTTATGTATCCCCCACCTACAAATCCTACCAC
>VDFB02072274.1:22511736-22532443 GCA_007258455.2 Sequoia sempervirens
AGAGGGAAGGATTGAGAGAGGGAGTTGTAGGGTGGGAGGGATAGAGGGAGAGAAAGAGGAGAGGAGGGAGATATGGAGTGATAGGGTTGGAGGTAATTGAAGCAAAAATTGCAAAATTGTTGTCATTGCAAAAAAAACTTTCACATTTGAAATCTCAAATAGTGTTGAAGTCCTAAGTTTTTTCTCTTTTTTAAAATATAGCTCACTAGAATGAGCACCATACATAATATTCAATCAAGCATCTAAGAGACCATATCAAATGGAGCCTTTATGTAATATGTTATTAGATGATTTCTTGTAGATTTCATAATCAAATTGCATGGATTATAATTTTATTACAATTTTACATTTGAAGGATTGATGTAATAATAAGATAGATGGAATTGTATTTCTTGTAGGAGTAGCATATAGCTAGGTACCAATGACAAGGGATTATGAAATGATTGGACGAGGTTGTATGATAGAGTGATGGATGGTGGATAGGAATATAAGCATGGTGAGATCAAAGGTTAATGGGTTGGGAGATATTTAATGTTTGGGATGGAAAGATGCATGGATAATGAAAGGATTGTGATGGATGAAAAATGCTTAGATTAATACATTTATATATTAGCTTCAAATGAACCTAATGGATTAATACAATGATGATGGATGTTAGGTTTAGGGTTCTAGGTTTAACCTAATGGATTTATGCAATGATGATAATGGATTTATCCAAAGAGAGACATAAATATGGTGTTCAAAGACCTTATAATAAAGAAATTGAATGAAATAGATAATGTATTGATTGAAGGCATTCTTCCCACTCTTGAGAAGTTGAGGATGGTGTGTGCAGTATGTGCAATGGGAAAATGACAATATAAAAGTGGATAAAGTCAAGAGGTTTTGTACTACATATGAAATTGTGCAAGAAAAGAGAGTGAGATGATTCTATAAGTGGAGTTGAAAAAATGAACTCAAAGATTCTTGAACAAAAATAATATTCAAATTAATTTAATTACTAGCCATATTAATAAACCATCTAAGACAAAAATGATATTCAAAACTAAATAAAATTTTCACCCAATACCATTGAAATCCCTTGATGTGTCCATGATTTGCATGATTTAATTACTCTCCTATAGAATTTGATTAATCATTACTACAAGGTAGAGGAAAATTAAATTATAATTCTAACTTAGGAGTATACCTTTTTGGTAACTCTTATCATCAGGGGACAATGTGTTTTCCAATAGGGGGTCCAATGTGTTTTCCAACAAGGGACAATGTGCTTTCCAACAAGGAACAAAAAATGCTCACATTATTTGCAATGTTAGAAAACATGTTGTCCCTTGTCAATTATTTCCTTATGAATTTGTAGTGTTGGATTACACACTGTCCCTTATCAGTTATCAAATGAATTCCACCTTCAAATTTTAGAATAACTCTTTGGTTATAGTAAAAATGACATTTCCAACTATCCCTTGATAGGGGGCAATGTGTTTTTCACTTTCTTGATATGATTGGAACAAAAAAATGTTCACATTATTTTCAGTGTTGGAAAACACACTATCCCTTGTCAATTATTTCCTTATGAATTTGTAGTGTTGGAAAACACACTATCCCTTGTCAGTTATGTAATGAAGTCCACCTTCAAATTTTAGAACATTGGAAATAACTAACAGGGGGACAATGTTTTTTCCAATAGGGAACAAAAAAAATGCTCACATTATTTGTAGTGTTGGAAAACACACTGTCTCTTGTTAATTATTTCCTTATGAATTTGCAATGTTGGAAAACACACTATCCCCTATGTAGGAAAAATGCTCACACTTTTTGTGATGTTGGAAAACACATTGTCGCCTGTGTAGGAAAAGTGGACAAGGAACATCATTAGAATGTAAGATGTCTAGAAATAACTAACAGGGGATAGTGTGTTTTCCAACATTGGAAATAACTAATAGGGGACACTGTGTTTTTCAACATTGCAAATATGATTGGAACAAAAAAATGCTCACATCAAGTTTGTAGTGTTGGAAAACACACTATCCCGTATGTAGGAAAAGTGGGCAAGGGACATCATTAGAATGTAAGATGTCTAGAAATAACTAATAGGGGATAGTGTGTTTTCCAACATTAGAAATAACTAACAAGGGACAATGTGTTTTCCAACATTGGAAATAACTAATAGGGGACAATGGGTTGTGAGTGATTGCATTCTTCTTGTTCTAAGATCAAGGTTGGAGAGCTTGGGGAGAAGTTGCAGGTGGGGGATACATAAAACAAATTAAATTGACTTAAGGGTGGCTAACCAATTGGGTTTTATGTGTAGACTAATTTCTTTATGTATTTAACATGGTCTACAAATTTTTTTCCTTTCTATAAATACAATATCTATCTTATTCACTTTGGCCTACATCTTTGGAAGTGCTTTTAGAGTAGATTCCTTTTTCATTTCATATATTCTAGTACTTGCACAAAATAATTGTATTTTGGAAAACACAATTTCGGTTTCCATTATTTCATTTTACATACATTCAAAGTTAAACAATGGAGTGTATGGGGGGAGTTATATTTTATCATCAAAAGAAAAGGAGCTTCATGCTGTTGAGAGAGTTACAATCTAAAAGACATGAAGCTGAGAAAATAAGGACAAAAATGGAAGGTGTTGCTTATGAAGAATGGTGCATGTAGACATTAGAAAATGAGTGTTTGCAAGAATTTGAGGTAGTTCAGAAGTTGAAGACTGTTGTTATGCACCTTGAGGCTCAATTAGGAAATGTTTAATTTACCTATAATGGAATAAAAGGAAAGCTTCACTTGTATGATGATATCTAGAGATAAGGTGGATGTGCCTTAGAAAAAATAGGTTGAAAAAGTACTCAATTAACATCTTTTTTAGATATTTTAAAGACATCTTGGATTAATGTGTAGATTGTTCTATGACAAGTATTACACCCATTTTATTGGAGATAGGGTCCTCTAGTTACACATTAATTTAGAGAAATTAGTTCTTCCAAACTATATTGAAATCTTTTTTTTGTAACTCTTAATAAATAATTTGTAAAGGATAAAAATGGAGGGGATTTTCATATGGAATCATATCTCATTAATGCAACAAATTCTTTCATGAAATTCTCACCTCCCCTGAAATCTAAAGGTTGGATACAAGGTTCTAGTGCATGTTATTACCCACTCCAAGATCACCACCTACTATCCCAATTACCTCCCTCTTTCTCTTCCTCACTCTCTCTACCTACTAATAGGGGATAGTAAGTGGGATAGAGGGAGGGAGAGAAAGAGGGAGGTAATTGGAACCTAGGTACAAGGTTGTAGTGCATGTTCTTCCCCTCACTCTCTCTACCTACATCTCCCTCTATTCCTTCAACCTTACCTCTCTCTACCTACCTCCCCATATCTCTCTCATTTTGTCTCTCCCTTTATCCTTCCCATGCCACCCTGCTAGACCTCTGCCTCCCCCCATACCTCTATACTTCTATGTATCTCTCATCTCTCACCATCCCTCCTAACCTTTCTCTCCTCCCTTTGTCCCTCTTTCTCCCCTCTCTCTTTCAACCTAACCCTCCATTTATCTCTCACTCCCTCCTTCCCTCTCTCTCCCTCCATCCATCCCTCCCACCCCACATCTCCCTCAATCTACCTACCCCTCTCTCTACCTCTCCCTCCCCTCCTCTCTCTCTCACATAGACACCACCTCTCTCTACCTCTCCCACCCTACATAGATCCCTATCTCTACCTACCTCTATTATTTTTACCTTACCTCTCTCTACCCACCTCCTTCCCTCTCTCTCTCCCTCCTTCCCACGGCCTCTCTCCACCTACTCTCACTCTCTCACTGCCTCCCTGCTTCCCTCTCTCACTCTCTCTATACCTACATGTCCCACCTTACACCTCTTTATCTCTCTCCCATTTACACATGCACAACCTCTCCACCTATCCCTCCCATTATCCATACCTCCCTCCTTCCCTCTCTCACTCTCTCTATACATAGCTCTCACTTCCTATAAGAAATAATTTTAGAGAACATCAAGATCAAATAGAAACTATGAAATATTAAAGAAGAGTGATAGAGAAACTAGGTCAATTTTATTAGTTTTAGTGCAGAGAAAAGAACATAAGGATCTCATGGTGAAGATGAATGCAATATAAAATAAATAAACTCAAATAAAGTTATTGGATTGATAGAACTAACTACTATATATGCTCATCATATGTTGAAGGTACTCTCATTAGTCCTCATATCTTACCTATCTACATGTGCTCCTTGGTTTACCAAATATGAAATGTATTTTCAATTTTTTCATTTGATTTTATTGTGTGAAATAAAGATATGAAGATCCCTATCACTCCATACAAAATCATGGGATAAACTTATAACTTTATGTAAATTTCAAATATTGGAGATATAATTAGATCTTTTAGTTTTGATAAATTACCATAAATATGTTACAACCAATAGGGTAGAACTAGAATTTTAATCCTACAAAAAATATTAAGAAATTTGATATAAACATGATAAAACTATGTAGTAATAATTATAAAATGGGAAATGGTATGGAAACCAAAAAAATAATATCTTAGACTTAGATGTGTTGGTGGATTATGGGACATAGGCACCCAAATTGGATTTATAGTTCAAGGAAGGATAGGGATAATGTTTTTGCGCTAGTAAATGGAGGGGGTGGTGAAAAATGGTTTGGAAGAATGATAACACATAATGTATTGACTTAAGAGATTCTTCCTTCTCTTGAGAAGTTGAAATGGAAAAGGAATCTGAAGAAGCAGACCAAAGTGAATGAGATAGATAGTGTATTGACTAAAGAGATTCTTCCCACTCTTGAGAAGTTGAGGAAGGTGCAAGTGTAGTATGTGCAATGGGAAAATGGCAATGTAGAAGTGGATAAAGTCAAGAGGTTTTGCATTGCATATGAATTTGTGCAAGTAAAAAATGTGAGAGATGATGCTATAAGTGGAGTTGAACAAATAAACTCAAAGATTCTTAAACTTAAGAATTCCATGGAAAAAATACAATTTGAAATAGATGACAAGGAAAAGGAAAAATTAGATCTAAGTGCAAAAAAAAAGAATTAGTTGGGTGGAGACATGAAAGTATTATCTAAAAAGGTAGAGAAGTCTTATAAAGAACTTGATAAAAGAAACATCTTCATTCTCTAATTGTAAAGACACTCTCAAAGCTGAGAAAAAGGTGGCTACAAAGCTACATAAAATTATTCAAGACATTGAAAACTCTATCCAAGAAAGGGATGTCTCTATCCTAAGGATTGATGAGGGAATAGTTGATCTAAAGATTCAAGTAAAAGATATGAAAAAAAAAAGTTAGAAGATCATGACAATGAATAGTAGGGGGTGTTAATAGGTAAGAGCAATGGAGATGAGGAAAAAATTTTGTTGCATCTTTTCCTTACTCTCTCTACCTACCTCTCCCTCTATTCCTTCAACCTTACCTCTTTCTACCTACCTCTCCATGTCTCCCTTATTTCCTCTCTCTCCCTTCATCTAACTTTTCCTTTTATTTATCATATAAAACAAAAAAAATCACCACTCCCTATCTCCCTCCTTCCCTCCTCTCCCTCCCTCTATCCCTCCACCCTACCACTCCCTATCTCCCTCCTTTCCTCTTTATCTCCCTCCCTCTCTCCCACACACACACACACAACCTCTCTCCCCCTACCCCTCCCTCCCTAACTATCTCTATACCTATCCCTCCCAACCTAGCACTCCCTATATACCTCCTCTCCTTCCCTCTATCCCTCCCACCCTACCACTCCCTATCTCCACCCTTCCCTCTTTCTCTCCCTCCCTCTATTCCTCCTACCCTACCAGTTCCTATCTCCCTCCTTCCACCTCTCTCTCTCCCTCCCTCTCTCCCTCACACACACATACAACCTTTCTCCACCTACCCCTCCCTTCATCCCTCCCTAACTCTCTTTGTACCTATCCCTCTCTTTGTGCATGGCATTGAGACTATCTTTATTTCTCACCCATGGTTTCATGTTGTTTTAGATTTTGATATAGGACAATAAGATTACCTACACTGTAACATTTATATGTTCTAAGTCTTCTATTTGTCCATTATTACCCATGTGCTTTCTTCTTTATGCTATGGAATTTTATTTTGACATATCTTTGTTTACTTGATGTGGCACTTATTTTCTTTCTTACTTGTTGTCATTTAGTAGTTGCACGATTTCAAGTGCATACTTTGATTTTAGTAATAGCACTAAAAACTATATTATAATATCATGTGCATGCTTTATTTTTAGTAATAGCAAGCTAATGACTATATTATGTTAGCAAGAGCACAACCAACCATATCAAAACTTTTAAGCAATTCTATTTTGTTAAAGAAAAAAGTGTTTGGCTAGTAAGATTCTTTGGAGAGAACATAAAGTAGAGTGAAATATTCTTCATATGATTATTTCTTTATGAATTTGTAGTGTTGAGAAACACATTGTCCCTTGTTAGTTATGTAATGAAGTCCACCTTCAAATTTTAGAACATTGGAAATAACTAACAAGGGATAGTATGTTTTCCAACAAGACAGTGTGTTTTCCAACAAAGGACACTGTGTTTTCCAATAGGGAACAAAAAAATGCTCACATTATTTGCAGTGTTTGAAAAAAAACCTTCCCTTGCCAATTATTTCCTTATGAATTTGCAATGTTGTAAAACATATTGTCCCCTATGTAGGAAAAATGCTCACATCGTTTGCAATGTTGGAAAACACATTGTCCCCTATGTAGGAAAAGTGGACAAGGGACATCATTAGAATTTAAGATGTCTAGAAATAACTAACAGGGGACAATGTGTTTTCCAACATTGGAAATAACTAACAGGAGACAGTGTGTTTTCTAATAGGGGACAGTGTGTTTTCCAACATTGAAAATATAATTGGAACAAAGAAATGCTCACATTGTTTGCAGTGTTAGAAAACACACTATCCCCTGTGTAGGAAAAGTGGACAGGGGACATCATTAGAATGTAAGATTTTTAGAAATAACTAATAGGGGACAGTGTGTCATCACTATATTCTAATGATGTACCCCTTGTTCATATGATGATGACATTAATTTGGTAGATGAACCCAAAAAAATTCATGGCACATCTTTTGTCAATAATACAAATGTTATTGCCTACCTGTTACATAGACTTTGTGTTAAAGTATACACATCTTATTAATACTTTAGGTGATTTATAACCATCTAGGTATGTTTTGAGTGCATATTTGTATATTTTGAGGATGATGCATAAAATTAAAAATTACCCCTATCTTGAGAATCCAACATTTTAGAATTTCAATTTCTTCGTAATGCTATGGAAACTAGTGCATGACATTGAGACTATCTCTATTTTTTCACCCATGGTTTCATATTATTTTAGATGCTGATATAGAACATAATGTAGATTGGGAAAAACATATTTGATCTATTCTTTAAGAGGATAAAATTTTGTACACCAAAAGTATATCTATTGATAATATCAACTTTACATAGATTAGATGTAAAAATCTATTCTACATGGAAGGGTTGTCATCCCCAAAGATTGTATACAATTCAAGATCATAGAAATGAGGAAGATGGTCCTCTAATAGGAAGACAAAAACCCTAAATTATAGTGATCCATCCTCTACAATGAGATATTTTATGCATTTACAACAGTTTCAATAGCAACTAATCTTCCTGAGCGCTCAACATTTTTAGAGTCCTCATTTTCCTCTCAAATCTCAACCAAAGCTTTCTTTATATTGTGAATGCTTTCAAGTGTGAAGTCTACTCCCTTTGTCCAAGAGGGGTCAGTAAGAACGAGATTGCACTTTGATCCAAATTCCATTACACCGAAAAATGACTAAAATGGGCTCTACTAGAAACACTGAGAAGTTTTCCCATATATCACTTGTAAGCTATACACTTGTAGATCTCAAACCTATGAGCTTCACCTAAATTTTTCACCACCCAATATGTCAACCAACCCTCTTGTCTATGAAAAACCACTTCTTCAAAGTCTTCTTTATTTTGTTGTTATCGATGCAACCCATCAAGTTTTGGACTCCTCATAGCAAAACACAAAGCTCGTTAGAATAAAACTACCCAGAAGAAAACAATAATTAGTAATTTTCCATAGGTATAACTATGTAGGAGATGTATGCATCACAAACAGGATATAAGATATTTATTATATCAAAATAAAATATTTATTATAACAAAATAAATTAATTGGAAAGACTGTTAATTTTGTAAACATTGTTTTCAAATAAATTAAGGCTAAAAACTGCTAAATCTGTAAGCATTCTTTTGCTAATGATTAGAATATCACATCCCAATTCGAAAAGCCATTTTCAAAATGTTGTTGTTATGGTAGCCATACCATAAACAAATAACTATTGAGGGAATGAACCAAACACAAATGCATCTTATAACATTTATCAAAATAAATTATTTATGTATAGCATTTCTACTCATCTAATAACTGATTGTAATTATATGAATCACAGTTTCAGAAAGGTGACGGAGAAGTCCCTTGATTGTTTCCACGCTTTACAGGATAGGAAGCATCTAGGGAAATCCCACATATTCTTGATGAGTTCTTTATATCTCTTTGCATCTTGATGAATCCTTTTTGACCTCATGACTCGCCCCATGAATTTTTTGCAATCCAATATTTTAGATCAGTTGTATTCCCACAGCCAACCAATGTCACGGCGTGATCCAAATCTATTCTACATGGACCGGTGAAGATACCCTGTTACATAGACAAAGTTAGCAAAACCCAAAACCAGTGCACTAAAAAATTTAGTACAGACAATCAAATAATGATAAAATAACATCAATTTCTTCTAGAATTACATCTTTGTAGTGGCTAAAGTCTCCCAAGCATTTCTGTCAGCAACTCATGGACCTGAAAAATCAAACCAAAACAATTACCATTTTTTCATAAGATCATTATAACAAGCATAAACTCACTGCCATCCACCAAATTGTATAACCCATCTTGTACTTAAAGAGCTCTAGACAATTGAGGGGTTGGCATTTGTAGGGAGAATAGCCTGTGCCCAGAATAACTGCATTACTATCATGTGTACACAGTTATAATAAATACCAACAAAAAACAACAAAGATCTAAGTCTTTAAATACATGATCCTTATGCACAGACATAGGAGATTCAAATACCCAATGAAGATTTGAATCTGCCATTAGAAAAATCCTCATTAACTTTTCGTTTGTTGACAGCCCATTTGCATGAGAAAATAACCAATTCACCTTTTCTGCAACCGAATTCAAAACAATTTGAAATTATATGAAATTTAAAACTCCAGCTTTGAAAACTCCCGCTCATATTTAAAAATCCCGCTCATTTTTAAAACTGTACGTCTGAAACTTCATCTGCCTCTGTCTGTTACCCATGGCTTAAATTTGACGGTCGACCTTGCCTATCAACATTTTTTTTAATGACAGTTATCTATTCAAAGGTGCCCTTAAAACATTATGATATATCTTAGTGTAAGTAAAATTATATATAAATCAAATATATATATCATTATAATTCTATACAAATTTTGACAGTCTATACAAAATCTCTACTTTCATTTGATACAATCTTCTTAAAATTTTGATTGTATTTTACAGCAAAGATCTCTAAATACGATCATACAGCCATCAAATTTAAGCCCTGCGGTCCGTCTATTTCTCTGGTTACTCTATCGTCTTCATCCTATTTTTCCCATTTACTCTACTGTCGGGGTGTTTTATTCATTCCGTTTGTTCTACCATCCAGGTGTCAGGGTGTTTTTGTCCATGAGAGATGGATGTTATGTCATAATGTCTATGACATTGCGTTTTGTCTATGAGTTAGCTTTCTCCATTTAATCATGGGGACACCCCTGTTGTATAAAAATTAAAAATATCAATAATTTGATAATAGTTAGTAAATAATAAATTAATATTTAGTTGGGAAGCTCCATTCTTATAGATGAGTTGATTCATTAGAAAATAAGACTTTAAATATCCTTTACAGTGTGGTGTGAAAAATCAAGTTGCGTTACCCTAACTAACTCTGAAGGTGCCGTTAAATTTTTAATTTATTAATTAATTGTGACATCAAGCTGTATATTGATTAATTGGTTTGTTTACGCTGCAACACATATTTTAAATGAATCCAAAAAAAATTCAATTGTACGGTACTCGGAGTGAATGCCAGCAAAAGATTGTGGCTTTCACGCTATTATAGCCGTAACTGACGAGGATTTATCAACTGCTCAGTTATTGGCATGCCCTTTTCTATTAAACACTAATAATAAATAAATGTAACAGGAAGAAAAATCATATAAGGTAATGTTTTGATGTTTCTATATAATGTTAAATCAAATGTTATAATTTTATATAAAATTCAGTCTTTGTTTTCATTTATTAGTGATTTCATGTTTTATTGTTATACCTATATATATTATTTATGTATTTATTATCTATATTGATTTTTAAACTGGAGAAAGGAAATACCAGTACTACTGACTCACTCTCGATCTACTTTACAAAGAAACTTAATACCCATCTACTCATTAAAATTTAACGATATCTTTACCTTGTTTTTTCAATGCTAAAAATCCTACTATAAGAATCAGCTATTTAATATTAGCTTTCAAGTTTAAAACCCAAACAAAAAACTTACGGCCTCACTTTTGTTCCTTGCTGCAATGTGTAAGGGCGTATCTCCTTGGACAATTGGCTGGTTGTTCGGCTGACTGTTAAGCTCCGACATCTCCACCTTTTTAATTGAGAAAGCAACAGAAACCTTCATATTTGTATCACGATTACCTTCATAGAACTCTCCTCCATTTTGAAGCTGCTTTCATTAATAACTCAAACGGTTGCATTAAAATTGATATATCGATAATTGCATGATCTGAGTAGGTATATGATTTAGCATGTATTGTAAATGAATCCAACTAACGTAGATTTAGGGACTGTTACATCATTTATGCTGGATATACGTTTTTGCGTTTTAATTAATTGTAAAATGTTGGCAGGATATGCAACATGCATACGTCAATGGAATGCGTCAGCTCTCCAACTGAATGGGAACGAGTAGCTCAGTGTGCATCCACCATGAGCTACTCGTGGTATAAGTGATTTTTACAGTGCCATGGCACAACGCAAAAACATAATCACACTGGTCAATGTCTTATAAGTATTAAGAGCCCAGATATTAACATTAGTACACTAGCGATCACACCCTATTATCGTACATTAATAATTAATATAATTACTATAATTTTTTCTTTAACGTAAAGTAAATTGATGTGTTTTAATAAGAATCACTTTTAAATGAGTTTTTCCTTTATATATTTTCATCAAAACAACAAAATGTACATCTTTCACGATAAAACAGCAAAGAAAAGATTAAAATTTATGATATTTTATCATTATATCTAGTTATATCATTAATGTTGCTATGTTCTCGTGTTCTTATGTCCTTAGAGTTCAATAATTATTTAGGAGCTTTTATCATGTTGATTGTGATTGAGATAGATCTTCTGAATACAGTAACAAATTTTTATAATGAAATTTCAAAAATTATAAGTTAGTTTGATCAATATTTCACAAATTTTACTAAAAAATTACTAAATTTATGCTCGCCTTTTGTTAATTATATCTTTAGAAGCTTGACAAATTAAAAATCATTAAATATAACATCTTGTTATTACAATATTCTAGTGTTAAATTGATCAGAAGATATGAACCATTTTCTAAATTAAGATATTTTTTGGACCTAGAAAAACTATTACCTATCTAAATTACAATAATAAATATTTTATTTTAAAAAAAAATTAATTAATTCATTAAATCAAAATAGTCATCTTAATTTTTCTAACATGCAAATGCCAAAACTTGAAAAGAAATTACTTTGATCAATAAAATTGAATCCTATATAAAAAAAAAAAAATCCTTATCAATAAAATGTTCCACTCAAATTCTAGTTAATGGACAATAAACACTAATAAACAACATCAATTTGATGAAAAAATATAATAAAAAATACATACTTATGATAAACAAAAAGATCAAATTAATTTTAAAGTGCACTATTTCACATCATTTTTCAAACATACATATTTATTCAAAGTTATTTCATTTGGAACAAAATTATCTTTTGTAAAGGAATACAAAAGATGATAACATAAATGCTCATCTTTAAAATTTTGCATAGTCCTAATAGACACTCTTTCTTTAATCATTTTAGATGTCTAAACTACACAAGGCTATAACTGGGTATATAGAAATTTTGTGACAAGACTCAATGTTGTATTAAATAACATACAAAGTATTACTCGATTTTGAATTATACCTTGAAGGAACAAGTCCAACTATAAAGCTTATGGATTATGTGCTTGAATTTTTTTTTCCTAGGACTATTTAAGGCATTGCTTGTTAGTAAAAAATATTTGTATGAATATCAATTGTGAAAAAGAATTTATTATGATGTCTTCTTGGGATTCTTAAAACTAATCTTATAATATTTGATTATATTGTTTTAAATTTTGATTAACAAAAAATTTCAAAAATATTTATAATAGATGTATTTCAACCATGAAATTTTAAATATAATATTGAATTAAGTGTATATTAATGTAACAAATAAAAGTACTATAAATATTTTAAATATATTCTTAAAGATGTGAATCACATCATTTACTTATATTAAATGTGCATTTTCTCACAATCAACTATTAATATAATCTTACTTCAAATTACAAAACATAAAAAAAAATTCACATAATTCTTCTAAGCATTCTCTACTAATAGTCTTCAATATTTCCACATAAACCACTATATTCATACAACCACCACTTTAATGCTCTTCAATGTTTTAGTATTCTTAAATTTCGTTAAATTTCTCTTGAATATTCTTACACCTTAATTAAAAATTAGGTTTCTAGCTATCCATGTTACACTATACAAATCAATTATTATGACTTAAAAATTTTAATTACATTTTATTAAAGATAAATATTTAAAATAATTATATTAATTTATATATTAGATAATTTTAAAATGAGTTTTTATTTTTATAACATAATATAATGTAAAAATAATTTAAATAATTTATATTTATTTAAATAATATATTTGTATATTTATTTTTCATAATTTTAGTTTTTAGTTTTGATGTCTAAATGATTATTAAATTTATCTTAAAAATATGATTCAAATATTTATTCTATTACATAATTTTTAATTATTGTTTTAATTACAACTCTTACCATAATTAATAGAGGGGAATTATATTAATTAAGTTGTCACCCTCTATTTTCCATACCCTATACAAAGAAGAAATTACCCTCAAAACTATGATGATAAGTAATTGTATTCACTCAAAAGAATTGTGAAACCCTTTTATAAAGGAAATGGTCAGACCAAATCCAAGTTTCATTATCTTGAATCCTATTGAATTTATAACTTGGTATAACTAATTAAATGTAGCATTTTTAGTGTGTGTATATATATATGTATGTATATATAGTATTTTTTTCTTGAATATTTCTCCACTTAACTAACTTGAACATCTATTCCATAGAAAAGGAGAGAATTATTTTTATAATTATTATTTTTACAATAATTTTTTAAACATTAATTTAGTCTAATGCTTGATTATAATGATCTATTTTTATTCAATTAGAAAAACTAAATATTAAAAATATATTTTCATATTCTAAGATCTAACCTCTATAGAAAAAGTAAACTATAGAATATGATCAGTTTATCCCTAAAATACCACCATGCAAAATCACAATCAATCCTAAGACCTAAGAAAAAAGTATTTAAATAATATTATGGTTTGGGAAATGAGAATAATATTATGAATCATGGTTCAAACATACCAAAGAATAAATATCCATGTAGGAAATATCTTGCTAAAAAATATGGAATTGAAAAATCTTAGGAGTTAGACTTCATAAAAAATATTAGAGCAAGTATCAATATAAAGAAAACACAAATATCATGATTCTAGAAGAGACAAAATTGTATATTATTATGACTGGATATCTCTAAAATGATATAGTGATTGTGAGGCTAGACTCAAGACTTTAAGAGTGATCGATATTTCAATAAAACATCTACATTTGTACCCAATCAAGAAAAATCCTAAAATAACCATCTTAAAAAGAATAGAATTAAAAAATATTAGGAATCAAACTTTTTTAAAAATGAATATATTAGTACCCTATCTAGGAAAGTATTGAAATAAAGATCCTAGAAGAAAGAGACTTGAGAAATAATAGGGATAAACATTTCAATAAAATTACTAAGTTAGTACCCCATCAATGAAAATCCAAAATAGAAATTAGGAAAGAAATACACTTAGAAAATATCAAGATCAATACTTCAAATAAATATCTCCATGGGTATGCAAATATGAAGAAAAATGATGTCTTAAATTTGAAAATTTTGAAAAAAATTTAAACATGGGAGTTGACATTAAGGCATTTTGAGGGTGATGTCATCATGATGTCACTGAATAAAAAATAAGAAAGAATCCTAACAAATAGATCTATCAACATGCAAATAGAAACACATAACTTGGTCACGATAATAAGAAAAAATGATGAAAATAAAATAAATATCTTCAAATGTGGGGAAAAGGCTAACTGCCAAACCCTAGCATACAAGAAAGGAAAAGAAAAAAAAGGAAAAGGATAATGAACATGAAAACATGAAGAAAGAAAATGAAAAAATTTAAGGGATTGTCATTGATGAGCCAAAGGGAGAAACCCGACATGGTAATTGAGACACAAAAGAAAATGAGACAAAAATAGCTCTTCACACAACAATGATCATGGACAATAACAACACTAGCAAGAATATATGAGCAAAAACAAAAAAAATGGGGGTCCATTTTTTGCCAAAGCAAAATGGGGCACGCGTTTTTAAGACACAAGAAGTAGTTTATTAAAAACCAGTCAAGAGATGTTGACTTGATGTACTTCAGCATTTGAAAAAATAAAGTTTATAATATGTATGGAAAGTTAATTAATTAATAACAAATAAGAATGTATTAATGATTTATTAAAAGACTAATAAAAGAGTTGTACAAGTGACATAACTATTTCTTATTTAATAGCGAATTCCATATTTATAAGAATTCCTTATCTTCAATAAACTATATAATCATATACACTCATTTTATTCCATAAACAAATACATATTTTCCTCATTTACATATTCTAATAATATCTTTTATAAATAAAAACAGACTACCACTTAACTTCTCCTATATCTATTATTATGATACAGTCCCATAAAAACTAATTTTTGGGTTCACAAGTAGTTTTAATATATTATGCATTTATGCAGCTCTTTTAACTCGTAAATTCTTTTACTCCTTATCTTGCTTTGTTCGATATAAAAGAAAGCATGCTATGGATTAGGGTTGGTAAAGATTATGTAACAAACATTGAATAGTATATTGATGGATTCGAGTGTTTCATATGTTTAGGTTGCTTTCTCGCCAGCATATATTGTAAATGGTTCCAACGACCTTCCAGTCTCAACGCCCTATTGTCGATCCAACATATTGGATGCCCATTTGACAAAAAATTTCCAATTTTTATTTATTATTTACAGTCAAATAGGAATGCAGTATGCTGTGTACACATAAAAATCGTTTTCACAAGGTGTAGACTTACGGGATTGTCACATCATTGTCTGCTGGATAGATGTTTTTGTGTTTAATTCCCACAAAATGTTGGCACCATCTGTCTAGCAGGGTTGATGCACCATGTGAGTCTGTGACAACGATGCTATAGTTGTGGATCATTCAAGTCATGCAACAACTCATGGGCCACGAAGAGCTATTCATGGTAAGCTGACTTTTATAATGCCATTGCACAATCCACCACGAGGTACTCCTCGTAAGGTGATTTTTTCAATGCCATTGCACAACACAGAAACAAAAGCACATTGGTGAATATATTAATTAAATCTGTCCGGGGGACAATCCCGGCCTCATCCCTTCCTCATCCTTTTTGCATTGGGGCTTTGTACTTAACAAGACTTGATCCCTAGTGGACTAATTCTGAACCTTTCATCTTCACCAATAGACCAAGTAACATGTATATAACTAACATATATTTTTTAAAAAAAGTAATTATTAAAAATTATGATGTTCACTCATCCTAATTAAATATCTGATTATATACTTTTTGTATTTTGGGTGACTTCTTCAGGCCATACAATAATTTTTTGATTTTGCAAAAAATATTTCTTCATCTAATTTTTTAAACTCAAAATCAAGTAATGCAATTAGTGCTAATACAACCTAAATAGAAACAAGCTTAACAACTGGTGAAATTTTTTCTTGAAAATTAATCCCTTCCTTTTGAGAATACCCTTTTGCTACCAGTCTTGTTTAGTACCTTTCTATTTTATCATCAACATGCTTCTTCACTTTCTAAACCCATTTGAAACCAACAATGTTCCTACCCTTTGGAAGTTCTACCAGGTCTCACATGTTATTCTTCTCCAAGGAATCAACTTATTCTTTCATTACTATTTTCCATTTCACCTTTTTAGTACAATCCACTGCTTCCTAATAACAACTAGATTCCTCATTATTAGAAATCAAAGCAACAAATGAAAAACAATCATCATATCTTTTAGGAATATTTATAGCCCATGCAGATCTCCTTAGAGAAGGTTGGAGTATTTCAACATTTTTCTTCGTCAAATACCACCATTGCTTCATTTATTACTGTACTCCCTTAGATAGCCTATAAATGTTCCTAATATTTGTAGCCTTCATGAACAACAATATTCCCTTGGACACTTTCAGTGATCCATATTGACATGTAAATTTATAGCCTCTAGAATCCAAAGATCCAAAGGAAATTAAATTCTTTTTGAATTTTGATACATGTCTTACCTCTATTAATATCCTTATAATACCATCGAACATTTTAATCTTAATGATTCCAATCCCAATAATCTTACAAGAAACATTATTTTGCATAAGAAAATCACCGCTATCAATATTTTGGTAAGATGAAAACCAATTCTTATATGGACACATGTAATTAGAAGCACCGAAATCTAATAATCATTCCTCATGATATTGTAAGGTGTTATTGTAAAGTATTACAAATAGATAATACTTCATCAACCATACTTGAGCTTGTCTCAATAGATTCATTTCCTTTTTGGAGTCATCAGTGTCTTCTTTACTCTTCCAATATTTCTTGTGATGCCTTGATTTATTATAATACCAATATTTTGTCTTACCTTTTTTCCTTTTGACTTAGATGTTGATGTACCTCTTGAATCTTCCCCTTCTTTTGTGGATTGACCCCTAGCCACCATTGCTTATGGTGCAAAGGTTTGTAAATTATTTTTCCTCCTCACCTCTTCTGACAATAAAGCTTCCAAAACATATAATCAAATTAAAGGGTGTTAGTTGTGCTAAAGCTAATGGAATTGACTAAATGATTCCAAAGGACAATGAACACAATAGTGCGATTTTCTTGTCTTCATCTTCAATTGTTACACCTATACTAGTTAATTGACATATAAGAGTATTGAAAACATTTAAATGCTCAACAAATTTTGTTCCCTCCTTCATTCACAAACTATAGAATGCTTTTGTAAGTAGATCTATTTTTTCAAGTGTTTTTTCATGTAAACTATTTCCATTCTACTCCATTAGACTATTGTTTTTTCCTCTCTAATATTATTAAAAAGAACATGTCATTTGGTAAACACAATCAAATTGTGCTAATATTTATTGTATATAGATCCTCCCTCTCCTCATTAGTCATGTTTGTAGGTTTCTTTGATTTTCTTATCGACACCTTATGCAATCTTTGTTACACTAACAAATCACGTATCTTGAGCTTTGATAAATCAAATTTATTCTTGTCAATGAAATTTTCCACCTCAGAACATGCATTTGAAACTTTCGCCATTTGATGTTGCAAAACAAACACCAAATCCTAACACAAATGCTACAAAATGACTGCTCTAATACCATCTATTGCATAAACAAAAATACAAACCTACAAAATTAAAATAATAGTGCAACACAAGTTAGTTGTGAATAAATAATGAAGAAAATAGAATAACAAAATAACATTTAACAAGACACAAATTTACTTCATAAAATCTTGACAATATGTCAAAGAAACATTGACAGGACAAATGATCGATATTCTTATTGTTCAGAAGAACTGATTACAATCTTCACACAAATGTTGATATTCAAATACAATTTTCCATTAAAGACTATAAAGATACAACTTGTAGATATATGAAACATATTTTACTGTAATGATGCAGGCTCTATCCAATTGAACTCCAATTTATCTTTCTTTTAAGAACTAGATCATCAATTACAAACTCTTTTCTACGAAGAAATTTGTTGTAGCTACATCAAAGATGGTTTCCATGGGTCTTCAAGTGATCTATAGATGTGAACTAATGGTCACCCAAGAGTTTTAATTTATATAGACATGCAGTCCAATAGTCATCGACTATCACATGCTTCAAAGAAGGCCGTTTCAATAGATGAATTCTCCATATTGAAAATCCTTTCGTCACGCTGCAGCTTAAGGCTGTTTCTTACTCTAGCAGGCAATTGCACAACATAGTAGAGCTACCTTAGCCGCTGGGCGTGCATTTTTCCTTTGCCTCTCCTCCATTTAAAAGGTTCTTTAATTAATAACTCAAACGGTGGCATTAAAGTTGATATTGAATGAATTGAGTAGGTATATGGTTTAGCTTGCTTACACGCTAGCATTATTGTAAATAAATCCAACTAACGTAGATTTAGGGACTGCCACACCATTGTATAGTAGATAGATGTTTTTAAGTTTTAATTAATTGTAAAATGTTTGCAGGATATGCAACATACATACGTCAATGGAATGCGTCAGCTCTCCAACCGATTGGGAACGAGTGGCTCAGGGTGCATCCACCATGAACTACTCGTGGTACAACTGATTTTTACAGTGCCATTGCACAAAACGCAAACACACAATCACATTGGTCAATGTCTTGTGAAAATTCTATTGCAGTTACTGATTATTAATCTCTATCTAATACATAGATTATTTGACTCTAAAAATTAATTCTCAGCAAATATCGAAAAATAACACAACTGCAACTTCACCAATAAAACTCACAAGAATAGAGAAGAAAACATTCACAATAATGAACACAATATTTTTGGACAAATTGTCCGTGGAAAAACCCCGAAGGGAAAACCACTACTGCAGATGAGGAATTATATTAAACTTCAGCAAATTAAGGAATACAAAACTGCTTGCCTCTTACTGGCAGAGCTCCGGCAATATTCTTCTCCGGAAATTCTTCCCTCAATTTCTCCTGCTGAAATTCCACAGCTGCTATCCCCAACGCTATCACTGCGCCCTTGCTAACACTGCAAGACTATTTGCTCTCACTGCAAATTTACTACTTGCTAACACTGCAAGTCTTTCTCAAGTATCTCTACTTGCTATCACTGCAAGTCTACTTGTTGTTGTGTTCTCCAATTGCCCATTGATCCCCTTTTATACTTTTCTCATTGGAAAACCAATGGCCATGATTTAATCTCAATCAATGGCTAAGATTAAATAGACTCTAACAACCCTAACTAACTGGATTCTAGAAGTCTCTAGGAGAATCAATTTATTTAATTACATAATTATCTAGACAACTCAGCCCTTTTCTGGAGGTTTCTAGAAAATAATTAAATAATTAAATGACACTTCTAGACAATGGAGACACCTGTCCAAGCTACATAAATTAACACTCCCTCTTAGTGAGGAAGGTGTTCTGCATGACACCCAACTTATCTCTGAAGAAGATGAATTTCGCCTTCCCCAATGCCTTAGTCAAAATGTCTGCTACCTGCTGATCTGTAGGTATATACTATAGCTGAACAATCCCGCGCTGTACACAATCTCTGATGAAATGATATCTGATGTCTATATGCTTAGACCTATCATGAAACACCGGATTCTCAGACAACTTGATGCAACTCTGATTGTCGCAGTGTATCACCGTAGTCTCAACCCTCTGACCAAACAAGGCCACTAGCAACTTCCGAAGCCATATCGCCTCACACATCGCCATGCTAGCTGCTATGTGTATTACGCCTGCAGTAAGAACTCAAAGCCACATGCATACGCTTCTGCTATACCAGAGACAACTCCTGATCCCAAGCTAAAGCAACACCACTGAAGTGCTTTTCCTGTCCGTTGTACTGCCTACCCAATCTGTGTCAGTATAGCCCATCAACCTAATACCATCACCTCAATTATATTTGATCTCATACTCGATTGTACCACACAAATACCACAACACATGCTTTGCTGCTATCCAATGCACTCTCTTTGGCTCCACCATGAACTGACTAAGAGAGTTTACTGCAAAGGATATATCTGTCCTGGTGTTGAGCAAATACATAATAGACCCAATTAACTACCTGTACAAGGTGGAGTCTACATCCTTCTCCCTGG
Source organism: Sequoia sempervirens (assembly GCA_007258455.2). Taxonomy (NCBI): domain Eukaryota; kingdom Viridiplantae; phylum Streptophyta; class Pinopsida; order Cupressales; family Cupressaceae; genus Sequoia; species Sequoia sempervirens. The sequence goes on from VDFB02072274.1 coordinate 22,532,261, forward strand.
ATGAGTCTACCTTCTTCCAATTAGTGATCATAGGAGTAGACATGGCTTTGGAATCTTCCATCTTGAACCTTCTCAAGATTTCAATGCAGCATTTCCCTTGTCCAAGGAAAATCTCTCCATCTGTCTGCCATACCTCCATGCCTAGAAAGTAGTGCATAAGCCCCAAATCCTTCATCTCGAACT
>VDFB02072274.1:22532543-22612543 GCA_007258455.2 Sequoia sempervirens
GTGCAGACATTTTTCTTTTTCTTGCTATATCTTGATTTATAATAGATGTCAACATCACCCTTCTTGTAGTGGCCTTATCCACTGATTGATATCCTTTCCCAATGGAATCTAAACCCTTTTTAACATTTTGAACAATATCCTTTTGTAATGCAATGTGTTTCTTCTTATTTGATGTCGAATGTACACCCAACAATTGTGATGACTCTTTCATCTCATTACGAAGAAGTAAATGTGATAACAATTAGGTTTTTTCAAGTGTTTCAAGATGATTGAAATGATCATTGATTATTCCATTTACAAATTTAGTCATTGACCTCTTACTCTTATTTGTAGGTTGGTCGACATAACATTTCAGTTTCTCCATATCCATTTCAAGTAAATGATCTAAATTTCTATATGAAATTTGTTTCCTCTGCCTTCAGCTAGTTTTATATGCTCATGCATAGCAGTAGAAGGAAGTGATCCTGACCCCTCTCAACATGCATTGTTTGAACTTGGGCCTCCTCCCTATCTTCAAGGTCCATGTGTTCTTTAGTGGATTCATTTGATCCAATATCTAGATTTGGCTCGACTTCAGCATGAGAACTTCCTGCTTGTTGAGCCCTTTCTACATGTCACAAAATATTTTGCAAAGAAAGTGAGAGATGATGCTATATAAGTGAAGTTTATGTATGCAAGAAAACAAAGTGATAAGACATTATGCTATAAGTGAGAGAAGTTTCAGCTAGTTTTATATGCTCATCCATACTAGTAGAAGGAAGTGATCTTGAGCCCTCTCCAACATGTATTTTTTGAACATTGTCTCCTCCTATCTTCCAAGGTCCATGTGTTTGTAGCAGTTGAACGATCCACTATCCTAAGCTTTGGCTCGACCCGACAGAATTTCACGCTTGTTGTTTTGAATTTGCATTACAAAACAAAGAAAGTGAGAGACTATGAGTTATTTAAGTGGAGTTGAAACAAATAAAATCAAATATTCTTAAACTTAAGAATTCCATGGAACAAAAGCAATTGGAAATAGATGATAAGCAATTTAGGTAATGTTTATGCAAGATGACTATTTAGTATTAAAGTTTCTAAGTTAAATCTAACATGGTTTTCATAATTGGAAATATATTTATAAGGAAAACAAATTGAGCTATTAATAAAAGTCCTAAACACACACTTGAGAGAGAGAGAGAGAAGAAACAATCATGTACCTTGTTTCTTTCTATGATAGTTTTCCAAGTTTTGTTCATGCCTCTTTTGTTCTTCTTCTTTTGACAATTTTCGTTGAGACATATTTTTTCTTTTTCTTTGTTGTCCCATTTCTTATTCAAGTTAAAGATGACAATTCTCCTTCAAAATTTTCCTTGATTGATAAAAATGAAAATTTGTCTTCTCCAATATTTGCCTCCTTGATAAATGTGAAAAAATATCTTCTCCAAAATCTGCGCTCCAAGTGATATAAATGTGAAGTAATCTTGCAATTTTATATGGAATAATGAAAAATAAGCTTGCATTTATATGCATATGGGAAAAAAATTAAAATTAAAATGCATTCTAGTGTATGGAATAACTATCCTAGTTTAAATGAATCAAGTGGTAATCAAACAAGTTATTTCATTGTGGAGTTTGTTGTTATTTAATGTATAGGTATGCAACATAGAGTAATTTTAGAATTTTGTTCCTTGTCAAAAAGATAATATTCCTCAAGCTTGATACCAAAGGTGCAAGATTATCTCAACCAATGAGATAACATAGTGCTTAATAAAGTGTCTCTTAGATAAGTTATGCTCATTGCAGAGTAAGGGAACAACCCAATATATAGTAGAGGAAAATTTCCATGGTCATTCTAGTTAACCAAACACACCTTGATGGTTCTAAATCAATAGATGAGATATTTTCATTTGTAGGAGATGTAGAGAGGGTAGAACAATGATTTGAGCACATAGAGGTATAATTTGAATTGAATTTTCTTAATGTTTCAAAGAATAAAAATTTCTTATCGTAAGTTGAAACTAGCAAATTATGCATTGAATTTCTTTAAAAATCTATAATTTTATATCCAATTGTAGGAAAGCACAATCATGTTAAATAATGGTGTAGATTAAGAGATTATTTATGAAATAATTTAACATAAAATTTTATAACTTAGAGGGAAAGTGTTTGAAGGATGATATAATTATAAAAGGAATGTTCCTACCTCTTCTTTATAATTATATTTTGTTCTCAACTCCTCAACAGTTCATGTTGCTTAAGTCATTTTTAAAAAATATGAGTTTTGTGTACCACAAAGTGATGCACTTTATTTGTTCTTATTTTGTATCAAGATTTTAATTTCATCATTTTTATCAAATTTTAAAACTAGAACATGTGCATTAATAAATAGGCTTGTAAATACACTCATTTATAAAGTATCATTAGTTTACTTGCTTGGGAGTCATTTATTTAATAATTTTTTACTACTTACTATAAAATTCAAGGGGTGTGTGTGCAAAGTATTTATTGTGATCAGCACGAATGAACTTAATTATAAAGTGGCATTCATTTCCTTATCTTTGGGAATATAGGATCAAATGGGATGTTGTGATCAAATGAACTAACATAAAGTTTCACAACTCTAGGGGATTCTATAATAACATTTGGGACTATTTTGATAGTCTTTGTTTGTGGGTTCAACGTCAACAAAACTTATTTCAATGTGCATTATTGATTTTTGGCTAAAATGAAATAGTCTTCTCCTAAAATTCTACTGGAGATCAAATGAATATCATATAAGAAAATGTAAGTTAGAGATCATCAAATAAGAAAATGTATGTATGTCATATAAACATTTAAAAATAAGCAAACACATACATACATGTAAATAGATTCAATGTATAAACATAAACATGTTATAAGCAAAGAGGTCATCAAATAAGCAAATGTATGTATATTGAATATAAGAAAATGTATGTATTTCATATAAACATTTAAACATAAGCAAACACATACATACATGTAAATAGATTCAATGTATAAACATAAACATGTTATAAGAAAAGAGGTCATCAAATAAGCAAATGTATGTATATCATATAAGCAAATGTAAGTTAGAGATCATCAAATGTCGAATACTAAAGATCATCATATAAGCAAATACATGTAGTAAAGAACATAAATCTAGTGCAAGGCCTAATATGAATATCGACTCCTAGCCAAACGACCATATGAATGAGAACCCCGCTTTCATGGATGTGTTGAGCTTGTAGATAAAATTGTGTACACAATGTGTTAAATACATATATATAAATAATAAATAAATTTTATGAAAGTTATTTTTAAAAATGTACTTGTATTTTTAAATATCTATCGAGATCTATACATACATATGCATGTACATATACACATGTATATATAAAAAATTTAAAACTCACATGTCCACTGGTAGAAAAATCATCCATAGAGTCACATCGATGTACACAATCTAGACCAAGGCTAGGAGTGACATGAGGTATGTCCACCTACAATATATATACATATATATCAATACATGAATATCTAGTTAAAACTAAAATTTAAAAATAATTAAAAAATAATTGAAACATGCACATGCACACATACATGCACATCATCTGATATCGAATGACCTAAGTCCTCTGCAACGGTCATCTCCACCATATCAACCAAACGGTCAAGCGACGAGTCAACATCTACATCCATCTGATCTATCCCATGTTATGCCATAAATGATGAGTGAAGAGGAATATGCAGGTGAGATAGCATCGGCAATGATGAACCAAGACCAATCAACATATCAGTAAAACTCATAGTCCACACAACAGTCGAATGATTTGTAAGTGGATCCCGACGTGCACTAGTGTTGGGCTGAGAGTGATGGGATCCTGGATGTGAAGGAACTCCATGTGCAAAATGATCTCTAACCTCTCTATATTGATCCCTTAGTCTGATGTGATGAAGGCATATGCCTCCAAGAGGTCCTCAGCCAAATAATGCAGAGTCCTACATGCCATATCTCCTATAATTCTATCAAATTATGTGGGAGTAGGGATGCCTGCCACTATAAAAGGATCCATGGTGGTCCACTGTGTTGCAAATGGCAAGGATTAGGAATGTCTAGACATCAAATACTGACCTACATGATTGGTAGATATCCTAATGGTGGCAGTTGCATTGTCACCTATAGTGTCAATTGCTTCCTTTTGGGAAGCAAGGACAACCTCATCTGCTATGGGGTCCAGAGCTAGGGTGAGAGCAGGAGACCTCTCGCCAACCAATACCATAAACATTGGGGCTGGTCTATCTTCTCAACAATAGGTGGGCCTATTAGTAATCTTGCCATGCCCCTGACCAGCATATGGTGGAATGTCTATGTAGTTGACTTTGAGGCCCAAATGGACCTCATCACACAACTGTTGAACAAAATATAATGGAATTTGGTCATTTTTTGGATATTGACCATGTGCTACAAGAAATCGCGGGTAGATCAATGGGGCCATAGCATGATCCACACATTTGGTGACCTAGTATCCCCTCACCTTATGTTGATTTTGATAGAATGGAAAGCAAGTGTTTTTTTATCATTCCTTTATTCACAACATCATGTATTTGTTTAAAGAATTCACCTCACCATGTACTTCCTGCATGTGGGAAAGAATAACTACTCTATTAGAGGAATATGCACTAGTTTTTCCAAGTTCATCTCATAGTTTTTCTAGGATCTATAATATTGACATGCAAAATTCTGAATATATTGGATTGTGTTTCCACCCTCTACTAATGAGTCTCTCAATTTCTTAATCTTATTAGTATTATTAGCAAACAAAGATTCTAGAGGTGGAACATCGATATTTTCCATGTTATATATGTATGTACACCTAAAGGAGCAATGAGACCTTGGTAAATAATATATCTGTTGGAAACACAAGGGCAGACAACTGAAAGGGGGAGTGAATCAGTTATCATAGAAATTATACATATTAAACTTATTATCAGATCTGATATATAAGCATGAAAGCATGAACCATCACCACATCAGAAACACACATAACACCAAGACTTTTTACATGGAAACCCTGTTAGGGGAAAAACCACGGTGGAGGTCAGTCCACAAGATTATACTCTGTTAAAAGTATAAAGGAATTATAAATGGGAATGCACATGCATTAAGGCACACTACCTGGAGCTCACTGCTCAAATACAAAAGGCTTACTACCCAAAGGAAGACACATTGTCTTACAGAAACATTCAGATCACATCCACAAGATTTTGAATTGAGAAAATAGCATCTGCTCACTCTTTTTCACACTTTGCTTCTGCCTTCGAATGATTAGAACATTATTTGCACACAGGTCTCACACACTTTGCACACACATCCTTACAAATGATATAAACAATCACTCATATATATCTACAACCAAGAATAACATAATCTACATGTTGGCTTCAATAGAATATAAAATGAGTACAAACTATTGGCCCAAATCATAAACAATTTTCAATGCGCACCTACTAAAGTCGGCCACAACATAGTGAAGACCCAAAAAAACATCCTTGAACACAAAACACCTTAAACAATTATTCCTCAAAGATCGACAACATGCTACAATCACCATGTCGGCCATGAACATGAAAAACATGAACACGCAAAAGAAAATCACCAATCGTGAGCACAATGATCAATGTAGATGTACAACATAGATAGAGAAAGATCTAGAAACATCCACAAGCATCATGAATCACCATAGAAGCATCCACAACAACTCAAATTACTAGAATCACATCATCTTCTTTCAAGAACACCAACTGAAGCAACAAACAACTGTTAGAACACAGATACTCAAAACTTGATCAAATATTCATGCGAATCTCTAAAACTTTACGTGGATAAACTAGATATACTCGACAACAAACCCTTTTATCCACAACCTCTGATCATCAATATACTGAGCTATCCAACAACGAAACTTCATTGCATCATTGACAACCTACAACTGATTTTATTACAATTTTCTCAATATCCTCGACATATACAACCTTAAGGAAATTAATGCCAATAGTGTTGACATCAATGACAACCACATATCAGCAACATCCAACAATATCTAGTTCTAGGGAATACAAATTTTAAATAGTTCTAAATAAATTTACAAGTGTGCACATGATATATATATATATATTGAACCGATAGGTTCCAAACATATAAAATATGCATCTTAAATTATGTTTATATATGCAAGATAATATCACTAGTAATTTGAATGCTACTTGGGATGACAAATAGAGCATTCACTAGTTCAAATAATTTATCTAATCATCAATAATATTTTCATACCATTAACAAAAAAACATTCAACATCTATCATAGTTTTTAATAATCAAAACATTCAAATTACTAGACTACACACAAAACATAATCTAAAATAGTTCTAAAATTTAAATTTACAAGTGTGCACATGATACATATATATTGAACCTATAGACCTTGCACACATATAAAATATTCATCTTAGATTAGATTTGTATATGCTCTTTAATATCACTGGTAATTCGAATGCTACATGGGATGACAAATAGAGCATTTAGTAGTTCAAATAATTCATCTAATCATCAATTATATTTCCATACCATTAACAAAAAAACATTCAACATCTATCATAGTTTTTCAAAATCAAAAAAAATTCACTATTTTATTTAATTTTCTAAACATTTTACTTATTTAATTTAATATATTTATCAATTTATAATTCTTAGGTTCAAATATCACCCTTCTAGAGATTATATTAGATGGATTCCTCCATAAGAAACTAGGTGAAAGCTTAATTTTGATGGTTCTTTGAGGGAAAACCTAGGGCACTCTAGTACAAAATGTGCCATTAAAGACTTTAAAAATATTGATAAAGGTTGCATCTAAGATTTATTTCCTACCTAACTAGTAATAAAGGGAAAGCATCATTACTTAAAATTGGTCATGTAAAATCAATTTAGTCATTATTGAAGGATGTTCAATGGAAACTATATTTAGCATCATGAAATGATAATTGATATATTAGAAGAAAAACATCATTTACTATATGAGGCATGGAAAATCCTTGATGCACCAAAATTATTCTCTAAGTATGTTGCTTACATGAAGGAAAAAAGAAAACACGTTTCTTTTCAAATCAAGTGATTTATAGCATGAATGATTTAATAATTGAAAATTATATGTTAAATAATGGTGTAGATTAAGAAATTATTTATGAAATAATTTAAAACATAAAATTTTATAAAGAGGGGAAGTGTTTGAAGGATGATATATTTATCAAAGGAATGTCAATAGTGGATTGAAATAAATTCTCATCAAAAGAAGGTGAAAGTGTATTATTTATAGTTATATGAATGTAAGAGTTTAATATCAAATGATTTTTAAGGCATAGGAAAAATTAGAAATTTAAGCAAACAATGAATAAAAAAAGTAGCTAGTTTACTAAGAATAGCTTATAACACCTCATAGTCACTACCAAAATGAAACAAGCATAGGTAGGGAAAAAAATACATGGAAAATAAAAGGGAAAGTAAAATTTGAGTACATTTCTTCAAGATGAAGCAAAGGTAAAGAAAAATGAAAAAAAATCTCCCAGTCACCCTTTGAATCTAACAAGAGAGTGAGAATGCATACAAGAATCTTGGATTGGATTTGGAGGACCAAAATCATGGAAAATAAGGATGGATGGTAAATAATATATCAATAATAATAAGGATGAAACATTCTAATAAAACAAAGGATAAAGTGAGGAAGAAATCCAAGAAAGCGAGAACTTTATAGCCCCATGTCAACACAACTATTTTGACCACCTTGAGACTATGTATAAATGAACTAATGGTAATAAAAAAGAGGCTTGAAGCTATAAAATCAAAGGGATAACATGAGGAATAAAAGATGAATGAAATTAAAAAATCCAACTAGAAACTATTAAGAGATTAAAATAATTAATGACAAAGTAAATAACTTGTAAAATATTGTGGAAAATGGGCTCCATGAGTTGATCATGATAAAATAAGATCTTGACCACTTAAAATAGTATAGGAAATTAAATTAAATATTCTAGAAGCAAGATATTCACTATAAATAAAAGATATCTATCCTACAATTAAAACATGAAGGAAAAATACAATTAGACAGAAGATCAAATTGACAAGCCATGTCTTAGACACAAGTGGTAAAATAATTATCAAATAAACAAAGATAGATCATAGAGAATAAGTCAAGGTACAAATAAGAGAAGAAAATGAGAGATGATAAGCTTGTAAATATATTTTCTAAATTATGGAAGCAATATTTTGATAAGGAGGAAACCAAAAAATTAGAAATAAACTTCCTCATATCCATAAAGAAAATTTTATCTAGGAGGAAGGGACATGCACATAATATTTATCATGAAAGTTACCATACAATGTATACAAGAACATGATACTAAGGAATAAAGGTTTCTTATAAGTACGTGCAACAAACCTAGATGAAGATTTAACCCTAGTACAAAAAGAAAGAAATAATGAAAGACTGGGAGAAAATGAAGATTTAATCTTTGTACATATTTTTTCTATTACCTCAAATCTTCCACCAATATAAATTGAATTAGTGATTAATCAAAATACTAAAATTTTAAAAATTCAAAATTGAATAAATGTTAATACCCTTCAAGTTCACCTAATTGAAGGACTAAATTGATCCCATAATTTAAGTTTTAGTGAATATAATGAGGTCACATCTCAAATCAAATATCGATTACCTAAATTATCAACTTTTTGAGAAATTTTGTGATTTTGTGAATTTGTGACTTACAACAAGAATAAATATGTCAAAAACTACTAAGGTGATATTCTTGTCACATTATATTGAAAACCCATATTTCACTTGGAACAAGATCATTTGTATGGAATATTAGATATCATAGATGAAGAAAATGTGATTTAATTTGTTTGGTCTCGTCTACCATGGGTATCTTTAGATTTTTTGATCATTCCTCCTACTAATATATTGTCTTATTTTATCTCAACTCTTGTTTTGACATTGAGGTTTTAAGTTAATATTTTATTTTCCTTTATGGTTTGGATCCTTCTTTTAGTTCTTAATATTTATCTTTTTCCATTAATTTAACACTTGAATTTAGTTACACATGGTCTACACACCTATTCCAAATATTCCATTTCATGATTTTTATGGGTTTACCTTATCTTACATGCCAAAGTCACAATGTCCTACTCTTGATTAATTCCTACAAGAAATTAAGGAACTTCGGATACCCACCTCCCAATGGTCTTGGAATGGATGCATTTACATGGAGAAGGATTTCAAAAGGCTCATGGTACTTGTGGACCCCTCAAAGGCATGATATATAAGACATGAATTCTATTTATGAAATTTGGTCTTTAGTTGTTTGCTTCTAGTATGAAATGATTTATAAGGTGGAATTTTTAGTTGAGACTCTCAATCTTCCATTGTTGGTTTATAGTGTGATTATACAATATGATCCAAGTATTAATCTAATGTTAATTCTTGAAAGAAGGTATATATTATTCTCATCTTAATTCTCACACAGAGTTGTCTTAGTCAATTTCTCATATGAGTTCCATATTTGTAAATTTTTCTTAATATAAAAACATATTTTATTTCATTAATAAACCTGTCTATTCTATGTTACAAAAAATGCTTTTATTTTAAATTATAAGTATATAATTCAAAATTAATTAGTAATTCAAGATAGAGTACACACAATATTTAGTTAAAATAAAATAATATTCTTATTTCCATGAGAGCTATGTAGAATGGTAGCTTGATGTCTTGGAAATATTTCTTTGATGTACTAATTTTTTATCATTACATTATGAGTGAATCATCTCAATTATATAGCCAAGCACATCAAAAATTTATAGATTGGAAAGAAAAATAATCACACATTTATCATATTTTTTATATGTATAAAGTTTCTACCATCAAACTATTTATACTTATAGATTGTATAAAACTATAAATTTAATCATTATTCCTAATTTAAATGAAGAATCAATCTAATAAAGTTTGACATCATATTGTATACTTGTTATAAACATATCACTAATCCAACCATACATTTTATATATGTTAAAAAATATATAATAAAGAAAATAGAACTTCTAAATATGATAGTGAATCTAATCAAACGCAACCCAAATGTAGGATAAAGACAAGAATCTTAATCTATAACATTATTTTGAGTTTGGTTTAATAGAAATTGTAAAAATTTATAATCCTGAAAAAAAACAATGAATAAACTAAGGATCATTTTAACAATGGTGAATTAGTGCCTAAGATTGGCCCAAATAAATTATAATATTCAGCATTCTCATCACAAACGATATATGAAAACTAAGGATCATTTGGTTATATATTTTTTATAGATTTATTTGAATATTTATTACTATAACATTCATTACAAATATATTTTTAAATAATATTGTAATAAAATTATGTCTTTGAAATTTGTTATGTGGATTTTGATGTTTTTTAAATTTAATTTAGAGTAAGTAGAATCTAATGAGAGACCTTAAAAAGATTCAAGTAATTTATGTTTGCCTTAAAATTACAATTATTGAGATTAAATAGATAATTGATTGTATTTTGATTTCAAAATTGGAAATAGTTTAAAATTATAGAACCATATTATCCTTTGATACAAAAAGATATGTCAAGGATTATTTGTATCTTCCTCATAATTATGTTTCACATATTGAATATTTCATGGAGGATTGTGTGGATGATTTGGAAGTTGAAGCAAAGATTGGTTGAGATCAACAATGAAATATAGGTTGGATATTTTGATATACTCCAAAATCCTAAGAATAGAGAAGATGGTGAGTCATATTTTAATAGACCTTATCTTCACTTCTATTCAAATGCAACCTCTCCAACCAATATATTGGATTGCAAAATAAGTAATAGATATATTAACTTACTCCTTTGTGCATATCTCCTAGAACTTACTCCTAATCCTCCTCCATTTACCCCGACATCTAACATCAATATTAATTAGGTTCCTACAATTGTGTTTGCTCCTTTGACTTTCAAATCCCAAATAGTTTCATCTCCTTCCCCATGGCTTAAATAAATTGTAACAAATAAAAGAAAAAAATATCAAAGTATATGAACCAAGTTTTAATGTAGTATCTAAATTGCTAAGAGCTACTCCTCAACTAGATAAATCTAATACAAATTCTTGGTTGATGTTTGAATCATTTGGTAACTATTTTGTAGAAATTAATGAACCCACAATGGATTAAATTGAAGAAGATATTGCATAAAAATATTTCCAATGTAGAACTAGGTCCATCTATGCATGAAGGAGATATTCACAATGCCCAAATATTGGTTTTAAATTTGATTGAAAGGGTAGAGAAGGAAGTATAATCCAAAGATAGATTAGAAGAAAATGTGAGTTCTCTTACCACTTATATTAGACCTATCATTGATAATTCTATGTAACCACTTGATGATTTTCCATCAACTTCATCCTATGTGCCTCCTAATGGAATAAGCTCAAATTTTTTTAAACAATATTAATAAGTATCAAACTTTTGAGAGATTAATAGAAGCTTGGACATATAAGTTTACTCTTAGTGAATTTTTATGCATTAAAGAAGTTATGAGGATGTATCAATTATTTGAAGAAGCTATGAGGTCACCTTTACTAGCTATGGGAAAGTAATGCTAAGCAGTATACCAATGATGCTATGGGAAAGTAATGGAATTCCATGATTGCGGTATGTCCAGAAAATGGGTTTAGTAAAAAATCTATTGAAACTTTCAAGCAAATGCAATTGGTAGATGTAAAGCCAACTTCCACTGTAGTAAATGGGTTTGTTGAAAAGGCTTTAGAAACTTTCAAGAAAATGCAATTAGCGACTGTAAAGCCAAATTGTTGAGCAAATGGGTTTGTTGAAAAGGATTTAGAAACTTTCAAGCAAATGCAATTGGCAGTTGTAAAGCCAAATTACAGAGCAAATGGGTTTGTTGAAAAGGCTATAGAAAATTTCAAGAAAATGCAATTGGTAGTTGTAAAGCCAAATTCCACAACCTTCACCCTACCTGCGCCAAAATGGGAGCTTTAGAACAAGGTATATAAAATTAAAAATCAAATATTTGGGAGCTTTGGTCTAATGGAATGCTACCATTTTAAAGGATACGCACAAAAAAATGGAATGCTATGAATAAATGATATGCACAAAATGGATTTATTTTATCATTTAGGGTTTAGAAACTTTCAAACAAATGCAATTCAATCAGCCATGTATGATATGGGGAAGCAAAATAATACCAACCTCAAGCACTGTGGAGGTCAAAGGTGATGCAAATGGCTCACTCAAAGGTGGTATGTTGAAGATTCGCCCATGAATTCACTGTTCGTCGTGCTTCACATGCTCCAAGTTTACGTTCACCATAGACAAAATGGATTTTCGGTTCGACAGTGACTTTGTTTAAAAATCCCTATTTCAAGGGGTTTGAGCGAACCTACATTCACTCAAACCCATTAAAATATTGTTTAAACATTGACTTTTGAAGGGTTTGAGTGAACTAGTAGTTTGCTTGAACCATAGGGTTTGAGCGAATCCTTTAATGGGTTCGCTCGAACCTACAAGTTCAAGTGAACCCCCTAAATTAGTGCAACCACACAAAAGTCAATTTTCCTTCCTCCATCAAATTGTAAACCACTTATGTGGCTTCACCCAATGTGCATACCACTCTCCAAATATTTCATTTTGGTATAGGCATGGGGGATGTTGGAAAATGTAGTTGAATTTGGTTTTACACCTACAATTTGAATATGCTTGAAATTTTCCAAATCTTTTTAATAATTCTATTTTTTGCATATCATGCAATCATTATAGTCCACGAGGACATATTTCATTGAGGTATTTTTTCAAATAGTTATACCAAGCAGCTGATTTCCTTATCTATAATACCGAATTTTTCATACATGTCTCTAAAAAATTGGAATATACTCCTCCCAAATTGATAGATCTTTGAATCTATTTTTTGCATATCTTGCAATCATTATAGTCCATGAGCACATATATCATTGAGGTATTTTGTCAAACAATTATACCAAGCAACTAATTGCCTTGTCTATGCTACCAAATTTTCCATACATGTATCTAAAAAATTGGAATATACTCCTCCCACATTGATAGATCTTTGAATCTATTTTGGTTTTCATATCTATTTATAAATTTACCTCATCACTTATGTTGTGATATATTTTAAATGTTTCCTTGATTAGTCTACCTACAAGGGATTCTAACCTTTCTCTCCACTATCTCAAGACTCTTTATTCAAGGCTAAGTTAGCAACATGGGGGAAGGTGCAACCTATCTTGCAATCATGGCTCAAAATGGAAGCATGGACAAGGAATTTGAATTGTTTGACAATAATGTTTTCATATAAATGTATCAAAAATGTGGTAGCATTGACAAGCTAGCGAGCTTGGCAAGATAGTGAGCTCACTCACTAGTTTTCCAGGGTTGACAAGGTAGGGGTAGTGTATGCCTCATAGAAATGGGACTCACGGTGATATAAATCACCGTGAGACCCCATTTCATCACCATGAGACCCCATTTCTATGAGGCATACACTGCGCCTACCTCATCAACCCTACCGCATTGGAAAGCTAGCTCACTCACTATCTTGTCAATGTGGTAGGGTTGAAAAGGTAGGGGAAGGTATCTCTCATAGAAATGGGGACTCATGGTGATGTATATCACCATGAGACCCCATTTCTATGAGGCATACACTACCCTTACCTTGTCAATACATCACCGTGAGACCCCATTTCTATGAGGCATACACTACCCCTACCTTGTCAATACATCACCATGAGTCCCTATTTCTATGAGGCATACATAGCCCTTACCTTGTCAACCCTACCACATTGGCAAGCTAGTGAGTGAGCTAGCTTGCCAATGCAATAGGGTTGACAAGGTAGGGGCAGCGTATGCCTCATAGAAATTGGGTCTAGTGAGACCCCATTTCTATGAGGCATATGCTACCCCTACCTTTTCAACCCTACCACATTAGTAGGCTAGTGATCTATCACATTGGCAAGCTGGTGAGCTACCGCATTGGCAAGCTAGTGAGTGAGCTCACTATCCTACCAATGTGTTAGGTTTTACAAGGTAGGGGCAGCATATGCCTCATAGAAATGGGCTCTCATGATGTGAGATCCCATTTGTATGAGGCATAGGCTTCCCCTACCTTGTCAACCCTACCGAATTAGCAGGCTAGTGAGCTCACTAGCTTTCCAATGCACCACTAGCTTTCCAAGGAATTTGAATTGTTTGACAAGGCATTTGAATTCACTTGCCTTTTCGATGCTTAGATTTTGATCCTATCTTGCAATCATGGCATGCCACATTACCATATTTCTTTAAGGAATTCCATCGGAAAAATTCATGTGACCTTTTTCTATGCTACAAATACTCTTCTACAGGATGATTGTAAGTATTTTGTATGAAGCCTTGAATGACATATATTTCATTTATTTGAATGGATTCATTTTTTAGGAACTAATATTTGTCTCGTTACCATGCTATAGGTAAAATTATCCACCATGCCGAGGAAACGAACAAGGAATAAACTAACAAACGAAGAGTGTGAAACCAAAAAAGCAAAGGAGAGAGAATGGTTGAGGGCATATCATGAAAAGAAGAAATCGGATACAATTGACAAAAACAAGCCAATTGAAGAGGAACCGCAACCATAAAAAAGAGAAAAGGAATTGGCAGCACAAAGGGCACGAATGCGAAAGCATCGTGGTAAGATAGATTCAGATACCGTAGTTAGAGACACCCCCTCTACCGCAAGTGAATATGAAGGGACACCATTAAGCACAAGTGAATATGGAGGGACACCATCTACCGTAAGTGAATATGAAGGGACACCATCTACTGCAAGTGAATATGGTTGGACACCATCCACCGTATCTCAAGTTGAGAGTACATCATCACTCATATTTGATGAAGAAGGTACGCCATCATCCCCATGTGAACTTCAAGGTATGTCTTCTACCCCACCCTCGATTGAAGGTACACAATCTAGCCCACCTCAATTCAATATTGATCAAATTCCTAATGTTGAGATGTATGTACCTAGGAGAACACCACCTAAAAATTTTCATAGAAAACAAAAGTATTTGATTAATATTGATGAGGATATTTTGTAGCACATGGAAGGTATGATTCCAACATGCACTTGTAGAAGATATGCTGATAAGATTTGGAAATTATTCTTTGAAAGGCTAAATGAGACCTCAAGATGTCAACTATTTGTTGAAATGATGCGGGGTATAAAGTATAGAAACATCATGAAGACTCTCGGGTTGAGAATATCGAATGCTTCACGTGAAAACACTATTGTGAAGAATCTAATGGATGCTTATGAGAGTGTGGATAAGACCTCATGGTCAAAGGATAGTAATGTCACCCAATGTGTCATTATATCGACTTTAATAAGTAGTCAAACAAAGAGAGCTCGTCTCATTAGAAAGACGAGTGAACATTGAGAATTAATAGAAAAACCTCATCAAGATTCATTCAAAGGCGGTGAAGAATTGAGGGAACCAATTCAAATGAATTATGGGCATTCTCGGGGAGACTTCCACCAAAAGATAAAAATGTTGTTGAAGCATTGAGAACACTAATTGAAGAGTATTGGAAAAATAACACAAGGCCATCTCTAAATCAAAGGGATGTAGTAAGAAGGAGAATCGGTAGTCAGAACCGTGAGCCACATCCAAAGCAGTTTTTGGATACGACTCAAACCCAATTTTTTCATAGATTTCAATAGGATTATCCTCAAATTAGTATTTTTCAAAGATATTTTGGAATGATTAAACCTTTTAATGTCAAGATAAATCACATGCACTACTTGTTTTTGTAGACTACATATTGAATTATCTAACCATTATGATGTTTATTGTTCTAAATGTTTAGATTTTCATACTAACAATGTTTTGCAGGATTGTGGCATAGAAGCCCCACCAACAACTTCAAGAGAGTTCTTATCAAAAAAATTATGTGAAGAAGAGGATGGAAAAATATTCTATAAGACAACATGCTTGGATGGTTCATGTGAGCGTTGCAATGGCTTGCAGCATATGCCAGTATGTCAACATATGGAAAGCACAGATGAGGTGGGACAGAAACTAGTAGAGTTTGAGAAGTATAAAATAGTGGCATACATTACAAAAGATCGTAATCAAGAAAAAAGGTGTGATTTGGTTATTTAGAAGAATTTAGTGTATTAGTTTATGTCCATGTTTCATGACAAAATAGTGTATAAGTATGCAAGGCATACCCATAGAGCCCGATGGTTGGACATGCAATTCAAGCTATGCAAGGACACCTTTCTAGTTGGCAGCATAGTATCAATGGTTGAATTTGCAAAAAAATACACTCTATAGCCACAACATGAGGTGTAGTCACAATATTTCTCTGCATAGGTTTTGATATTTGTGCACATAGCATTCATTCATGAAGTTGATAATACAGAGGACCAAAAAAAGGTATTAAGGGAGTATCACTTTTATATTAGTGATGATCACACACATTCTCTAGAGTTCATGCAAGGTTGTTTCCAGATCTTCTACAGTGATTTGGCTTAGAGGGGCATAGCATACAGTCAGCATATAATATGGTTGGATAACTGTGCAGCACAGTTCAAGAACTCGCACATGTTCTACTAGTTGAGCAGGATGCATGTAATTACAAGTGTTCAACATATGTCGAACTTTTGTGAGGTCAGGCATGGAAAGGGGGAGCATGATGGTGCAAGAGCATGTGTGAAAAGAGTATTAGCATGAGAACAGTTGAAGTATAAAGACAATGCAAAGTTGAAAAATGTAAAATCAATCGTCGAGTGGTGTAATACTTCAATGGGTCCAGTTAATGAAGGTATGTCTTCAGTTTGTAAATTTTTTTGGTTGATGGATGATACTAACATTGCACCATATGAGGATTTTTGTACACTAATAGGGTAAAAGTACAAAGCTATGCCACACTTTTATAAAGGAATCGGCCAACACTGATCCAACTTTTAAACTTGAATCACTAAAAAGTGATATATATGTTTTGAATTTTGAAATGTTGTAAACTAATAAAAAAAAAAAAATTAGTATATTTTATGTTTGCATTTTTTGAAAAAAAAAATAATTTGAATATATTTTTTTATAAATTAACACTATAATTTAGTTGTCGATAAAATGTTGAAAATTGAAGTTACATGAGACATCAATATTTATATAGTAAACTTTTTTTTCCTTCAATTTTTTTGTGTTTATTTATAACTTGAAACTTTAGGGCATGGATATATTTATTTCCTCTTTTGACAAATATATATTTTTAAATAAATATTAAAATTCATTTGTATTAAAATTTAGTTGTTTCCAGTCGATGTCAACTTTCATATTAACTATTTATCAAAAATAGAAAAAAATACCATCTTGATATAGATTCTTGTGTCTAGGGCATCATATTTTTTTCAACTTTTTCTAATAAGATTTACTCTTTTTCCTTGACATGGTAATCAACCTAATGTTTTGTGTTGATAACCTACATTTAGTAAAAATAAAAAAGAAAATATAAATAATAATTAAACTATTAAAATATATGTACATTTTTAAAAACTAAACTTATGGATCTACAAAAGGGTATTTGTATATTTTAAAAAAATGTTTTTTACACGAATAGAAGTTGTTAAAACATCGAGTTTTTCAAATAATTTTAATTTTTTTGGTAAATTGGACTCAAAGTGGTGCTAAATATGCATTTATCCAACAATTTTAGTTGAAAAAGTTATGGATACATATAACTTAGCTAGAATGAATCTTACAAGATCATATGTTTGACCAAAATTATTATTTAGTTAAAAATACTTAAATTCACTTGTGCTGATAAGTTGGCCAAAAGTGTAACACAACTTTGTGTTGATACCCAACAAGATCGAGTGAGTTACACTCTTTACTTAGCTCAGATGTAGGTTCATGGAGTATCAATACATGAAAGATGACATAATTTTGTTCTTCATGTACAATGCAAGCTTGGAATGATTGTGAGTCAAAGGAGTGGGTTGAGAAATGGTTGACAAGTTATCTTAGCCCACTTCACACAGATCACCCTCCAACAACATTGGAACTAACATAGATGGGTTCATCAGTTGACTTTGACCACATATCAGATCTAGTTCAACTAGGTAATATATCTACTTGCTTAGTTTTTGAAATTCCTATTGTTATCTTACTTTGTAGTATATTTGTAATGTTGACTAATTTTAAGAGATTTGTTGCACATATCAATGTACGGCATGTTTATGCAGTTATTGTAGATGAAGACAATGAAGAAGGAATGGAATATTACTTGTGTCATTATGTTGAGGCCAAAAAGAAATTGGAGGCCCCAGTTATAGATGGACAAAACATTGAATACCCTATAGGCTCATTTGTTGTTACTGGAACATGGATTAGAAGGCACCCACATAAGAGTGTTAAAGTCTTGGACTTTGACACGCATCGTAAGATTATTCATTAGTCGAACCTTGTCATGGCATCCAATGTTTGTTTGACCAAATATAGGGGTAGATATTTGAACAAAACCTTGTGGAAGGTACGTTAGTCTAACCATGAGGCAATACTTGACACAATAAAGAGTAGAGCTGACCCAGATGGTTTGTTGGATTAATTTACAAGTATGCACATTAATTCTTATTAATTTATACTTGTATGCACATTAATTTGTATGATACCAATGTTATGATGCCAATGCTATCATATTCTTTTACTTTGCATGTATTTGTAAGTAACCTACTAAAAATTAATTAGTGTCCCCTTGTAGAAAATGTTGATTTATGAGCCATCCAAGAAAATCTCAGCCAAAAGAGCAATGCAATATCATTATTTTGATGATCTTGACAAATCTCAATTATGATCTTAAGCCATTATAAAAGTGTGTGCGAAACTTGGTGAGGGAATTTCAAGTTATTCATTTGAAGTTAACCTTGTCATGAGCACCTATGATGTAGACATTATAAGATGATCTCGAATTTTAAGTTATTATATTCTTGAGAGATGTGTGCAATAGGTATCTTGGAACTCCTAGTGAAGATGTATGACCAGGAGTGACTAAGTTGAGAGATTGGCATGCCTATCCTCAATGGAAGCATCGAGATTTATGCCTTACTTTTCCCAATTTGGAACCAAATGGTGTGGATTTGTTGTTTGTAAGTGTCTTCCATTTATTTCCATTTTGTATGCACTTTCTTTTTCTTCTTTTACTTTGTGTATTTGTAAGTAAACTACTAAAAATTGATTGGTCTCTCCTTGCAGAAAATACTAATTTATGAGCCATTGAAGATAATTGTTGATGTGTTTTTTATGCACTTTTCAATACAGGCAGTGCGTAGGTGCACTACCTCTCTTGAAATACAATCTTCCACAATCAGATTGCAGAACACTATCCCAAGGTCTCTAATGTCAGGTCTTGACAGTGCTTGGAATATCTCAGTTGTTTGATGTGATTTGTTGGAATCGCAAGGCGGACTTACGGATGAGTTACAAAGTGGGGAAGTTGGATTTGCAAATGCAATTTCATAGTGCTGGAAGTGAATGAACAACGGTTGTCCACTCAAAACAGCAAGTTGCAACTCATCAAATTCATCTAATTTAGCTTCATGGTGATGCTTTGGATCCTACTCTAACCAAGGATTAAAAGAAACAACAAAAGGAGAAGGGTTAAGAAAGCTATTCTAATCCTAAGCTACGAATGAACAGTAACAATGGTGGCTGCTAAAATAGACAAACTTTCTAAACTGGGTTTTGCTTGGCCAAGAGAAACCTACAGTTGCACAAAACCAGTACAATCTTCTAGGGACTGTAGATTTTCACATCACATACACACGTCATGTACATGCAATTGAACTAAGTTGTAGCAGTAAAGGAAAGAGGCTCAGACTAACTTTGCAAAGTGATTTATCATCAATGAACCATAAAAAGCATGAGCTAGAAGTTCATCAAATACTGAAACAGCAAACACCATCACCACTCCCATTCAAGAAACTAACACTAAAACTAACATGGAAGGTGAACCATGCATACATAAAGAGAAAACTCAAAAGGAACACCCATAAATCATGCAATGCTGCTTTCTATTGTTGTAGAATGTCTTTACATTAGTTCTCCAACCCTTACAAATGAGGGGCAAGCTCCTATTTATAGTTTTCCAAAGCCCAAATGAATGGCTAGGATTCAATTACATTGAATGGCCCAGATTTGATTTACAATAGGGTTTCACCTACCCTCCATTATCTAGCAATTTAAAATACATTCCTTATCTATTCTCTGTTTTGTCATCTAGTGCCAGTTACTGTAGCAATTTTGTCATTTAGTTGATTTCCCTTTTCACTGTAGCAGAGACTGTTTGAAGGCTCCCCTCCATCTGGTGGACTTGCAACATTTTTGATTGGATCAAATAGGTCGGTCGATGACTTGCATCAATGGATTGGTGGCCCTGATTTGGGCAGAAAGCTCCTTATAAATCATCATCATCTAGAAAAAGGTAGGACAACTCCCTCAATGGGCCTCTTCGATAGACCTGTGAAAGGCTTCTTAACTCCTGCAAACATGAAGTGTCATAAGTGCACTTATACATAAGTTAAGGAAAATGTCAGTCAAACCTACAAATTCCCTGTTAGATCCATCCATGCATCATCAAAATATCTTGATATTCATATTTGGAGCTCATTTGGGCCATAAACATTAATGCGTGCTTCAAGGGTGCGAGTGCCAAAGGGCGAAAAGATGGCAGAAGAAAGCCAGAAGGCAGACAGCGGACTGAAGCCAAAACAACCGGGAAGAAGGCGGGCTCCCGGATGTTCAAAATAGCCGGGAAGGAGGCAGGCTCTTGGATGTTCAAAACAGCCAGGAAGAAGGCAGGCTCCCGGATGTTCAAAATAGCCAGGAAGGAAGCAGGCTCCCAGATGTTCAAAATAGCCAAGGAGGGATAGACTCCCTGAAATGGCCATGGAGGGCCTAGGTTCCGGAGGCCAGAAAGGAGGTGGTCGCCAGATGTTCCAAAATAGCCACGGAGGGGCCAGGTTCCGGAGGTTGGGAAGGAGGTGGCCGCCGGAAGTTCCAAAATGGCCACAGAGAGGCGGAGCCCCGGAAACAGCCATGGAGGGGCTAGGGTTTGAAGGCCGGAAGGGAGGTGGCCGCCGGAAGTTCCAAAACAACAAAAGGGGGACGAAGCTCTGAGACCCCTGAAACTTACCAAACTTTAACAAAACCTTGGCAGTTCATTTAAGCACATCAAACACATCCCAGATCCAAAAACGGGTGCCCCTAAAGTCAAAATTGTGAAAACCAGATCGATAGGGGTTCACGAATGTTTCCAAAATAGCCAAAGAGGGACAAAGCTCCAGAACCACCTAAACTTAACCAAATGTTGACAAAACCTTGGCAGTTCACTTAGGGACCTCAAACACATCCCAGATCCAAAAAAGGGTGACCCCAAAGTCAAAAATGTGGAAACTGGATCGACAGGGGTCCACAGATATTTTTGAAATAGCCAAAGCAAGATAAAAGGTAGAAAGAGGATGGGGGACTTTATTTCTCTGCAGATTTGAATACCCCAAGCAGGTGAATTTGCGTAGGGGATTTGATTGTTTGAAGGCACATGACCAATTTGAGCTTGGAAATGGGGCACGCAAACAAAGCAGCCTGTCGGGAGCGAAAAAAAAGGGGTCCCTACCTACAGCGGGGCGTGTGTGAAAAACATGCACAACAATAATCTCATCCAAAAAAGCAATGCAACATCCTTATTTTGATGATCTTGACAAATCTCAATTCTGATTTGAAGCCATTATAAAAGTGCATGTGAAGCTTAGTAAGGGAATCTCAAGTTATTCATTTGAAATTAACCTCATCATGAGAACCTATGATGTAGACATTATAAGAGAATTTTGAATGTATGAGTGAAATTGTAAAATATCTATGAGAATAGAGTACTTAAGGCATTGTGCCTACAAGTACAAGCACTTGGGTTTCAGAACGGTGTATGAAGCATATTAGAAAATTGTAGCACAAACAAAACAATTAGGACAACCAAATAAATCTCATTTTATTGTAAACATCATATTATTAATATAGTGAGTGTAATAACCATTGATGGTTACTAATCATTCTTTTTCTTCTTTTATTCTCTCCCTATTATAACTAGCACCAATTAACTAACTTATTATAAAAACTTCATTTATTAAAATAAATCAACCTAATGATTATATATAAATATCAATATAACATACAATATTTTGAAATAAACATTTGTAATGAGATTTACTCAAATATTGAAATTTATTGCTGCCCTCGAACATTTGTAATTCAAGCAACGTAATCCCTTAACAGTCTAAATTCCAAAAGGGCAACAATCTTTGACGGCCTGTTACTCGGATACCATGTTAGTTACAGACATTTCGTCTGAGGGATCTGGATCATGTAGGGAACCTCTACAATAACATCCCTTGTTTTTTGTTATCTCATAGTTGTTTTTCTGTGGTGTCCAATTTTGACTTGATGGGGAAAACTGTCAATTGCAAGCAATGTAAAGTTGCAAAGTGGTGCAACTTTCGTTCTACAACTCGTGTGACCAAATGGAATATTCCAACACATTCGAGCAGGTATGTTTATGCTATGCATTTTCCTCTTTTTCATCCAAACATGTGGAATCGTTCCAAGCTATGTTCAACCAAATCAATCCCTTAAGAGTCTAAAGTACAAAAGGGCAGCAATCTTTGATGGGCTATTACTCAGAAACCATGATGCTTACGAACTCTTTGTCTGAGCCTATGGGATTGTATTGAGAACCTCTACAATAACCTCTCTCATTTTTTGTTATCTCATATTCGTTTTTCCGTGGTGTCTAGTTTTCACTTGATGGAAAAAGTGTCAAAAGCAAGCAATGTAAAGTTGCAAAGTGGTGCAACTTTCATTCTGCAACTCGTGTGACCAAATGAACTATTCCAAGGCATTTGAATGAGTACATTTACACTAGGCATGGTCCTCTTTCACACCCAAACATGTGGAATCGCTCTGAGCTATGTTCAACCGACTTGATCCCTTAAGGGTCCAAAGGGAAAAACAACACTCTTTGATGGGCTATTACTCAAAAATAGTGGCACTTACGAACTCCCCATCTGAGCCTATTGGATCACCTTGGGCCCTTCTACAATAACCTCTCTCAATTTTTTTATCTTAGATTCGTTTTCCCGTGGTGTCCAGTTTTCACTTGATGGAAAATGTGTCAAATGCAAGTAGTGCAAAGTTGCAAAGTGGTCCAACTTTCATTTATGCAACTTGTGTGGCCAAATGGACTGTTCCAACACATTTATATGGATTGGTTTATGCTAGGCATGGTCCTCTTTCACACTCAAATACATAGAATCACTTCGAGCTACATTCAACCAGTAGAATCCCTTAAGAGTCCAAAGTGAAAATTGGCTGCAATCTTCGACGGACTGTTACTCGGACACTGTGACACTTACAAATTTATCATTTGAGCCTATGGGATTGCGTTGGATCCCTCTATAATAACCTCTCTTTTTTTTTACTATCTCGTAGGATTTATCTCGTGGTGAAAAATTTTCACTTGGGGAAAAAGTTGTTAAATCCAAGTAGTTAAAAGTTGCAAAGTGGTGCAACTTTCGTTTTACAACTCGTGTGACAAAATAAACTATTCCAATGCATTTGGATGGGTACGTTTATGCTAGGAATGGTCCTCTTTCACACCCAAACATGTTGAATCGCTCTGAGCTACATTCAACCAATAGAATCCCTTAAGAGTCCAAAGTGCAAAATGGCTGCAAACTTCAGCATGTTGTTACTCAGATACCATGACACTTAAAAACTTATTGTTTAATCCTATGGAATCATGTTGGTCCCATCTACAATAACCTCTCTTAGTTTTTACTATTTCGAAGGCATTTTCCTGTGGTGGTGAATTTTCACTTCGGAAAAAAGTTATCAAATGCAAGTAGTTGAAAGTTGCAAAGTGCTGCAACTTTTATTTTGTAACTTGTGTAAAAAAAAGGACTATTCCAATGCATCTGGGTGAGAATTTTTATGCTAGGAATGGTCCTCTTTCACACCCAAACATGCTGAATCACTCTGAACTACATTCAACCGGTAGAATCCCTTAAGAGTCCAAAGTGCAAAATGGCTACAAACTTCAGCATGTTGTTACTTGGACATCGTGATGCTTAGAAGCTTCTCGGTTGAGCCTATGGGATCGCGTTGGGCCCCTCTATAATAACCTTTCTCATTTTTTCTATCTCGGAGGAATTTTCCCATGGTGGTGAATTTTCACTTGGGAAAAAAGTTGTTAAATGCAAGTAGTTGAAAGTTGCAAAGTGGTGAAACTTTGATTCCGCAACTCGTGTGACCAAATAAACTGTTCTAACACATCTAAGTGGGTACGTTTGTGCTAGGAATGGTCCTCTTTCACACCCAAACATGCTGAATCACTTTGAGCTACATTCAACTGGTACAATCCCTTAAGAGTCTAAAGTGCAAAATGGTTGCAATCTTCGACAAGTTGTTACTCAGACACTGTGATGCTTAGAAACTTCTTGTCTGAGCCTATGGGATCATGTTGGGCCCCTCTACAATAACTTCTATCAATTTTTTCTATCTTAGAGGTGTTTTCCCATGGTGGAAAATTTTCACTTGGGGAAAGTTTTGTCAAATGCAAGTAGTTGAAAGTTGCAAAGTGGTGCAACTTTCATTCTGCAACTCATGTGACCAAACGGACTATTCCAAAATGTTCGAATGGGTACTTTTACACTAGGGATGGTTTTCTTTCACACCCAAACACACGGAATCGCTCTGAGCTACGTTCAACTGGCTCAATCCCTTAAGGGTCCAAACAGCAAAAGGGCAGCAATCTTTGATATGCTATTACTCAAAAACCATGACACTTACGAACTCTTCATTTGAACCTATGAGATCGCGTTGGGCCCCTCTACAATAACCTCTATTTGTTTTTATTATCTCAGAGTCATTTTCTTGTGGTGTTCAGATTTCACTTGATGGAAAAAGTGTCACATGCAAGCAGTGTAAAGTTGCATAGTGGTGCAAATTTTGTTTTGCAACTCGTGTGACCAAACAAACTACTCTAATGCATCTCAATTAGTAAATTTATGCTAGGCATGGTCCTCTTTTGCATCCAAACATGCGAAATCACTTTGAGTTACGTTCAACTAGCTTGAACCCTTATGATGGCATGCAAAACAATCGAAAAGATAAACATACACACAACAGTTGAGAAGTCTAAGTTTTCCACACAAAAAGCATATGATCATCCTCAAGTCTAGCAAGTGCAAGATGTTTTTTAATTATCCTCCTTGCCCTTACAACAATATACAACCAATTGTAAATGCGTACAATGGTGAAACTTGGAAACAGTTTATTTTCCTCAATTAACAACTTTGGTTGTAAAGAATTTTGTCATTTTCATATGAAATGATTTGCTATGCTTGAAAATTGGAGTCTAAGAGAAACAAGTGATGCTCTCACATACATTTATTATTTGGTGTGATAAATAAATTTTCCACCATTGAGTCCATTTCTTATTTGTATTATAAATTATAACTTGCTTTCTCCCAAGTCCATTTCCTATACAAGAAATAATATTGCAAAAAGTTGACATATACATCTTTCAATGTGTTTATATGGTGATGGATCAAGAACATAACAATTCATTCTAAACTATGAGGATTATGTTGTGAAAATGTTTAAAGACTATTCAAGATAAATGTTTGTATGATAATGTGTCAAGAAGTTAACTACTCATCATCTACTATGAATATTATGTTTTGCAAATGTTGTAAAAATTATGTATCATTTGCTTAATTGAGTTGTTCTGATCAAAAGATTAAATATATTGGAATCTTTTTATGAAATATTTCATGGAATACCAATTGAAAACGTGTTTTTTTTCTTTTAAATAAAGCATTTCATGGAACTCTTTGGATTAAACTGAATTGAGATATGTAAGAACAAGGGAGCATAAGGAAATAAATTGCTCAAGGACCTTAAATAAGCCTTATCTCCCATTGCAATTTTGGGTGGATTATTACTTTCAAATTATTGGGAATGCTTTTCCTATTTTCTAGTTAGCAGTTGTCATTCTAGAAGGCTCATCTCTTGATATATTTTATACTCATTCTTAATCAATTATCAAGTTAATAATCAACGCATTTAATTACATTTAATCTTTTCTTTTTAATTTGTGCAATTTAAGAATTTGTAACTCTACTATTATTCCTAGAAATATTGAATTTGTTTAGCATCAATAAATTAATATTCAAGACAAACCATGAAGGAAAACAATGATCAATGTTAGGGCTATCCAATTAATAAGTATACACATGAATAAGTCAAGCATGTACATGTGAATAAAGGAAGCACAAGTACTCAAAAACACTTAAGCCTTGAAGTATACACATGAATACATAGTATACACAAATTAATACAAAGTATATGCATGAATACAAGGTATACACATGAAAACACATAAGTCACGAAGTATACATTGGAATACACGTAAGTCATAAAGTATACACTTGAATACACATAACTCATATCTATTGAACCATGGATTTATAATGCAAATATGGACCCTATTGATAAAAAAAATATTTGTATTAACCAAATAGCTGGGTGATCCCACAATAGTGGTTTACAATTTTTGGCCAAACTAGACATTGAAATTATTATTTTTAACTAAATCTTCACATTCGGGCACCTATAGCAGCTAAACCGTGAGGAATTTGAAGATGATGCAAACAAGAGTCTCGTCACATTTTGTCTGTAGATTCTAAAAATATTTTTTAGGATTTTGGAATTAGATTGTACTTCTTTTTCCATCTCCCACGAAAACTAGTTTTTTTCAAAAATAACATTTTTTAAAAGAAGCAGAGTATAGCATAACTTTTTTTCTATGAAAGATAAAATTCTAATTCTTTCAAATTTAGATTTGTAACTCTAATATCTAGTGCTTCCACTTGGTTAGATATTTTTTTTATTAAATATTTTTTCTTTAATAAAGTTTCAAAGTCAAACCAATTACAATTCAGACATAGTGTGACTGTATAAAACATAACTTTTTTGTATATATTGAAATTCAATTTTTTTTTTGTTGGATCAAGGACTTCAATATCTGGTGCACTCATATTTTTCATTTTTTTTTATAATCTACTATTTTTCTATATGTGCAGAACAGAGACCTTCATTTTCAATGAAAAACTATGTTTATTCAAACTAAAAAAAGTACATAATAAAACCAAAACATATTAAATTTATATTCGTTGGATAGCTCGTTTCGAGGACTACCTAATTCTAGTTGGGTTTTTAAATATTCCTCCATTTTCTTCCTCAACCTGAGCTTCAAAGCATAAAAAAATAGGGTTTTTTTGTGAACAAGGTCAAAAATTAGGGAAAAGGGGGGTTCGCTAGAACCAGGGGGTTCTAGTGAACCCCCAGGGGTTCTAGCGAAGCAGGGTTCATTTGAACCCTAGTTCATTCAAACCCCCTTCAATATGAATTTTTCTTTTGTTTTTTAGGCGGGAAATGTGGGCCCAGTAATTAAATAGGTTCGTTTGAACCCTAGTTCGGTCGAACCCCTCTTTGGTTCAATCAAACTTATAGGTTCATTCAAACCCCTAAAACCAATTTTTTTTCCATGGGGTCATTTTTTCTCAGTTTTCCTTCCTCCATCAAATTGTAAACCACTATTGTGCCTTCACCCAGCTGTGTAAGCATACATCAATATATGTTGATATAATTATTGTGGATCCCTAAATCCAAACTTGCATGAACAAAGCAAACAAATCACATTGTTAGGCCAAAAATGCAAGGTTAGAATAAGAATCCCCATAAAATCGATTTGCATTGTTAAATAACAAGGAAAAAGATGAATAAATGAGCAAATACAAACAAAGATAACTATTTCTATTCTAAAAAAAAGCAAGCACTTGATCTTATGGGGGTATTGGTGCTATTTTGATGTGGAAAATAGCCTTTTCCCAACCCCTTTTTGATAAGCTCAATGATGAAACTGATCTATGAAAATTCTATGAAGATGGGAAAAATTAGCTCTCAATTGAAGAGAGTAACTTTGCGTGAAGATTGTGGATGATTTGTTGAAGAATGAAGCTTCCATTTATAGACTCTCAAGTTGAAAGAGTGCTCAAAAGAGAGCAATGTGGAATAATGTTTTAGCCAATGAGATGGAGCCACTTGTCCCCTTGTGAGTGGTTGAGGGATGTGCAAGTTTTGGTCAATGTGCCAATAAATGAGATTGGTTGGCCTTTTTCAAATTCAAATTTGGCTTGTTGGAGGGAGAAAAAGCGACTTTAATGCCAAGTGGGGGACATGTAAGAGGGAAGTTATTGCCATGTTGGAAGGAACAAGTCAACTTTCTTTCAAATTCAAACTTGAATATTCTCAAAAGATGCTTTGTTGAGGGAAAATGTTGATTCTAATAAATGAATTAAAATGCTTTATTGGTGCAAGTGGGAAAAGCTAGAGCATGTGATGGGTGATTAGATTAGATTAGTTAATATGATGTTAGATTATTTTGACCCATTTGACTTAAATACTTTGATTTTATTTAAATCAAAAGGGATGGAATATGAATTTGAGATTTAATTAAATAAATTTTGGTTTACTTAATTAAAAGGGTGATGTGAGATAAAGGTTAATCAATTTGAAGGAGATGAATCTAGGAGATGATTTATGAAAGATGGAATGTTAGGATGTGATTAAAATTGATTTATTTAAATGAGGTAATGATAGGTGAATTTATTTAATTGAAGGATGAAATGTTAAATTTAATTAAATGAAGGTAATTTAATTAAACTAGTGGATTGAAATGCATGCATATTTTGTGTGTCTACAACTATAAAATATATACATACAAAATAGCCATATAGGCTTATGATAATGCCACATAGGCATACAATTTCAAATATATCCAATACAAAATATGTATAAAAATACCATATAGGAATACAACAAAGGGCTCTGGAATCAAAATTCATAGCTCTCCATGCTCTCAAAATAAACTCTTTCCCTTTGCTTGTTGATTGGATGGTGATACATATGACACTTATTAATGTTACAGTAGAGGAGTGCTCCTGGTGCTCCTCCTAGGGTTTAGTTCTTGGTCAAGTCTTATCTATTACAATAAGAAGTAAAGACATTAATATATAGAAATTACATTGTAAAAAATGATATATTTAACAAAATAATCACTTGTCATCATTTGATGATCACTTTCCATGAGGGAAATATTCAAATGCCCATGCTGAGGCATGCTAAAACCCTGCATAAACCATCCAAATAGAAATTAAACTATGAATCAATAATGGTTTGATTTTTCACTAACTAACATCTATAACAACGAATATAAATTGAAATTTAGTAATTTGTATCATACCTCCTCTGTCAGAGCCATCAAGGAGTCTATGGAAGATGAAACACTGATCTCTATTTCCCTCTGAACATTTGGAGGTGTATCTACTTGTAACATCTAAAAATAAAAGAACAAATTATTCAATCACGAAAACTACAATAGCGATCTATGTCATGGCTTATAATGTATGAGATAATGAACAAAATTTTGAGTACTTATTAAACTATATATTTCTAAATATTATGCTTAATATTTTCCCTATCCATATTTTGTTAGAAAGCACATATTTAAATAGGTTTTTACCCATAGCAACAAGGCGGTGAACCATTTGATAAAATTCTTTCGTAGACATGTGCGATAACTGTGGTGGCATAGAGAAGGAAATGAACTATTTAAAAAAATGCCTCAAAGAAATGGGGTCTCATAGTGATGGAATGTCATTACAAACAAATGTGTCATGGCATTCCATCACCATAAGACCACATTTATTTGAGGCATTTTTTCAAATAGTTCATTTCCTTCTCTATGGTATTATGTTGGGATGGGGTGGATGGTATAGTTTGGTCTTGGTTATGAGATGGAGGTGATCATGGCATGAAGAGGGAGGGGTGGGGACATGAACAAGTGGAATAAAAGGTGGAAGGTTACACGGATTGGTAAACTGAGGATGAGGACCTTGAAAATAATTTGGAGGGGAATTTTGGCTAATGGGTTGGTTTCTATTCTTCAAGGAATGAGTTGTTTGAAAAAATGCCTCAGAGAAATGTGGTCTTATGGTGATGGAATGGCATTCCATCACCATGAGACCACATTTCTTCAAAGAATTTTTTCATACTACTCACTATCTTGATTATGATATTGCTTACTATTATGCTTTGATAGATTTTTTCCAAGCATCCATAGTTTGTTGGAAAACACCTATTTTAGCCTTTTAGCCATAGCAGCAAGGAAGTGAGTAGTTTGATAAAATGCTTTGGTACACATGTATAAAAAATGTGGTAACATAGAAAAGGTGGTGAGCTGTTTGAAGAAATGCCTTGAAGAAATGTGGTCTCATGGTGATGGAATGCCATTCCATCACCATGAGACCACATTTCTTCGAGGCATTTTTTCAAACTACTCACTTCCTTGTCTATGCTATTGCTTACTATTATGCTTTGATATGTTTTTTCCAAGCATCCATACTTTGCTAGAAAGCACCTTTTTTAAGCTTTTAGCCATAGCAGCGAGGAAATTAATTGTTTCATAGAATGCTTTGGTAGACATGTATGGAAAATGTGGCATCACAGAAAAGGAGGTGAGCTATTTGAAAAAGTGCCTCAAAGAAATTGGGTCTCATGGTGATGGAAGTCACCATGAGACATTATTTCTTTAATGCATTTTTTCAAACAACTCATTGTCATGTCTATGTTATTGCTTACTATTATTATTTCATATATTTCTTCCAAACATCCATAGAATAGAGAAGACAGTGAACTATTTGAAAAGATGCCTCAATAAAAAGTGGTCTCATGGAATGCCATGACAAGAAAATGAAATTGGAAGCTACTCCTACTTATTACTTATGCTATGTGAAGTAATTGCATCACTACTTATGTTGACTTTCTAAACAACTATATTGTAGTTGAAATTTTGTCATCTATCAACATCTAGATATTAGTTATGGAATGTGAAGTAATGCTTTGATTTTGAAAGATGTGTAATGCACGTAATCAACTATATGAATATAAACTACACAAGTCTATTAAGTAAAATTCATTAGTTAAACTCTTTATTCTATTACATGTGTGTAGGTTTATCTAAATCCACTGGAACTAGGAGGTGTTCCCTCAAAACCTCCAACATTAGCCTATTCAACATCCAAAATCACATATTAGAATACCATTCATAAAACAATGAAATTAACATGTAATAAATTTATAATTGTTTACTAGTTACATACCTCAACGGTAGATGCAATGGAGAAATAAGCGGGTGTAGGGCTGGTGTATCCAATATAAACACTGTGACCCTAAAATTTTATTAAAATCATAAAACTAAATTAGTTAATCTTGCATTTCAAAATCTAAATTTAATAAATTCAATTCAATAAACATGCTAACATTTACTTGAGAATCAATGCCATAGGCCTCATTCAAAATGTTAGCTGCCCTCACCATCTCCATAGTTGTAGATGTATCTTGTGTAACTGCCTCCTAAGTGTCATTGGGGTCATATGAACAAGTCACCCCGCAAGCCTAACACAAATTGGATCGAAGCCCACCACTCAAAGACTCCCCTAGATGGTGTTGTAGTATAGGGCTAGCATGCTAGATGACACTCTGGGTCAAAGATCTTATGGCCTACAAAGTCTTTGCCTTGGCACTCTCCTTTGCGATGGAAGGGATAATGATGTGCTCATGAGGCGGCCTAGCAAGAAGTCATCTCACTTGCCGCCTAGGATCCTGACGCGCACTGGGTCTATCTTGAGCCGACCCCCCACCTCTCCCCTGGAAGTATCTCATATCAAAATAATTCAATATTTTTTCAAGATAAACTCATAGTATAGTTTCCTCAGGAAATATTGCGGGACTTCACAATTCTTGCATGGTGGGTAATCAAAAACCATGTACCACTTATCCAAAAAAAGGTTCTAATTTGTTGGTGGTGACACCAATGGATAGGAAACCTCTTCACATTGAGAGTAAGATTTGCATTTGTGTGTGGGTAAGTGAATAATGCACAAAAATATAATTTGTAATTTTTAGATCTTTTACATCTTTATATGATAATTTATCTCAGTAATAATCCCTAGCCACCTGCCTCCTATCTTTCCAACTCGTTAATTGTTTCCTGATTAAATCTACATGTTTTAACATTTGTTTGAGTGAAGTTGCAAAGGTAATTCTTTCTATGGTTGAACCATTTGGATCATTCAACCTTGTGATTAGATCCTCAATTTGTTTTTTATTGTTTTCAATTTCAATCATTAAGTTTTGTTGAGTGCCAAGAGGATGTTGAGGGATTGGTGGAGGAGATTGTTGTTGTGGTTGTTCAGCTTGAGGACTTTGTTGATGTTTTTATTGTTGTGCTTGTTGAGGATTTTGTTCATCTTTTTGTTGTTTTGCTTGTTGAGGATTTTGAGGAGGGTTTACAAGTTCATTAACATCGCCTACAAATTCAAAAAATAAATATCATAAACCTAAAACTAACAAATTCACAACAAAAAATAAGCAATCCTTACCTTTCAGACCTCCTTGTCGATGTGGCGGCATCTTGGTGACGAAATAACAACAATTTGATGAAAAAATTGCCAGATGGCTCCTCCCAAAATGTAAGCGTGGAAATGAAGGGTTTTGGCCGCAGGCAGAAAAAAACATAGTCACAATGAAAATGATTTCAAATTCATTTTTTTTCTTTTAATACCTCATAATGTGAGTGTGTTATAATGTGCTCATGTTATAGGATCGTTGTGGCTAAGCCTTAGGCTCGGAACACCAATACATAACATGAGCACATTATAACGCGCTCACATTATGAGCTTCAAAACTTTTTTTAAAATTTGGCCACAAATTGGCTCCCGGTCTTTTTGCACCTACCCATACCTCACCCATAGAAATATCCCACTCCGGTATACCTAATTCCTCTATGAGTGTTTTTGGATCAAAAATTGAATCAAAGAAGGCATGTAGCCCCCTAAAAATATGCATGAAATTTTCTATCATCTGTTGGATCCTATACCCCTGTATTTGCCCTGTATAGAGTGTGAGATGTGAGTGAGTCTACTCTAGAAATGTCAACTTCCAATGCAATCCCTGAAATAGATGAAGATGAATCTTCATCACTAGGAGAACTAGAAGAAGAAGACACTACTCTAGGAATCTGCTGAGAATGATCTGAATCATTAGTACTATAATCAAGATCTTGTGAGTCCATAATATGTTGAGAAGTGTCAAGTATAGTTACAAGAGATGTTTCTTGAAACTAACACTTCTCTCTATAAACAAATAATGTGTGGTAGGGTGGAGTAGATGATAGCCTTTTACACCATTTGGATATCCCACAAAGATGCAAGTTTTGAATTGTGGATAAATAGCCTTACGATGTTCATTTAGAATGTGTGGGTATCAAGACATAATAACCTGGCCAAAATAACCCTGGACAGAATAACCCGACCAAAATAACCCAAGGACAAAATAACCCAGGGTCATAATAACCCATGGACAGAATGACCCGTGGTCAAAATAACCCATGGACAAAATAACCCATGGTCATTTTAGATCAAGCTAGTAAACTAGAAATGACATAAAATAAATTATAAATATGATTATGAGGCACCATAGAGGCTATTTAGTCATTTTTAGACCATATATCCATTATATACCCCTAAAATAGCCTTAAAACACCTTTAATATGCTTAAATAACCTATAAAATGGTAAATAATTATAAAAATAAAGGAAATTTCGTGGGAATAAGTTGATTATTTTGAAGACACATGGATTGATAGACTAACCAGAAGAGGCAATAGACGATCACCCAAGTTTCCAATCGCAATGTGGAATTGCTATTTAGCTAC
Organism: Sequoia sempervirens; assembly: GCA_007258455.2. NCBI lineage: Eukaryota > Viridiplantae > Streptophyta > Pinopsida > Cupressales > Cupressaceae > Sequoia > Sequoia sempervirens. The sequence goes on from VDFB02072274.1 coordinate 22,566,608, forward strand.
TCAAGATGATCTTCCCATAACCAATAATACTATTGAGGGATAACACAAAGGATTTAGTGAATTGCTTCAAGCATCGCACAACTCAGTTTGGAAATTCATCAAAGCACTGAAAAAAGAACAGAGTCTCCAAGAAAATAGAATAGAGAAATATATGGTTGGATACACTAGGCAACCAAGTAGGAAAAAATACCATGAACTCAAAGAAAGACTAAAAATATTGGTTGATGGTTATGACAGCCATAACATTTTAGATTATATAAGGCATTGCTCATAATTTGACACTTTAATTGAAATTTTGAATAATAAAGTTTTTTTAGCAACATACATGTAATTTATAAATTTTGTTTTCCTTTCTCTATATTCTTATGGGGATATTTTGTCCATGGGTTATTCTGACCATGGGTTATTTTGGCTTGGGCTATTATGACCCTAGGTTATTTTGTCCCTGGGTTATTGTGACCAGGTTATTCTGTCCAGGGTTATTTTGGTCGGGTTATTATGTCCTGTAACTGAATGTGTGCCATCGCACGAGAGCCAAAAACTATAAAATGATCAATTGTTGGTTCCCATCCTTTCCAATCTTCAAAGGGAGCGATACCCTTCAAGGCTTTATGTGAAACTCTATTTTGTCTGTAACATGCACACACGACTACTTTTTCCCAATATGATGGAGTGAGTCCCTTAGAGTGAATCATATAATTAGCTGTCTCTTTTAAAGATCTAATTTTTTGTTCTGCAACACCATTTTGTTGGGGGTGTAAGGAACTATGTGCTACAAATCTATCCACTCTGACATGCAATACTACTCAAAATGGTTGTTGACATACTCACCCCCATTATTTGTTTGAAGAACCTTGATGAGTTTCCTTGATTGTTTTTTAGCTAGAGCATTGAAATCTTGAAAAGATTCATTTACACTTCTAAGTTTTTCCAAAGGAATTAGACCCATGTAAAACGTGAGAAATCATCAATAAAGGTGAGAACATATCTAGCCTTTGTAAAAGATGGATGGGGAAGATCCCTTGAAACATCATTGTGAACAAGTTATAAAACTTGTGTTTCCCTCCATGATTTTCCTTTGTCAAATTTTGCCTCTAGATGCTTGCCAAGTGTACAACCTTCACAAAGTACTTTAGAAAAATTATCCTTAGGTAATCCCTTAACTATATTTTGTCATCATAGTTGATCAAGACAGAGGTAGTTAAGATGGCCAAACTGTTCATGCCATAATTTACTATCTTCATCTGAATGAGTTAGTAGTGCTTTTAGAGAAATATCTGTGGAAAAATTGGAGAAGGTATATAATTTGAATTGGTGATTTTCCTCCACTATTGCTACCAAATTGTTTCTTTCCAATTCTATTATCTCAATTGAATTTGGAGAGAAGTGTACTCTCATGCCCTTCCCTAAATGAGTTATTTGATAAACTAAAAGGAGATTAGTTGATAGTGAAGGTACATTTAGAATATTTGCAAATGTTCCTCCTTTAACATCAACAAACCCTCTCCCTTTTACCAATGTTGGAATGTCATGACCTAAGGTGATTGTGGACACACAGGATGGCTCTAAGGATGAAAATACCACCTGTGAAGAACCCGTATGGTGTGAAGCACCAAAGTCTATAATCCATGGAGATAAAGATGTTGTAGCAACTAAGGCTTTGCCCTTTGATTTCTCTGTATCCTTAGTATTTTCTTGAGTTGATGAAGATGCCTGGATAGAATCAACTAGCCCTATATTATTAATTTTGACAATTTTTTGTATATTCTCAATTTGTTTCCTCATGCATTAGTGTTCATCATGTTCAAGAATTTTACAATAGGCACATTTAACTCTCTTCTTACTTCGAGTGTCTTTTTTGGAGTTGTCAATTTTTCCTTCTTTCTTAACTTCTTTATCCTTTTTAGTGTTCTTCTCCCCTTTTGAAGTTTGATGTGTTTCATTCCATATAAGTAGGGATTGAGGTTTAGTAGACTTCAAATTACCCATTTAATTTATTTATTTTTGTTTCCTTGTGAGATCAACAATAAAGTTATCACTTGAGTGTGGGCATTGACCATGAGGATCCAAGAGCCCTTTTAGTAGAGTAGAAATTTGATAAAAACACAAAAAAAATTGGACCTAGCTTGGAAAGTACATAAAGGATTAGTTGATCCTCTTTCTTGTCAATTCCACAATCTTTTAATTGCAACTTTAAAGATTTAAATTTAGTGAAGAAGTATTGTAAAGTTGAAAAACTCCTAAGACTAAGACCTAAGAGTTGGTTTTCCAACTCATGGCTTCTAATTTCATCTATTTTCCCAAATAGTTTGTCTAGAGCTTCCCAAACTTGGTTGGATGTTTTCCTATTCTCAACATGGAATAATAATTCAGAAGATAAATTTAAACATAGAAATTCAAACGCTTGATGACACTTATTGAAAAACTTTTCTTCGTGTTTAGTTTTTGTAGGTTCTTTCTTTGCTTCCATGATTACCCTATATAAACCTTTGTTCTTAAGCACAATAATTACTTTCATCTTCCAAACATGATAATTGGAAGGTGTTAGGGGTTGTATAGTTACATTAGACTCCATGTTGGTAGACTTAGATGGTTGCTTATAGAAATGTAGAAATGAAGAACTTAGAAATGTGTGTGGAAGTGAAGGGAAAACACAACACACAAAATCACTTCTTGAAGAAGTGTGAAAATGAACCACACACAACACCCGGGACTTGATTATTTGTTTCTCCCAATTTGGCACTTTATAGGAGTGATTGTAACTCACCCAAAAGAGGCATAAACACACACTTTATAGAATTAGTGTGATAATATGATCTTTGGATTCGTGGTGAAAAATATGTACTTTTGCAAAAAATGAAAATCGGATTCAAACTATGATGCAAATTTTATTACACTTTGAAATTTATTAAACTTTGGAAAGTCTTCCTCCTCCCCCAATGACATAAGCCCTAAGGAAAATGTTGAGGCCAACAAATGGCTTTTCTTGGGGGATGAATAGTGATGCCTCCCCCTCCCCTAATGACATGCTAGGCTAGCAAATGGATTTTTTTGGAGAATGAATAGTGACACTTCCCCTATGTGCAAATTTGATGCCCAAATGTTGAGGCCAACAAATGGCTTGTTTTGGAGGATGAATAGTGGCGCTTCCCCCCTCCCGCACTGACATAAGCCCTAGGGAAAATGTTGAGGCCAAAAAATGGATTTTTTGGAGGATGAATAGTGATGCCTCTCCTATGTGCAAATTTGATGTCTGTCACAAAAATTTTGTGGCCTATCAAGGGAAAAAGTAATGCAACTCATCCAAGAAATTTTGTGGCCTGCCAAGGAAATCCAAACTAATGCGCTAGAAAATCATGCACACATAGAGGATAAAATAGGACTCAAATGCAAGGAAATCCCACCCCTATCAAGCCTTCACACCTATTTCCACACGAGCCTGGCCAATTTCAAATGCCATGCCTCAATGAAATAGCCAGGCCTGAAAGATTTCAATTGCCACAGTGCCTCACTAAAACAAACCCATGCCAATTGACGCAGACTTAGCCTCCAAATTGTTAGGGATAATTAAGATTGTCTAGAAAATGATAGAATATTTCTAGAGTCTTCCATAAGCTAGAACATTAGTGGAGTTGTTCTAGAAAAGAATGTTCTAAGAGCTAAATTGTAAAAAAGAAGCTTCCAGTTTTTAGAGTTTTCTAGAAAGCTAGAAGCTTCCAGGCTTCAAAGATTGTATAGCTATATATATACATGTGATTGTGGACAGCTACTGGATACAACATCTGGATTGAGTGTAATGCAATTCATGCTAGACAAATATATTTTTCTGAGTTATGCAACTCTGTTTTGCCCTGTTTTATTAGTTTATTACTGTTGTTCTATTGTGTTTTGATTTTTGGGTATGATTTTCACATGGTATCAGAGCCAAGTTCAACTAGAAATATATTGCTAGAGTGATTTGTTTGCAGGGTTGTTATATTGTTGGAATAATATTTTTTTGAAGATAGTTTTTTTGTGGCTAACATGGGCTCTACAAATGAAGTGTTGCCAACATTTGATGGAAGTGGTTTTGCATATTGGAAGATTGTAGTCAAGAATGCTTTGAGGGAAAAGGCTCTATGGAGTATAGTGAATAATGAAATTGGAGTTCACCCAAAAATTAAAAAGAAAAAGAGTTCTAGAAATGCAAGTTGGAGCAAGATAGAGGTATTATTGGTAAATCTTTAATCCCCAATCTCAATAGAAGATTTGTTGATATTAATAATCCAATAGAGTTGTGGGAGAATTTAGAAAAAGATTATAAAGATGCAATTGCTAGCATGTTTAGTATAGAAAAAAAGTTTGAACTTAGATCCATATAATTTTGAAAAAATAACTAATTACTTCAATGAAGTTACTTTTTTAAATGCTTAGTTGAAGAAAATAGGTGTTGAATATGCAAAAAAATATTTTCAGTTGATTGCAATGGTTGAAAATAAGCTTCCCCAGCCATGCAAGATATTTAAGGAATCAAGGAAAAGGTTTCTTCAACTAAATACCAATACCCCCCAGCAAACTTTTGATCAATTTTGCAAGTCTGTTTTAGATGAAGAAGTTCAGCTTATTAAAGAAGGATATATTAAGAATAATCATGCATATGCAGCTAAAAGTAAATTTTCTAGAAATGATGGAAAGAAGGAATGGAAAGGAAATAATAAATTTTTAAATAATGAAGGCTCTAACCATTTTTCTAGAAATGATGGTGTAGAAAAGCAAGTTGGAAGAAAACCCATTATTTGTAGGTATTGTGGAGGTGAGAATCACATGGAGAAATTTTGTTTGAAAAAGAGGTACAATGAAAGGAATCAATACAAGACCAAGCAAGAAAGGCTTAAGGATGGAAAAAGGATAGACATAGCTTCATAGCCATCTCCCTAAAAAAGCAAGAGAAATCAAATGAGGAGGTAATTGCTACACCCGAGAGTAAATATAGTGTTAAGGGGGGATACTTTGATTTAGATTTTAATAAAGAATGGATTTTAGATTTAGAGGCATCATCTCACAACACTATGGATAGATCATTGTTTATTGATTTTTATGAAGGGAAGAATTCAGAGCAAGAAATTACTATTGGCAATAAAATGAAACTTCCAGCTTTAAGAATAGGGACTATTAATGTAACAAATGGGTCTTTGAAAAATGTTTTACTGGTTGAAGGATTAGGAGTGAATCTTATTTCAGTATATAAAATAGTTCAAGCTAGATACGAGTTTTTTGTCACTGCTGATCAAGTTATTGTTAGAGATAGAACAGACCCAAGCAATATAATTGTTATTGGTAGAGTTGATCATGAAGAAAGTCTATTTAAATTTGTGAGTTTTGTTAATGATGAATACACACTCTCTCATGCTTTTATTGCTCAGACTAATTATATGTCAAAACTTTGGCATGCTAGACTTGGACATATATGTGAATGGTGATCCTAGTCCTGCACAAAAACAAAGAACAAACACATTATTAGTCCAATATGCAAGCTAGAAACAACATTCCCCATATGATTCATTTGAAATGAAATGAACAAGAAAACAAGAGAGAATATCAAATTAAAGCTAAATAATCTTATCCAAAACACTCAAACCCACAATCCCATGGGGGAATTGGTGCTATTTTGATGTGGAAAATAGCCCTTTCCCAATTCCTTGCAAGCTTTGATGATCTTTGATGAAAATCCTCCATAACCTAGCTATGAAAGATGAAATGTGGATGAAAATGGATGAAAATGCCTAAGATTATGGATCCAAATGAGCATAGTGATCTTACATTGATTGTGGATGATCAAATGCAATAGAGGAGGCCTCTATTTATAACAAAGAAGGATGGAGGATTGAAGAATAGGATGAATGTGGGAATAAAGATGGACCAATGGCATTGTGTCACTTGTCAAGATGCCAATGGAAGGAAGTTGAGCACATTTTGATCAATGTGCATGCATTTGAAATTTGAATTTGAAGTAGTGACATGTTTAGGGGGGATGTAAGAAGAGTTAAATGCCACTTGGCTCAAGGAAAATGACATGTAAGAAACTTAAATGCTTTGTTGGAGAGGACAAGTCCTTTTGGAGGGACTTTTTGAATTTGAGGAATATTCCATCTTTGATGCCTTTTTTGATTGAAAATGGAGATTTAATAAATCAAATAAATTGATTTATTGTGCAAGTTGAAAAATCTAGTGGATTTGAGTGATTAAGATTAGGATTAATCAGGATTTGATTAATTTTAATGAATATTAGCTGATTTGATAATTTGATTTAGATTTTAGGATTTAAATAAATCAAAATGAGAGGAATAATGATTTTAGACTTAATTAAATAAAGTTTTATTTATTTAATTAAAGAGAATGGTTTTAGTTTTAAATCAAATTGTGTCGTAGAAAAATGGTCCCTTGTCATTTTTCATGGCCTTTTAGGTCTTGTTTCATGGTTTTGGAACTATGTTGCTTTGATTTTATGTTGTATCAGGGCTTGAACATGTGTATTTAGGTATTATAACTCAAAAAATGATGTCTTGTGAAGGTGTTGTGAAATGTAAGATATTTCTACATTCTTCTAAACTTTATTTAATGCAATTCACCTAAAAATCACCTTTTCACACATCAAAAAGTCATATTTTTGAAGTGTTGTAAAGTCTTGTAACAAGCTTTCACGCTATTCTAGGCATTTTTTTCACTATTTACACCCTTCTCATGCTTTATTTATTCTCTTTATGCCCTCATAAGTTGTAATTAAGTGTATTTTTGAATGTTATATTGACAAATAACATTAAATACAAAAATTTTCCTAACACTTGTTCTTAGGTCCTAGGTGGGACCCATTCGCCATGGGTGGAAAATGAGTCCCCCTTGGCCCCAAATTCAAAATATTTCAAATTTTCTTTTAGGATTTTATTCAAAATCACTTGATGTTGACTTGTGATGAGGTATGAATGGATACTAAGGCACAAGAATTGTATAAATATGTGATTTTCACCTCATTTTAACACCCATTCATCAAGTTCACTTATCCACCTATTCACTCAAGCATTCAAGCATTCTGCAACATCTTGTCAAGCACTTTGAAGCTTCCATTGACATTACTTTAGACTTGCATCATCAAGAGTTAGGTGAGTTGATAGCACTTGCATGTTATTAGTTTACCTTTCTCTTTCATTACATTGTCTTTTCAAGAGTTTAATTACCAAAAGTGGGGTTTGACCAAGGAAACCCCTAATCATTTTTCCCCTTTTACTTATTTGTTTGTAGCCCTTTTTTTGCAAATTTGAAAGGTTATTAGGTGTTGAGGAGTGATTTTCAAGTCAACTTGAGTCAAAATCAAGCTTGGAGAGAGTTATTTGTTCATTTTCTGTAGATTTGACTTTAGCAACCCGACAAGCAAACATTTTCAAATCTGGTGTTGTAGAATTGTCTCCCAATTTTTTAGGAATTTGGGGGAGGACTAATTCACCACTTGTGGTGAATGAGTCCCACCTTAGGACTAGAAACTTGAGTTTTGTTAGATTTTAGATCCTGACAGACAAAAACCAACTCCCAACAATTTTTCACTAGTAGGTGGACTGATTCGCCACCCTGGGCGAATGAGTCCCACTGTGAAAAATTAGTAAATTTTACCAACATCTAGAACACTCCATAAAGTTCACATTTCACCCATATGGACTTAGATTCACCCCTGTACTTTTTGTTCTACATAATTTCTTCATTTACATAGTTGTTTGCATATCACAATGTGTTTTCAAAACTAGTTGTAATTACACTTTTGCATTCATTTTTAGCCACCTAGATTAATCTATTGCATTTAGTTAACTTCATTTACATCACATCACATCACACACATCCTAATTTGAGTGATACATAAGCATTTTTGGCCTTATCTCTCTCCTTTTAGGTCAAAAACCCTAAAAGTGCAAGAGTAGTCCATAGGGTCCCAAAAATCTATGTTTCATTTTGGTGAACCCAACTTTTGAACACTTTGAATTTTTGATTGCATTCACATATTGCATATTAATTTCCATTTGCATTAGCATTCAATTAAGATATTGATTTGTTATTGCATTCTAGGACTTTTCATTTTGCATTAGTGAAAACTTCATCTAGATTTCATTTTTGCATTATATCCAATTGAAAAAAGTCAAGATCTGCATTCTGCATCTGAAAGTTGCATATTGTAGAGCATTTAAATCATCTTAAAAAATTTGTAAAACATTAAAAAACTTCATACTGGGACTCATTCGCCACCTATGGTCAACCAATCCCTCTGCACTTGTTAAACAACATTTTTTAGCATTTTTCTGCCATTTGTCTACATTTCTATTTTCTATAGTTAGATCTTTATTACAGTTAGCAACATTTTTGTTATTTCCATTTCGAGCTCTTAGATTAGCTTACATTGGCCTTCACCCCTCCTTTGTGGTACTTGCATGAGTGTTTGGTGCCTCGTTGATAATACTTTAGTGAGATGAAATTCTAGACTCATGGCATTCCACGATAGCACTTTCGTTGTGGACCTTAGGATCTCACAAGCTCCTACTCCTAGTATGGACAATGGTGCATTAGGCCCTAACAATACCACTTATATACCTTCACCTTTCCATCCAATGAATGTTGGCAACCAAACCAATTCCCTCTCGCAAGAAAAAGATCATTAATATTCATGAGGACTTTGCACATTTACAACAAGACTTGTCACTTGAAAACATTTCCACAACTACCATACCTACCATTGAGAATCTTCATCGTTTGATTGAAAGTGATGATGGCTTGCAAGTGATGAAGAAAATTATTGAGATTTACAATAAACATGCCTCCTCAAACATCCAATCCGCAACCATTCCTGTAAGTCAAGGAGTACCTCAAGTTCCTCCCCCTTCAACCATTGCCTCCATCCCAACTTATACCAATCCACAAGTCCATACAACTATGCATCAAGCTACTTCTTTCCCGATTTCCACTACCATTCCTACTTCCTTTGTGGCATCGCAAGTCTCTTCTACCACTTTCACAGCTCTTAGAATTCCTTTCACTTCTCCCAACATCACTTACACTCCATCACCATTTTCCCTTCCACCTCAACCCACATACCTCGATCCTCTTCTTACATAGCTTCTCACTACCATTTCATCTATGCAACATCAACCTTCCAACATCAGTCAAGGTCAATCTGCTCCAACCACCTATCATATTTGTAGTAGTCTCTTATCCTTAGAAATCTTACGTACCCTAATGCCACAAGGGAGAGAAATGCCTTGATTTGAGAAATATGGAGGAAAAGGAGATCATATCAACCATATTAATGCTTATACAGCTTTGTGTAGTGACTTTTTCCTTGACGATAAACTTCTAGCAAAAAAAATTCCACATACATTGAAAGAAATTGCCTTAGAATGGTTTTCCAACTTGCCCAATCATTCCATCCATTCATTTAATGACTTGGTGGATTCTTTCATTAGTAACTTTCAAGTTCACATGACCCCTAAAAAGATAATGGCCGACCTTCTAAGATGTAGACAAAACATGGATGAAAAAGTGATGGATTTCATCTCACGTTACCAATCCTTATATGCTCAAATTGATGTCAAAATTCCTGATGCACATCTACAAAAGATGTTTATCAAAAACTTGCAGACCAAACTTCAAGATAAACTCACCATAATGAAATTCCCTTCATTCATGCATTTATATACAACCTTATGTGACTACCAAAATTCAGTTTCAAGTCATGATTCAAAATCCACTTCCAACCGAGTTGAAAAACCTGAAAACACCAATCAAAACCAAAACAACACACAAAAACTCCACAAACCTAATCTAAAGGATTTTTACAATTTAATCTACCTCCTCAACCTCAACCACAACCAACCCAATTCATTCTGAATCAAGTGGTTGTTGTTAGGGTAGTCGTGCCTTATCATTATGGAGATCCAAATAGACATTTTACTCCTTTACTCGATACCCTCCATCACACAATGAACCAATTAATCCAAAAGCGCATGCTCACTTTTCCACTTGTTCAACCACTTGAATTCATCAAGTTCACTTATCCACCTATTCACTTAAGCATTCAAGCATTCTACAACATATTGTCAAGCACTTTGAAGCTACCATTAACATTACTTCAGACTTGCATCATCAAGAGTTAGGTGAGTTGATAGCACTTGCATGTTATTAGTTTACCTTTCTCTTTCATTACATTGTCTTTTCAAGGGTATAATTACCAAAAGTGGGGTTTGACCAAGGCAAACCCCTATTCACTAACCCCTAATCATTTTTCCCATTTTGCTTTTTTTTTTGCAACCCTTTGTTTGCATATTTGACAGGTTATTAGGTGTTGAAGAGTGTTTTTCAAGTCAACTAGGTGCTTCAAGTCAACTTGAGTCAAAATCAAGCTTGGAGAGAGTTATGTGTCCATTTTTTGTAGATTTGACTTTGGCAACCCGACAAGCAAACATTCTCAAATTTGGTGTTGCAGAATTGTCTCCCAGTTTTTCAAAAATTTGGGGGAGGAATGATTTGCCACCTATGGTGAATGAGTCCCACCTTAGGACTGGAAACTTGAGTTTTGTCAAATTTTAGATCCCGACAAACAGAAACCAGCTCCTTGCAGTTTTTCACTAATAGGTGGACTAATTCGCCACCCTGGGTGAATGAGTCCCACTGTGAAAAATCAGTAAATTTCACCAGCATCCAAAACACTCCAAAAAGTTCACATTTCACCCAAGTGCACTTAGATTCACCCCTATACTTTCTGTTCTGCATAATTTCTTCATTTACATAGTTGTTTTCATATCACAATGTGTTTTCAAACATAGTTGTTGATGAGCTTAAAATATGCTCATAATTTGGATGTTATGATAAACTTTTAAATGCCTTTACTGTTGTTATTTCATGGCTGTTTAAACTTTGCTGAAACCTTTTATGGGGATATCCTGTGGCATAATACTTTCATATTCCTGTAGCTCATTGTGTTGACTTGATTGCATTTATTCCTTGTTGACTCCCTAAAATGGCTGGTATATCGTATACAGTTTTGAATGATGAAGTAGATTTAAAATGTGTGATTAATGAATAGATATCGTGTATGTGCCATACGCCTTTTCTTTCACCTGTTACCTTTTGTTTCGCAGGTTGTTAAAGAATGATCGAGTCAAGCGCAGCTAATCTCGGCCTTGCAGCAAAGTCCATTTCCTGCACGACTTCAAGGGAGCTCCGGTGAAGGCTCTTTGACCGAAATCTTGGGAAAGATTTCTAATGACAAGTCAATCTGGAAAGAGTGGAGCGCTAGATTCTCTCTGGATCGGGTTGAGCACATAAATTCATTTATGAAGTTTGTTCCTTGATTCTGGGATACATTTTACTTCCACGTCTTTCTTTGATAGAGTTAGTTAGTTAGTTGTTCTTCTAATTTAAAAATAAGATACTCCTCCTGCGTGAGAGAGTAGAGGATATGGATAGAGAGAGAGATAGATGATAGTTAGAGCAAGATAGAAACAGAGTAGCAGATATTATGTAAGAATCAATATGATAATGAAAGACAGAATCTATTTGACCAAAGACAGAGTTTGTTGTTAGTCTTCATATCAACAAAACAATGTATATCATTATGTTTTCATGAATAAAGTTCAATGAAGTTCTGAGTTTAGTATCTACATAATCAGTAGATGCTTGCTAAGGGGGCCCACTTAGTAAGTATCTGTAGCTAGTTAGTTATTCTTTCCTGTTGAGCTTCAGTTTACTTTCATATTTGAAGTTTTTATACAAACTCAGCCTTATAGCGCTCCTGCAGCATAGAGAGTCCATCACTGTGACTGTTCCTGCAGCATAAGGCTAGTTCACAGTTTGTGTTTCAGTCGTAGCTATTATGGTTTTTGCCTTAATCAAATCATAGTTGAGTTAAAGAATTTCGCATTACCATTCTGTGGTTTAGATAGAATTTCTTTTTAGTATGTATTTCTGCTATGATTTGACTGAAACCAGTTCCTAGTGCATATATTTTGCCGTGCCATTTAAAGTCTACGTCCCCTGGTTTGACAAATAAATGAACGTCCACATAAAGAGATATTAGTCACCTGTTGGAATGTCCAATTCCCAGGAAAGGTTTTATTGTGATTTTCATATCCTTTTGTGGGTGTGACCATTTTTGGCGCCGTTGCCGGGGATGGCGTCTAGCTAGGAGTCTGTTAGAAGTCATTTTCCGCATTAGTTTAGTCTGTTAGTCAAAAAAAAATTCAAAATATTTCAAGCCGTTACTCACCATATTGCATGCATAGAAGAAGAAGAGACGCACTGGAAAGGTTCCTCCCTAAAAATCTATTTATTGAAATACCATTTGACCCAACTGATAACGAACCTGAGGAAAATCCATTTGCTCTGTTATTCCACTTACCAGACATGGCAAATAATCCACCTCCTGCATTTGAGTTTCCCATTGTTCCCCAGAGAGATACTGATAATCTTAAAAACATTCCCTCTTCTTTGCTTCCAAAGTTTTATGGCCTGGTCACCGAGGACCCAGAAACCTTTCTGTTTGAATTTGATGTCCTCTGTCGTAGTTATGACTACAACACAGATGCTCACAAACTGAAGTTATTTCCTTCCACCTTGAAGGAAGGAGCTCTCAAATGGTTCATGAGTCTGGGAAGAGGTGTTTTAGATAGTTGGGTCGCCATGCAGACGAAATTCCTTGAAAAGTATAAGGAATATTGTAAGAGTGCCAGCAAAGGTGATGACATATTCCGAATTCAGCAGAAGAAGGATGAAAGTCTGGAAGATTATATTTCCAGATTTTTGTTTTCACTAAAGAGGAACTCAAACCATACTCTCAACAAGGACTCTCAGAAACTTCTCTTTCTAAGGGGAATCAGTGATGCCTGTATTGATGCCCTGGACCTGATGGGAGGAGGTGATATAACCCAACTTCCTTGGGATATAAAGAAAATATGTCTTAACTACTCTCGAGCAATAGTTAAGAAAGGTTGAGGTCATCATGCTACAATGGGGAAGTCTTCTTCTAGTGGATTTTCCTGGATAGAGATAACAAATTTGCTATCTGACTTCAAGCAGTACATCATTAATAATATGGCTACGCAACTAGACACTATGCAAGCTCAAAAAAAATATGAGGAGGCTGAGGCAATTTTGGTTGAGTTCTGTCCATACTGCAGACAGAAGAAGCATGATTGTAGATGCAAGATGGTGGCTAATTTGGAAGCTAAGCAACTGCCTACTGACTTCAAACCAGTAGAAGGTGATGATGATCAAGTGTTCTTTGTTGCGCAAAGGAGACCATGGGCCCAAAGATAAGGTATGCCTCAAGATCTTTTAACTTTTGGTAATCCTTATTCTGGCTATAATAACCAATGGCAACATGCATATGGCCCACCACCACCCTGGAATTCACCTCAACCAAGTTGGCCTAATTATCAAACCCCACAATGGCAATCTCCTCAAGGAGGTTGGCAACAGCCACAAGGGCAATGGACCCCACCTTCAGGAAATTGGCAACAAAATCCTCAATGGAGAGGTCCTCAGCAATGGCAAAACCAGTCTCCTGGATTCCTGCAGCTTCCACAGCCACAACAACAGGCCTTCATGCCACCTCCTGCAGCAACTGCCACAAATCCTGGCCCTCCGAAGCAAACGTCTATGCCTACTCAGCCGTTGCCCAATCCCAATAATAAACCACAGCAGTAGCCACAACAATCTGCATATCTTGCTGAAGCCAACCAATATCAAGCTTATGTCTTAAACGTTAATGACATCCATCTGAGGTCTGGAACTACTTTACCTGCTCCCAAACCACCTCTGATTACTGAAATACCAGATTCTCCCCTTGAAGAATCTACTGAACCTGTTGTTCCTACTGAGCATATGCCTATACCCGACACAGTTTTTCTAGAACCTGACAAACCACCTTTTCCTCAGAGGTTGCAAAGCACTAAATCTAAATCCATAGAAGAACCCACTTTTGACATTCTGGATCAGCTCAAAAATATACATATTCAAATCCCTTTATTTCAGGCTATTAGGGATGTTCCCATTTTTGGAAAAGCTATTAAAGAAGCATGTTTGAAGAAGCCTGGATGGAAAAAAAAGGATCCCCAAACAATTCATGTCTTAGGGAAATTGGCTAATATAATGTTGGGAAATGTAGTCATTCCAAAGTATATTGATCTCGGAAGTCCTGTAGTGCAGATACACATAAATGGCCAAGTTGTAAAAAATATTTTGATTGACTTAGGTGCTGCCATTAATGTCATGACAAAGCATACTATGGACTCCTTGAATATTTCAAACATTAAGTCTACACCCACAATTCTGCAGCTTGCAGACAGCTCCACAATTAAACCTGATGGGATGGTGGAAGATGTAATTGTCACTCTTGAATCTTGGGAGTATCTTGTTGATTTCACGATATTATTAGTTAAGGAAACTTTAGGAGGGTACCCAGTTATCCTTAGTAGACCATGGTTGGCAACTGTCGATGCTTTTATAGGATGTCGCTCTGGAGATATAACCATTTCTAATGGGCAGCCCACAAAGAAATTGGCCTTGTATCCACCTGCTAGACCTCAACCAAATTTGTCCCAACCTGTTTGGCCAGATGTGGGGGAAGAAACTAAAGAAGTCAATTCTTTGGCTCAATTAATGATGATTCAAAATGATCTGTTCTCACACCTCCAGAGTGAGGATGCTCTGCTGTTTCAAATTCTACAGTACAATTCTGATACGGGTAGTTCATCTAATCCAAATGGTACTCATTTACAATGTTTCCTACAACAACCAGATTCTGAAAGTTCATTGCCTAAACTTCTGACAATTTTTCATAACTTGCTTCCACAAGAGGTACAAACATTACCTGTTGATTCTATAAGTAATCTCATTAAGCAGATAGAATTGTCTCCAGATCATTGTTTGAATATCAATAGCAAGCTGTCACAATCTCAAGAAACCATCTTATTAAAAATGCTACAAGAACAACATAAAGCTTTTGCATGGGAATATGGGGACATGCAAGGAATAGATCCTCGAGTTTGTACTCATAGGATATATATCAAAGAAGATTGTTCACTAGTTAGACAACCTCAAAGAAGAGTAAATCCAGCACTTAGAGAAATAGTGAAAAGTGAACTTCAAAAGTTGCTTGATGCTAGTTTTATTTACCTAATTTCTAATAGCCAATGGGTTTCTCCATTAGTCATTGTCCTGGATCGCAAATTGTTTGTTTTATACTGGACCTGATCAAGTAATGAGAAGATGTGTAAGAGAAGATGAGACTTATGATATCTTGCATGCTTTCCATGATGAACCATGTGGGGGGCATTTTGCAGCAAAAAGAACAGCAATGAAGGTTCTTACAACAAGGTACTACTGGCCAACATTACACAAGGATGCTGTGGCCTATACAAGGAAGTGTGACAGATGCCAGCATATGGGAAGACCAACTAAGTCAGATGAAATGCCACTATATCCGCAGGTCATAGTCACCCCTTTTGATAAATGGGGAATGGATTTTGTGGGACCAATTGATCCACCATCAAATAGAAAGTCATACATTCTAGTTTGCATGGACTATGTAACAAAATGGGTCGAGGTAAAAGCTATGACTCATGCCCGAGATAAAAAAAAGTTGCTGAATTTCTGTATGAACAAATTTTCACAAGATTTGTAGTTCCCAGAGAGCTTAACTGATCAAGGAGCTCAGTTTACATCAAATCTGATCACTGCACTAATGAATGACTATAAGATTAAACATAGGAAGTCTAGTCCCTATCATCCTCAAGCCAATGGTCAAGCGGAGGTAACAAATAGAGAAATTGAGGCGATTCTCACAAAGACAGTGTAGATCCATAGAAAAGACTGGAGCAATAGACTTCCTGACGCAGTTTGGGCCTATAGGACTACATGGAAGACAACAACTGGGTTTACACCTTTTGAGCTACTTTATGGGAAAACAGCCATGTTACCCATAGAATTTGAACATAAAACTTTGAGGATAGCTCTTGAACTCAACATGGACTTATCTAAAGCACAGCAAGACCGTCTCCTGTAGCTAAATGTTTTGGACGAAATGAGAAAAGCCGCCCTACAGCACACAGAAGCAATCCAACAGCAAAGAAAGAAATGGCATGATCAACACATCAAAACCAAAAAAATTTCTGCTGGAGATTGGGCCCTGTTATACGATTCCAGATATCAAGAAAACTAGGGTAAGCTCACAACACGCTAGCTTGGCCCCTATGAAGTTGAAAATGTGTTCGACAATGGAGCTGTACAGCTAGTGACAATTGATCCAGTCCATTTCAAATTGCTAGTGAATGGCCACCGACTCCGGTTGTACCACAAACCAGTCTCCAAGGAAGAATTCATGAAGCAGTTCGTTCAGGTTGCTCCCGCTACTCTTCCTGCAGCCGAAGGCTTTAGCTTTTCTCCTGCAGCATTGTCGTAATTTTCAAAAAGCATGCCCATAATAAAGGTTTTCTTTTTCTTTAAGAAAACCCCTTTTTCTCCATTTTCATTTATCGCCACCCATCTCAATTCTTTATCTTCCATCCATCCATCCATCCATTTCATTCGTGCATTTCGTCCACCACGTCACCCATCCACTTCATCCGTCCGCATCAACCTTAATTAAGATATCTTTCCCACTTGTCACTTCATGCAGCGCCGTCATCTTTCTTCACACGTACGTGCAATTAATCAAGGTACGCCATATCTTTTCTTATCACATATTTGATTTATTTCATTCTATTCATTTACTGTTATGCATGTACCGACCATTATTACCCGAATCTCTACCTGTTCTTTAGTACATGTGAGGACACATGTCATACTTTAAGTAGGGGCAAGGTAATCCATATTTTAAAACCTATCTTTTTGCCGCCGCTATAACTGCATAAATGACCTTTCTTTAATGCATTTTTGGTACTTTCCAAATGTGATCGCATGTCCTTCTTTAATGCATGTTTTTCTTGTAAACTACGATTAAGACTGCTTGTTCAAAAAGCTCATTTTTGGAAAAAAAAAATAAGAAAAAGAAAAAGAAAGAAATGTGATGGTATGACTGAAGCAAAATCAGAGCAAAAGGGGAAACGAAGAATTTGAATCTTCAGCAAGGAATTGAGTTCAACTAAGAAAAACTGCAAACATTAGTGGTCAGTTGGTGCGACATGAGCCTGTAGCTCATGAATTGTTACTGCAAAATCCTCAAACAACCCATGCATTCAGTCTCTGCGGATGGTTAAATTATTTCTTTAGCTTAAATGATTTTGATGAGGAGGCTGCTGGAGAATTCTTGAGAACCTTTTCTGAAAGGGAAGCCGTCGTATGGGGTCTAACAGTTGTTGCAACCGAAGACAGAATTGCTGAGGTAACTGAGCTTCCAGCTGTTGGAGAAAACTTTTCTTCAGACACTGTAGCTGCAAGGGCTGAGTTTTCAATGCCTGCTGATGGACCTCTGGAAGTCTCCAAGCAGGGATGCAAGCGTGTGTCGCTGCCTCCTCCATATTCAGAGTATGCCACTTATATAATGAGGTACTTAACCTGTGAAGGCCGTTTTTCCTACCTGCATTCTCATCATTTTAAATTATTAAGCCATATGAGGCATGGGTTAGTCATAAATGTTCTAAATTTTTTATTAAATTTTTTGGAACAAAGTGCCCATGGAACTCAACAGGGGAAAGACAATTCTGTCACTCATCATGGCCTTATTAAATTACTGATTGAGCGCTCTTTGAGAGACGTCTCATCTCTCTCATGGCAACAATTTGTTGCCCAAAAGAGTTTGCAAACTCCACAACCCCCTAAGGTACTTACCCCACGGCCTCAAAGAAAGAAGAAAGAAATTGCATCTACTAGTGGAACAGGGCAAAGGTCATCTACTCCTGTAGCACCTAGTCCTACAACTTTTGCACCCAAATCCTCTGCTAGGGTACAAACTAGGTCTACCACTAGGAGAGAGAAAGGAAAAACAAAGGCAGAAGGGTCCCCTGAATTTGACCCTCGTCCTCAGAAAAAACAATGCTCCTCTCCTGTAGCACCTTCCCCTATAGCAGTTTCTCCTACAGCAACAGCTGTTGATATTACCAGTTCACCATCATCCTCTGGTAGGGCAGAGCCCTCTAAACAAACAAGAAAAAGAAAAGCTACCGGAACACCTCCTGCAGCCGCATCAGTGCCAAGAAGGGTTTCCACAAGGAAACAGTCTAAGACCTCCCCTGCTTCACTGCAACCTGAGGTGATTGTAATTTCAGAAGGGTCTATTGAGTCTGAATTTAATGTTTCCCAGAATATGTCCAAGAATGATGCTCAAAGCTCATTCATTCCTGAAGAGGAACAAATGGAGGGAAAAGAAGTAGAGCATAATGAGCAAGGGTTACCAAATCTTGATGATTTGGCTGTTGTTGCTATGCAATTTTTGGAGGAAGCACAGACTTCTCCACCACAGCAACAGGAAGAATTTATCCTGCAGCAAGAACAAGAACAGACTGAACAATTGAATGTGCCTAGTGAAGTTGTATTTCATCCTACAATTTGTAAAGCCATTGTTGTGTATAGGAGGACGTTTTTAATTGAGTTTCTAGAATATGTTAAAGCTAATTGGGAAACA
Source organism: Sequoia sempervirens (assembly GCA_007258455.2). NCBI lineage: Eukaryota > Viridiplantae > Streptophyta > Pinopsida > Cupressales > Cupressaceae > Sequoia > Sequoia sempervirens. Next base: position 22,585,239 of record VDFB02072274.1, read on the forward strand.
GTTACACTGCAAACCCTGACTTTCCGACATATAGCCCAGACTGACATGCAACAAAGTCTGTGGGAAGTAGAAAAGAGGAAATTGAAAAAAGAAATTGAAAGTCAGAAGCAGGAAATTGCTGAGTTGAAAGCAAAAATGGATGAAATGTTAAAAATAACTGGTCAAATTATGGAGTGCAGACCGCCACCCAGAGTTTATGCTCTGTGCCTTAAAGAACAATTTTTATGGTTTCAATTGATGAGAATTTTCAGAAACCAAGACCCTATAATTCACACTGCCAAAGAATTTTATGAAGCATACCAAGCAGCCCCTAACTGGTTAAGGAATTCTCTGTGTGAATTTTATTTGCATGGCTATTTAATACCATTTGAAACAGAATGGAATCCTCTTCTATACATTGGTGATATTTATTTGAGAGCATTTATGTCATGGGTAGCAAATGAGGTGAATTATGGCCGGCAGTGGGAAACATATGAGGAAGGTGAGAAGACAGAGCCTGTCCCATTATGCTCTCAAAGTTCAAACCCACATGCAATGCTGAAAGATTGGTTTGCTCTAACATATGGTATTAATAATGTATCAGCCAGAGAAAAAATATTTGATATCAGAAAGCAAGTATATGATGAATTTCAGGCACAACAATATTCATTTTGGAGATTAGCATATACCAGGAGTGAGAAAAGATGGGAGAGATTAACTGTTGGGTTAAGAAAGACAGAACCACATGGTCCTCTAAATTTTACAGCAGCCCTCAAACAAACCAGCAGATATATTCAATTGGGACTTCAAACAAGATTTGAACTGTGGCTGCCGCTGACATTTAGACCCCCTGTGCTAATGTGGCCCCTGTATCCTCACCAGGCTACAAACCTTAACAATGAATTAGAAGACCAAAGATATGAAAGGTGTCGGAATTTCAGAGGATTCTATTACAAGTTTGGACATCCATTCCAGAGTCATGCAGCCACTACTAACTTCAGAGAAACCACCAGAAAAGTTAATGCTGGAGGACCAGCATTAGGCTAAGTAGGGGGCAGTGATGAGCTTAAAATATGCTCATAATTTGGATGTTATGATAAACTTTTAAATGCCTTTACTGTTGTTATTTCATGGCTATTTAAACTTTGCTGAAACCTTTTATGGGGATATCCTGTGGCATAATGCTTTCATATTCCTGTAGCTCATTGTGTTGACTTGATTGCATTTATTCCTCGTTGACTCCCTAAAATGGCTGGTATATCGTATACAGTTTTGAATGATGAAGTAGATTTAAAATGTGTGATTAATGAATAGATATCGTGTATGTGCCATACACCTTTTCTTTCGCCTGTTACCTTTTGTTTCGCAGGTTGTTGAAGAATGATCGAGTCAAGCGCAGCTGATCTCGGCCTTGCAGCAAAGTCCATTTCCTACACGACTTCGAGGGAGCTCCGGTGAAGGCTCTTTGACCAAAATCTTGGGAAAGATTTATAATGACAAGTCAATCTGGAAAGAGTGGAGAGCTAGATTCTCTCTGGATCGGGTTGAGCACATAAATTCATTTATGAAGTTTGTTCCTTGATTTTGGGATACATTTTACTTCCACGTCTTTCTTTGATAGAGTTAGTTAGTTAGTTGTTCTTCTAATTTAAAAATAAGATACTCCTCCTGCATGAGAGAGTAGAGGATATGGATAGATAGAGAGATAGATGATAGTTAGAGTAAGATAGAAATAGAGTAGCAGATATTATGTAAGAATCAATATGATAATGAAAGACAGAATCTATTTGACCAGAGACAAAGTTTGTTATTAGTCTTCATATCAACAAAACAATGTATATCATTATGTTTTCATGAATAAAGTTTAATGAAGTTTTGAGTTTAGTATCTACGTAATCAGTAGATGCTTGCTAAGGGGGGCCACTTAGTAAGTATCTGTAGCTAGTTAGTTAGTTATTATTTCCTGTTGAGCTTCAGTTTACTTTCATCTTTGAAGTTTTTATACAAACTCAGCCTTATAGCGCTCCTGCAGCATAGAGAGTCCATCACTGTGACTGTTCCTGCAGCATAAGGCTAGTTCACAATTTTTGTTTCAGTCGTAGCTATTATGGTTTCTGCCTTAATCAAATCATAGTTGAGTTAAAGAATTTCGCATTACCATTCTGTGGTTTAGATAGAATTTCTTTTTAGTATGTATTTCTGCTAAGATTTGACTGAAACCAATTCCTAGTGCATATATTTTGCCGTGCCATTTAAAGTCTACGTCCCCTGGTTTGACAAATAAATGAACGTCCACAGAAAGAGATATTAGTCACCTGTTGGAATGTCCAATTCCCATGAAAGGTTTTACTGTGATTTTCATATCCTTTTGTGGGCGCGACCAGTTGTAATTACACTTTTGCATTCATTTTTAGTCACCTAGATTAATCTATTGCATTTAGTTAACTTCGTTTACATCACATCACATCACGCACATCCTAATTTGAGTGATACATAAGCATTGTTGGCCCTATCTCTCTCCTTTTAGGTGAAAAACCCTAGAAGTGCAAGAGTAGTCCATAGGGTCCCAAAAATCTATGTTTCACAAATAAAGATAAATTTATTTAATTTAAATGAGATGACTTTAGAGATTAATTAAATAATTATTAATTAAATAAAATGAATTATTTAATTAAAAGAGGGACTATAGGATTAATTAAACAGAATAATTTATTTAATTAATAGGAGATGATGACTTAATCAAATAAAATTGATTTATTTAATTAAGAGATGAAATGTGATGAATTTAATTAAATTAATATTATTTAATTAAATGACTAGCAAAGTAGATGATTCTGGATGAACTGGTGTTAGTAATCAGGATTAGGTGCACAGGGTCAACCTGTATATTTTCCATGTCTACAATATAAATTATAGAAAATTACAAGACATGATTAGAATGCATATGGTTAGAGGATTAACAAAAATTTCAACTTTTAAAGGTGTTTGTGAAGGATGCGTGTTAGGCAAACATCATCGAGATCCTTTTGATTTGGGTAAAGCATGGAGAGTTAATCATCCGCTGCGACTCATTCATAGTGATTTATGTGAACCAGGCTATCCTTCAATTTTAGGTGCTAGGTACCTTCTCATTTTTATTGATGATTACAATAGGAGAGTATGGGTTTATTTTCTTCAACGGAAAAATGAAGTATTTGAAGTTTTTCAAAAGTTTAAGGCATTAGTTGAAAATCAAAGCAAGAAAAGAATTAAATGCTTAAGGATGGATAATGGGGGTGAATATTGCAATTATGCATTTGAGTCATTTTGTGAAAATTATGGTATTAATGTGCAAAGAACAATTCCTTATACTCCTCAACAAAACAGGGTGGCTGAACGAATGAATAGAACTCTTTTAGAAATGGCTCATTGTATGTTGCATTTTAAAAGTTTGCATAATAAATTTTGGGGTTTGGTTGTTTCTTGTGCTGCATATGTGAGTAGAATCCCCACCAAATCCCTCACAAAGATCACCCCTGAAGAAGCTTGGAGTGGTAGAAATCCCCACATTGGGTATTTTAAAGTATTTGGTTGTATTGCTTGGGCACACAAATCCCAACATGGTGATATCTTAGTTTGCAAAGCACTGAATTTTTGGAGATTCCTCCATTGCCATGCTAGATTGATAAACTCTAAAAGCTCGAGAAGAGATAAAATACCCAAAATAAAACTAAGGAAAAAATAAGCAAAATAAAACTAAATAAAAGACTAGAATGTAATTAACAAATAATGCAAAAGGAAAAAATAATGGGGTCCATGTAATGCCAAAGGAAAAATGTGTTTTTAAGACATAAGTATTTGTTAAAAATTGGTCAAGAGAGATTGACTTGATGTACTTAAGCCTTCGAAAAAAATAAAGTTTGTAATATGTATGAAATAATTATTTTTAATAGGGGAGATTGTGAAAGTTAATTACTTAATAATGAATACACATGTATTAATAGTTTACTTAAAAACTATCAACAAAAATTGTCCAAGTGACATAACTAATTCCATATTTTGTAAGAATTTGTTATCCCTGAAATTTATATGAATCATGTACTCTCATTTTTATTACAATAAACAAATACATACTTTCTTCATTTATATATTCTAATAATAGCTTTTATAAACAAAAATAAACTATCAACCTAATTTCTGATATATCTATTAGTATGATAGAGTACCATAAAAACTAGTTTTTGGACTAAATAAAATAGACTACCAACCTAATTTCTCGTATATCTGTTATTATGATACAGTCCCATAAAAACTAATTTTTGGACTAAATAAAATAGACTACCAACCTAATTTCCCGTATATCTGTTATTATGATACAGTCCCATAAAAACTACTTTTGGGCTCATAAATAGTTCTAATGATGGTATGCATTTATGCAGCTCTTTTAACTCCTTAATTCTTTTAGTCCGTATTTTGCTTTTTTCCATATAAAAGAAAGCAGGGTATGAATTGTGGTTGATAAAGATGATGTAACAGACATTGAATTGTGGTTGGTAAGGATGACGTAACAGACGTTGAATTGTGGCTGGTAAAGATGATGTAACAGACATTTAAAATGGGAGACCCTTTCCCTCACCAATGATTTAGAAACACAAACACAGTTAGTGCTTATTCTAATATTTAAACATCCTTACATTATGCCTAACAAAGATTTATTAAGCTTACAAACCCAGAAATTAATACACCCTACAAAGGAGTACGGTGGGCGGAAATAATATTTTTAATGGATGTAATGGAGAGAGAAAAGAGTGCAGGTTGTAGAGCGAGAGGTAAACAGATTGCTAAACATTGCAGAGGCGCGGGGATGAAGATCAGGAGCAGTTCATGTTCCTCTTCGCCTGAATTCTCTTGGATTAACTTCTCGGAACGATTGCATTATGAGAAGCTTCATCAACGTCCCCTTCGATTGTATTATGGGAAGCTTCATCTAGTGGACGAATAATGTTGAGCAAAGCTTCATTACCGTCCCCTTTGATTGTATTACGGGAAGCTTCATCTAGTGAACGAAGAATGTTGAGAAGCCCAGAACGTTCTGCTCTTTCCCATACAGCTTCAACAATATTATCAAATAGACGAGGTACACCGCACAGGCGGTGGAATCTAGCTCGTCTGACAGCAAAAATTGCCGATTGATGCATAAATACTATAGCGCCACAGAAAGCAATGAATAAGAGATTTCCCAAAATCACCCAAGCCAGAATCTCGTCTTTACGTGCTAATATCGTGTGCACTGCAGCCATAAAACCGCAAGAGTTGAATACAAAGCTGAGGGAGGTCAACAAACCACTGACGCTCATGAACATTATCTTGTCCTCTGTGGTAAGCTCTGAAGCCAACTGCCACATGATATAAACGAAGAGTGATAAAAAGAAGGCTATGCAGTCGAAAATAATAAAGAGCTTAAACATATAATAGCCTAGAAAAATAAGGGTCCCTCGGTTCTGAGAATCAGAATCCTGGTAGGAACCACCTGGAACCGTGAACACAGCCGTAAATGTCATGGTGGCCAACAATGCTGCCACCACGAGTTCTGCATTACGTCTGTCATCGAAGGATTTGTTAACCATATACCTGGCTGTCTTGTGCTTTTCTTGGCTCACCTCTGGCGCACAGTACATGAATGGCTTGGGATTGGGTTTGTAATCTGTGAGCATTTTTATAATCCTGAAAGATTCGTGGTAATCCGTGACTTCTCTTGCAACATCCAGCGGTGTTTTTCCCTCACTATTGAGGGCATGCTTGTTCACCCCATGCACCTTCAGCAACATATCCACAATCTACACGGAGAAACAACCAAAGCAAAATTTAAATTATTAAGCGAGAACCGCGCTAAATTATTTTTTCATGATAATTAAAAACTGTTAACTGGTTTAATTGTTATCTAGAATTCATTTACAACTTGAAAGCTTGTCCTTCCGGAAACTGAAAAAAGGAAATACCAGTACTGACTCACTCTCGACCTACTTTACAAAGGAACTAAACACCCATCTACTCATTAAAATTTAACTACCGAATGTTTTCAATATTAAATATCTTACAGTTTTCTTCATCATTCTGATGATAGCCATCACGGAGTCGGAAACATTGAATGATAGATCACGAAATTTAATCGAAAAACAAAATACTTTGATGAATTGTGAAAATCTAATGCCTTTCACTAAATAGCATGCTATAATATTATGAAAAAGCAAAGCAAAAAACTTACGGGCTCATTTTTGTTCCTTGCTGCAATGTGTAAAGGCGTATCTCCTTGAATAATTGGCTGGCTGTTAGGCTGGTCATTAAGGTCCGTCAACTCGACCTTTTTAATTGAGAAATCAACAGAGACTTTCGTATTTATATCACGATTACCTTCATTATCAGGTCGCTTTATGCCAGGGACTTCAGCACGTTGGTTGATAAGCTCTGTCAGAATTCCACTGCTTTTGGTAACGACACTTTTTCTAGTTAAAAATTCAACAATTTCGCTCGGTTCAGTTTCACAGCAAGATGCAGAACTTTTTCATCTTTACATAATTTTTGGACGGCCTTCGGTTCATGATCTATCAACTCCTTTATAACATCCAGGAATCCAAACTTTACTGCTATGCATACCGGAGTTTCTCCCTTGTTATTTTTCACGCTTAAATCAGCCTTACAATCAGCCTTACCCCCTAACAACAGTGTCACCAGATCCACACGATATTTCCAGACAGCTAAGTGCAGGGCCGTGTCGCCTTGATTGTCACTTTTGTTGATGAATTGTGGCAGTTTAAATTTTTTTAACAAATCTGCATTTAATGAATAGAGTAGTTCACTGCGGAAAACAAGTAATAACTTAAATCTTAAAAATAACTGTGAGAAGATAATAACCTGGGTTTCCTGCAAGTACTGCAAGATGTAAACATGTTCTTCCCTCCGGCGTTCTCTTGTCAACTAATTTTGTCCGATCGAAAACTCTGAGTGCGAGCAGCATTTTGGCTTGGGCTATATCACCACTTTCACAAGCTTCAAAGAAGGCCGTCTCAATGGATGCATTCTCCATATTAAGAAGACTTTCGTCACGCCGCAGCTTAAGGCCGTTTCTTACTCTAGCAGGCAATTGCACAACAGAGTGGAGCTCCCTTAGCGACTGTGCCTGTTTTTCCTTTGCCTTTCCATTTTAAAGGTACTTCCATTAACAACTCAAAAAGGGTCATTCATTCCAACATTAAAGTATATAATGATCGATTCGAGTACGTACATGGCTTTGGTTGCTTCCCTGACAGCATATATTGTAAATGATTCCACATAACGTACAATCTCAACCCCCAATTGTTCATCCAGCGTACTGGATGCCCATTTGACCAAAATTTTCCAATTTTTATTTATTATTTGCAGTGCCATGCAGTATGCTGCGTACACATTGACCAAAAATATTCGTTTTCACAAGGTGAGCTTTACGGGACTGTCACACCATTGGATAGATGTTTTTGAGTTTTAATTAATTGTAATTCCCATAAAATGTTGGCAGCATCTGCCTGGCACGGTGGATGAAACATATATGCCAACCATGCTATAGTTGTAGAGCCTTAAAGTGCAAATCTCCAACCCATGGGCCACGAGAAGCTCATGGTGCATCTACCATGAGGTAATCGTGGTAAGCTGATTTTTTCAATGCCATCGGAGAACGCAAAAACACGATCATATTAGTGTCTCAATAGGGGAGAGACCATATAGTGGAGTGGGGTCTAATAGAGGGGACTAAAGTAATCTTCAATGGGTCTCACATTCGAGTGTCTTAATATTCAATTATAAAATATTTTTTATCCATAAAGTAATCAAAGTCTGTCCAATCACTATACAAGTAAAAACTGTTTTATAAATGGTTTATTATTGTCCTAAAAATAAATAATTATTCACATGTAGAGAATATTCAATACCCATTTGACACCACCAACATACAATCCAAGTTGCTCTTGTATGGCTTGTAGCATGAAAACGTGCAACCAAAATATAAAAATAGTATAACCAACACTCCCCTTACATATCACCCACTGCATTACATCTACATCAATTTTTTCAATGAACTCATGCCACATGAACATCTAAGAACCAAGACTGTCTTATCTTCAAATCTAATCAAACCCACTCCCCTATCCCACTTTCCTAGTGTAATACAATACTCAAGGAAAATCAATCATTCAGATGTGTCCCATTAGTCAAATTCCATCGCACAACTAATGGTGCCTTCTCTTCATTTGCCACTTGCAACTGCCAAAAAATGTGTAAGACCACAAAAATCACTAAGGAAGCAAACAAGGATTGCACGTCATAAATACATACAAACTCTACAATTGAAGGTGCCAAAACAATTTTTCAAAATTGAAAGAGGACAAAAATTTAAAACTTCATACCAAGCCAGCATTGAACATATAAAGAGATTAACAAATTCAAAAATGCATTACTCAATCTTTGTCAATTTCCATGTATCGCATCTCACTTTGATATTCATATCTATTTTTTCCTGAAGGCAATGGTAGGAAAAACAAAAGAAGCAATAGCATCGCACTACAAAGTAATAGGTATTCTACTGCTATTAATTCATTATTCCTACGATTGCCAATTTGTTGTATGCTATGCAAATATTTTTTATAAACTTGTAACTCAATATCTGGGGTTTCAACCTGATACTGTTTACATTGGGTTTTTCATTTATATTCTTTATGCTTGGGAATGTCAATCTATTGTATTCAATGTAAATATTTTTGTCACACTAACCTGTAACTCAATATCTAGGGTTTCAACTTATATGGTTTATGAATTTCAATGCATATCTATTGTATATAATGTGATGGTTTCACCAAGTGCTTTTAGTTTAATTCTTAATAACTACCAATTCCTATATGTTTTATACGATGTTATTGTGTCACCCATTTTATTGTACATGTTGAATCTATTGGTTTTTCATTTATATTCTTCATGCTTGGGAATGCCAATATGTTCTATACAATGTCAATGTGTCACCCACTCACTTGTAACTCAATATTTGGGGTTTCAACTTATATTATTTGTGATTGTAAATGCACTTCTATTGTATACAATGTGATTGTTACACCCAATCTGCTCTAAGTGCATAAGATCAAGTGATTGTGTCACCCACTCCATTGTAAGTGCTCAACCTATTGGGTTTTCATTTATAATCTTTATGCTTGGGAATGCCAATTAGTTGCATGCAATGTAAATATTTGTCATAGTCACTTGTAACTCAATGTATGGGATTCAACTTATATTGTTTATGAATGTCAATACATTTCTATTGTATACCATGTGATTGTTACACCCAATCTGCTCTAAGTGCATAAGACCAAGTGCTTTCAATTCATTTAAAATGATTATCTTTTGCATTATAAACAAAGTTAAAATAAAAAATAAAAGTCAAACTATTAGCAACTTTTACATTATAAACTGTCAACATACACAATAAATAAAAATAATATATTTTGCATCACTCTAACTTTAATGATGTCCATTGATGGTTTCTATCATTGTTCCAAACATGTTTCGTAATGTTTACAAGTGCAATATAAAGCCAAAACAAGGACCAGGCCAATGAAGAAGAGAGCCATGGCAAGGTTGTCTGCATGTAAAAGAGGGGTTACATTCTCCCTTGAAGAAGAACCTAATGTACAAGCTGACACAAGTCCTCAACTTGGTGAGGCAATTTTGGATATTAGTGATCCTTCAAGTAGGCCTAGAACAACAATAGGAGAATGTGAATGGTCGACGAATGAAGTCGCACACACACTACAATGCACAACTAAATGTCAAGTGTAGCAAGGTGTATAAGATATAGGGAATAATAATGCTACTCATTCAATTGCAGATCAGTAATCTAATAACATGGTGGACAACCAGCCTAAGGAGCTCAATGACAGTCTAATTCTTCCCTTGACCCCTAGCTAGTCGTCTTGGTTGGCAGAAAGGGGCTATGAATCTAGGTATTGACTTACATTATGAAGAAGAGCAGGGAATGTTTTCATTCCCATCTCCTCCTGCAATATTTACCATAATTGAAATGGTACATTAGTATGCAGATTTCAGCAAGGAAACTTGACAAGGCATTGGCAAGGAAGAGGAGGACAACGTTGACTCCCAAGTGACAAAAACAATTGAATCCTAATCTGTTTGGACAATCAATAAATTCCTAATGGAAAGAGAGCAACTCAACTAGTTACAAAAGAAGGAAAGAGAGAAGAAGAGGGAGAAAGAGAAGGTTCAAAAGGAACAAGATAGAAAGAAAAGAGAGATCGAGGTGGCCCATAGGGCACTGGATTGAGAAAGATGATTAAGTAGTCCTATGAACCTATTACTGGAGAACCATGCCTTGTTTTGGGAATTATTGAACATATGCATTGCTCTATTTGTTGTTGGTAATTTGTTAATTTTAGTCTCAAGCCATTGCATGTAAGCTACACTCAATTTTCTGTTAAAATTAAGTGTTCAACAATCACCTTGTCGCATGTAATTTGTAGTAAATTTACAAATACAAATCCAAATCATGTAACGATAACTCAAAATGTAGTGGAACAAGATGAGAACACATCTATAGATGCTTTTCTTGGTATGTTTGATCGAGGTTGGGAGGGACCAACCCTAAAACCCTATCAATTACTAGCTAATTTTGTTATGTACGTTTGGGACTGCAAGATAATATTTCAAGTTGGGAAGGTCAAAATGTACAACCCCATCCTTTGTTGGCTACTTTTGTTGGGGATTGCAATATCATGTTATAAATATAAGTTTACATTTTATTTTTCTTAGTTTCTAGCAAGTATGTTGAATTGGTGGTTGTTTACTTTTGTTGGGGACTGCAATATCAGGTTATAAACAAAAAAATGCATGACATGTCAACTAATCCATTGTGGACCCAACAATATCATTTTTGTCCATTTCTAATAATTTTCCACCTGTCATGCTCCAATTGGTCCATGTTGTTCCTAACGAGCCCATTTTGAGGTCTAATTGATCATCAATCAAGTCCACCTCTAGAGGCTATGTAAAGGGGATCTAGTGGTGGGTCAAATGGATGTATGGTAGCCAAACACCTCACCACCCCGAATGTCCAATTGAGAGCATTAATCAAGCACCACCCCCTTTGTTAGCTCCGTTCAGCAACATGCCTTACACATCCCTTCCCATTTACACTGCTTGATTAGTGTGTTATGCAAAGGAAAAAGTTCATCCAATGCTTGAAATTCTTGCATATCCCACTCATTTTCATTCCTTTCCTTTATGTTTGTTCTAGAGTCTTCATTTGGTTAGGCATTGATACATGTTCAGCTATACACTCTGCAATTGAATAATGCATTTTTGAGGCTTCATTTCACCAAAAGCATTTTTTAGTGTTAAACCACGTTGCATATACAGTCAATTTGAAAAGGTATAATGAAACATAGTTTAACACAAAAATGCTTATGCAAAAAAGAGGTCTCTTCAATGCTACAAACTCAAACGATACTACAGTTGTTTATCTTATATTATGTAAATGTTGTTTCCATTATGCACATTCCTATATGATGTATATACATTAAATGGATATTTTTATTGGTTTCCTCGAATGTTGTTTTGGGAATACTTAGCTATATGATGTACATGTTGTTGGTAGTGTAGTGCAATTGCTTATACAATATAAGTGTACTCAATTTTAGTGAAACGTTGTTTATGATATATGCTTGATTTAAAAATAGGAGACCTTCAAGTTTGTTAGTAGAAACTAAGCATGTCCTAAGATGAGTAAATGGGAAGGGAAATAGAGTGCATGTGGATGATGGAGATTTAAAGACTATAAATATGCAAAAGCAATACACTACCAACAATAATCACATTGCAACAAGACAACCTCATTTCTACAATTATATAACTACAAACCCAATAGGTCATGCACTTAGAACATGCCGGTGATAACAATTACATCATATACAATAGGTATGCATTGACAGCCACAAACAATATTGAACTTAAATCCCATATAAGCATGTACACATCACTAGCAACATCATTTACATGACATAGAATGTATTAACAACAAAGTCCACTTATGCATTTTCTTTCATCCCTTTTATTCAATTTGTTATTCATTTTTGTTACGCACGTAGATATGTCATAATGGATTTGGGGGTTTGTTTTATTATGATATAATTGATTAGGTGATGTGATATTTTTTGTTCTTAGATGTTCACGTGGCATTAGTTCCTTCAAAATATTGATGTTGATGTAATGCAATGGGTGATATGTAAAGGTAGTGTGGGTTATATTATTTTTATATTTTGGTTACTTGTTTTCATGCTACAGGTCATACAAGAGCAACTTCAATTTTATGTTGGTGGAAAAAAGTCATCAAGTGAGATAAATTTATTTAATTGTCTCTAAAATCCATTATATAATAATAAAACAAACCCCCAAACCTAAAGGAGAAAATAAATATAAGGCATCAAGGTTTGGGGAGTAGGAGTACCTCTTAACAAGTACCTCATTTATAGAGACCAAGTTGTATATTTTATTTTTTTTAAATTGTGGGGGTCATCAGTGTTTGTGTGAGTGTTTATGAAATTATATATTAATTATGTCATACCTAACCTATATGTGTTTATGTATGAAATTTTTGTATGTATTATGTCATGGTGTCATGTTAATATGTTAGTGATAAATCTTTTATAAAAGTTTACCAAAATTATGATATTTAAAACTTCATGTGTGTGAATTATGAATATAGGTGTTGGTAATTCCTTTACTCATAAACTCCAATATATGCATATGCCTTATGATGTAATCTTTTTTGCTAAGGTTTGTAGTGGACATTAAAAGCACTTTCTCTTAAATAGTCACATGAAATGCCTACTATTACATGTTTGAGTTCACAAATAAGTTAAAAAATGAAATTAAATGTGTAATACCCCTCATACTGTTTAGATTTATTATTTTTTGTGCTTTGGTTGGATACTGTGATGATACTGTTATTGTTTGGTTTGGCTTGCTAGACGTTAGATGATGATGTTATTTCATTATGGACATGATTATTTCATATGACATTATGGTTGGTTATATTAGTTGATTTTCAAAATTATGATATGATGCAGTGATTTAATTAGATATGTTATGAGATGATTATTAGTTAGAAATGTTAATTTATTGGTTATATTATAATTGTTAGAATAGGTGTGATGAGGGACAATATAGCATCACTCATCCGCGAGTGCCCTGTTATGTTGCGATTCCTTCTCACAATGCAGTGCTTTAATTTAATGTTTCAATTTTATATATATATGTATGCACATGTACACAACTTCACTTGTATGCAGGTATTGCAGGTACAAGTCTCGATTCCACCTGTTTCGACAGGACAGGGCGAGCACCTATAGCCCAACGGTTAAATGTTGAAACAGAGGTGACGATGAAGTCATCCCGTTCCATGATGTCAGATCGTCTCATTTGATTGGTATTGTTCATTTGTGTAATTGTCGTCATTTGTGGTTTGTGTTTTGTATTTTGTCGTATTTTGATTAATGTTGGTACTTTATATGTTGTGGTGTATTCGGTTTTAATGATGGAAATAATAGTTTGTTTTTAATGTTAGATTTAAATTCTATTTAAATATTTAAATGATTTAATTATTTTTGAAAGTCATATATTTCAATAAAATGATAATTAAATATTAAAAGTGTTTTAATTATTTTAATCAATTATCTGGTGGAGGATAATTATTAGAATAATTTATTTAAATTAAATAAGTAATGTGATGTGCAAGTAAAGTTGCAAAAATAGAAATTAAAACAATAAAACAAATAAAAGACTGAAAAAAGTTGTGTGAACAAATAGGAATACAGATCAGAGTAAAAGCTTGCTTTTAAAGAATTATTTTATTTTGTTTTTGTTTTTTGAGAGTTTTTTGAAAAGAATGGACAATATCTTTTATTTAATTAGGAAATTTGTAAGTTTGCACACATAGAGGATTATTGTTACAGAAGTTGAACAAGATATTGGTTTTGTACCTTGGAATTTTAGAAAGGATATTGGATTCTTTTGCTTTATTTTGAGGAGAGTTCTTGAAAGGGATTGGAAATCTGTTACTGGGTTGCTTTGGAGAAGCCTTCTGAATAGAGGATTGGGTTCGAGATTTGAGCACAGTGACTCAGAGGAGATTGGAAGCAGGAAGGAGGAGCTCTTCGTAAAGACCGTCGGAACAATCTTCATCAGGTTCTCGAGTAAGCGCAGGACTCCAGGTTTTAATTTACTCCTTCTCTCTGGTCTTCTGATTTAAGAAAATAGGAAAAATAAATTAGATTATGTGGTGAAAAAGAAATTTTATTTAACAATGAAAAATTACTGAAGGAATTAAAAAGATTGTTATGTAAATTACTCTATGTATATTCTTTCAGATTGGCTAGGTGAAAATAATGTTGAGTTGTGAAAATAATCTTTATGTTCTGTGGTTCTTTTTAAAAATATGCATAGTTTTCTTGAGAACGATTTATTCTACAATTATGAAAATAAATCTTTTATAAATATATATATATATATATAAATATTTATATATATATATGTATATATATGTGTATATAATTTATATAATATTTTCTATGTTGTTCATCTCTTCTTTGTAACTAAGTTATTTGTTCTTCTTTATTATATTCATGATATTATATATATATATATATAAACAAGTTAATTTGTGTGCAACGATTAATGGGCCGAATTGAAGCATCAGAGTCCGTTCTGGAACAAACTTATTGTTTTATATAATGCATGTATTTTTGTTTCTTAGTAAATATATTTTTATGAGTTTTTTTTTTGTAATGAAAATTTTGGGTTGAAGGGAGGGACGGCGCAGGCCATACCCTTCCCTTCGCCCCTGTGACAGCCTGCGGCTGCCACAGCAGTCCATAGACTGTTGTGTGCAGTCACAAGGACTGCCACAGTGTCCCTTTAAGGGGGCCGAACAATGGCGTTTGATTTGTTTATTATTTATTTTTTTTTTATTTTTTTTATTTACTTTTATTCGTGGTATATATATATATATATATATATATGTATATATATATATATATATATATATGTATATATATATATATATATATGTATATATATATATATGTATATATATTTATTGTTAAGTTGTTCAAATATTTGTGTTTTATAAGTAGATATGTATTTATATTTTGTGTGTATATATATATTTTTATATATACATATGTATATATATATATATATATTTATATAATTATATAAGATATATTGTAATTTTTCCTTATTGTAGAAGTAGAGATTTAAATGGTTAGTGGGATTAACTTAAAATAGAATAGAATAATATGGACAATGATCCTTTTTATCCTTGAATATTTATTATTTTTGAAATTTTCAAGTGTATGTTGTATGGTAAATGGAATATTGACTATGATGTTTTGAGTCTGAAAACCCTAGGAAATTGGCTCCGTTGTGGTTGTTATTTTTTTGGCATGTCTTCGAGATGAGAACCCGGTTGTTACATATGAACCCTTGTTCCAGAGGCTTGTTTAATTTTAATGTTCCTTTTGTCTTGATTTTATTTTCGGAATTGAAATTTATTGGTTTTGTGCTTGGAAGGGTTGAACAGTGTTGTTAAGACTTTCGGTTAAGAATATTTGCGAGAGGAGTAATGCCTCGTGTATCTGGTTTTGATTTTATGCTTTATTTGTGCTATTTCAACCCTTGCCTGCTTTGTGATATGTTAGGGGTCATAGGGAGAGTGGCTCTTCGTGGGCGCCGGCGCCTCGGAATGAGGAAGGGCTCAGGATAACCCACGAAAGAGTAGTTAAACAAGTGATAACCTAAACAATAGAATTTAGGGGGATGGGTAGTAAAACACACAATATAATTAAAACTAGATTCCTCGTCTATGCATTAGGGTTACCATAGACTAGTGATAGACTGAGAAGGTCATGGTCGAAAAAAGTCATAGTCTCGTCTTCATGAGAGATTATCGGCTCCACATTAGCTACCCTATGGTGTCGGTGCCTCAGTTAGGAGGAAGGGCTAGGAGATCCATAGATGGTGTCGGCACCTCAGTTGGAGGAAGGGCCAGGAGAATCCCATGAGAGCTATGCGATGACACTCTCCACTTGACACCCTTGAGCTTTGTTTGTAGTTGCCTCTGGATATTGTAATCTTTATGGTTGTTTCTGATTCTTACAAAATTGGCTTATGATTGCATTTTAGTTACTTGTGTAATTGAGGATACTTTGTCTAATTGTGATGTGTTTCTTAGTTTTAACTTGTTATGTGATTTTGTGAACGTTGATGGTTGTTCATTGTATGCCTTGTGTGGTACTTGTTTGTTCTATGTTGTTGTTGAGTTCAGTTTGACATTCATGGTCGGGTTCACTTCCTCATCACCTCTGAGCACGGGGGGTGAGTTACTTGTAATTCACATGGTTGGGTGGAACGTGCTCCACACCCATTGGGTTCCCCATCAGCATCTTGTCTTCTCAGCATATCCAGTGGAGTTGTACCAGTATTCACTTTATTTTTCAAATTTCAATGTATTCGTAGCATCCCACATGTTTGGGAAATTCAATGTAATTCAATTATCAAAGATTGTAATGTAACATTAAAACGATGATGTAATAGTTAGGATCACTGCATCTTTATTAAGTTATTCATTATGGATGTATTATGTGATGTTTATTATTCTCGCATAATGGATATTATAATTTAAATGGTTATGTTATAATCTTTATCTTTATTTCCGTTTAGTTGTTGTGATGTAACCTCGCGTGCCCCAGAGAACTAAGTGGTGTTAATGATATGTAATGTGTTATGTGATTATGGTATAATGTTTTAGCATGTTTAATTTAATTATTTAAAAAAAAAATATTTGCTTTGTGTGTGTTCTCTGGGGTTTGCACGATGGGCGTTACAACTTGGTATCAGAGCCAGGTTGCAAACGCTAGGGTCTTTGGGTAGTGTAGTCCATTAGGTTACCGTATGTGCAACTCTTGAGCTCATTTTGTACTTTATCTTGTTGCGCAGAACTATGCCTCGAGGTAGAGGACGTGGTCGTGCAAGAGGCTGTGGTGCCGGTCATAGAGCAAACCGGCGAAGCCCTTCAGTCCCTAGTTCCCATGGTTCTGAGCATGAGGAGCAACAGATTCTTCACAGCATTCCATCAGGTGGCCAGAATCTAGCACAGCCTGGTCTAGATGGTCAGTTACAGCATATACTTGGAGAGATTCTTGACAGATTGGGACCCAGGCCAGATGAGGTGCACCAGGTTGAGAGGGAGAGAGAGGTCTCCGAGGCACAGGGATACAGATGTGGTTCAGGATGCAGTCATAGCAAGCCATATGAGAGATCTGATGAGGGCACACCCTCCTACTTTTGATGGTTCTGGAGGAGGTCTAGAGGCTGAGACCTGGTTAATTGACTTAGATCGTTGCTTCGCCATGCACCCCTACGGTAGCAATACCAAGTCGCGGTGCGCAGTTATGCACCTCTGACGCTTCGCATCTACTTGGTGGCATCTTGAGGAACAGAAGTTACATCTTGATCTCAGTATGGTTACTTGGGAGTTGTTCCTAGACAGGTTCAGGGCTCGCTTCCTCTCAGATCACTGGAGGCAATGCAGGGCTGACGAGTTTCATGATCTCAAGCAGTTGTCTATGTCAGTGGAGCAGTATGAGAGGCGCTTCTATGAGTTGAAGCAGTACGTAGGGATTAGCCACGATGAAGGTTTGTTAGTGCAGCATTTTGTTCGGGGCTTAAATGCCCACATCAGTGGTGGCGTACGAGTCTTCGAACCGAAGACGATGGAAATGGCAGTCGAGAAGGCTCGCTTAGTGGAGGAGAATTTGGCCATGGCTTTAGGTGGTCACATCGGAGTACAGATTGGCAGCACGCCCACACCTGGTTATGTTACTCATGGAGGACAGTCACAGGGAGCAGGATCTTCTAGGAACAGGAATCCACCCTCTAAAGGGGGTCAGCAACATCAGCAGCAGCATCAGGAACAGCAATCGCAGTCGAAGCATGAAAACTTTCAATCTCAGCAGGGTGGCAATTCGCAGTTTCGTAGGGATCGAAACAGGATCAGGCACCAAGTTCGGCAGGAACGTTTTGCACAACCTGCACCTAGTTTTCAGTCAGCGCCGAGTCGAGGAAGCTTTCAACAATCCAATGCTCCATCTGAGGGCAGAGGATTTGGCCGAGGTACCGGTTGCTACTCATGTGAGCAACAAGGGCATATCACTAGATTGTGTCCACAAAAGAGCACTTCTGGATTTAATCAGAGACCTGCCACTTCTCAGAGACCTGCCACTTCTAAGCCGACGGTGGGAGATGCGGGTAGATCTCATCGAGTGTTTTCTATTATCGACGATCGCCAGGCTAGGTACCAGGATGAGGGTGTAGAGGCTTCTGGTAGAGGACAAGGTTCTGGCTTAGGAGCTCGTGAGTGAGCTCGAAAGGGTTCGATGGTGTCCTTAACGTTGTGATCTTGGCATCATGGGAGGATGTCTCCCTTATTTGAGAATCTTAATTTTTATTCTTTTATTTAATGGCTTCTAGGAGTAAGCCATGTCTTAGGGGGGAGGATGTAATACCCCTCATACTGTTTAGATTTATTATTTTCTGTGCTTTGGTTGGATACTGTGATGATACTGTTATTGTTTGGTTTGGCTTGCTAAACGTTAGACGATGATGTTATTTCATTATGGACATGATTATTTCATATGACATTATGGTTGGTTATATTAGTTGATTTTCAAAATTATGATATGATGCAGTGATTTAATTAGATATGTTATGAGATGATTATTAGTTAGAAATGTTAATTTATTGGTTATATTATAATTGTTAGAATAGGTGTGATGAAGGACAATATAGCATCACTCGTCCGCGAGTGCCCTGTTATGTTGCAATTCCTTCTCACAATGTAGTGCTTTAATTTAATGTTTCAATTTTATATATATATATGTATGCACATGTACACAACTTCACTTGTATGCAGGTATTGCAGGTACAAGTCTCAATTCCACCTATTTCGATAGGACAGGGCGAGCACCTATAGCCCAACGGTTAAATGTTGAAATAGAGGTGACGATGAAGTCATCTCGTTCCATGATGTCAGATCGTCTCATTTGATTGGTATTGTTCATTTGTGTAATTGTCGTCATTTGTGGTTTATGTTTTGTATTTTGTCGTATTTTGATTAATGTTGGTACTTTATATGTTGTGGTGTATTCGGTTTTAATGATGGAAATAATTGTTTGTTTTTAATGTTAGATTTAAATTCTATTTAAATATTTAAATGATTTAATTATTTTTGAAAGTCATATATTTCAATAAAATGATAATTAAATATTAAAAGTGTTTTAATTATTTTAATCAATTATCTGGTGGAGGATAATTATTAGAATAATTTATTTAAATTAAATAAGTAATGTGATGTGCAAGTAAAGTTGCAAAAATAGAAATTAAAACAATAAAACAAATAAAAGACTGAAAAAAGTTGTGTGAACAAATAGGAATACAGATCAGAGTAAAAGCTTGCTTTTAAAGAATTATTTTATTTTATTTTTGTTTTTTGAGAGTTTTTTGAAAAGAATGGACAATATCTTTTATTTAATTAGGAAATTTGTAAGTTTGCACACACAGAGGATTATTGTTACAAAAGTTGAACAAGATATTGGTTTTGTACCTTGAAATTTTAGAAAGGATATTGGATTCTTTTGCTTTATTTTGAGGAGAGTTCTTGAAAGGGATTGGAAATCTGTTACTGGGTTGCTTTGGAGAAGCCTTCTGAATAGAGGATTGGGTTCGAGATTTGAGCACGGTGACTCAGAGGAGATTAGAAGCAGGAAGGAGGAGCTCTTCGTAAAGACCATCGGAACAATCTTCATCAGGTTCTCGAGTAAGCGCAGGACTCCAGGTTTTAATTTGCTCCTTCTCTCTGGTCTTCTGATTTAAGAAAATAGGAAAAATAAATTAGATTATGTGGTGAAAAAGAAATTTTATTTAACAATGAAAAATTACTGAAGGAATTAAAAAGATTGTTATGTAAATTACTCTATGTATATTCTTTCATATTGGCTGGGTGAAAATAATGTTGAGTTGTGAAAATAATCTTTATTTTCTGTGGTTCTTTTTAAAAATATGCATAGTTTTCTTGAGAACGATTTATTCTACAATTATGAAAATAAATATATATATATATATATATATATATATATATTTATATATATATATATTTTTATATATATATTTATATATATATGTATATATATGTGTATATAATTTATATAATATTTTCTATGTTGTTCATCTCTTCTCTGTAACTAAGTTATTTGTTCTTCTGTATTATATTCATGATATTTTATATATATATATATATATATATATATATATATATTTCGTATATATATATATAAACAAGTTAATTTTCGTGCAACGATTAATGGGACGAATTGAAGCATCGGAGTCCGTTCTGGAACAAACTTATTGTTTTATATAACGCATGTATTTTTGTTTCTTAGTAGATATATTTTTTTAAAAAAAAAATTGTAATGAAAATTTTGGGTTGAAGGGAGGGACGGCGCAGGCCGTACCCTTCCCTTCGCCCCTGTGACAGCCTGCGGTTGCCATAGCAGTCCGTATACTACTACGCGCAGTAGTCAATGGGACTAATGTGCGCAGTACAAGGACTGCCACAGTGTCCCTTTAAGCCGAACAGTGGCGTTTGATTTGTTTATTATTTATTTTTATTTTTATTTTATTTTTGTTTTAACTTTTATTCGTGGTATATATATATATATATATATATATATATATACTATATATATATATATATGCATATACTATATCTATATATATACACTTTATATATATACATATGTATATATATATATATGTATGTATACATACTATATATATATATATATATATATATGTATATATATATATATATATATATATATGTATGTATACATATATATATATATATATATGTTTGTATACATATATATGTATACATATATATATATATATATGTATACATATATATATATATATGTATATATATTTATTGTTAAGTTGTTCAAATATTTGTGTTTTATAAGTAGATATGTATTTATATTTTGTGTGTATATATATATTTGTATATATACATGTGTATATATATATATTTATATAATTATATAAGATATATTGTAATTTTTCCTTGTTGTAGAAGTAGAGATTTAAATGGTTAATGGGATTAACTTAAAATAGAATAGAATAATATGGACAATGATCCTTTTTATCCTTGAATATTTATTATTTCTGAAATTTTCAAGTGTATGTTGTATGGTAAATGGAATATTGACTATGATGTTTTGAGTCTGAAAACCCTAGGAAATTGGCTCCGTTGTGGTTGTTATTTTTTTGGCATGTCTTCGAGATGAGAACCCGGTTGTTTCATATGAACCCTTGTTCCAGAGGCTTGTTTAATTTTAATGTTCCTTTTGTCTTGATTTTATTTTCGGAATTGAAATTTATTGGTTTTGTGCTTGGAAGGGTTGAACGGTGTTGTTAAGACTTTCGGTTAAGAATATTTGCGAGAGGAGTAATGCCTCGTGTATCTGGTTTTGATTTTATGCTTTATTTGTGCTAGTTCAACCCTTGCCTGCTTTGTGATATGTTAGGGGTCATAGGGAGAGTGGCTCTTCATGGGTGTCGGCGCCTTTCAAATGAGGAAGGGCTCAGGATAACCCACGAAAGAGTAGTTAAACAAGTGATAACCTAAACAATAGAATTTAGGGGGATGGGTAGTAAAACACACAAGATATTTAAAACTGGATTCCTCATCTATGCATTAGGGCTACCATAGACTAGTGATAGACTGAGAAGGCCATGGTCGGCAAAAGTCATAGTCTCGTCTTCATGAGAGATTATCGGTTCCGCATTAGCTACCCTATGGTGTCGGTGCCTCAGTTAGGAGGAAGGGCCAGGAGATCCATAGATGGGTGTCGGCGCCTCAGTTGGAGGAAGGGCCAGGAGAATCCCATGAGAGCTATGCGATGACACTCTCCACTTGACACCCTTGAGCTTTGTTTGTAGTTGCCTCTGGATATTGTAATCTTTATGGTTGTTTCTGATTCTTGCAAAATTGGCTTATGATTGCATTTTAGTTACTTGTGTAATTGAGGATACTTTGTCTAATTGTGATGCGTTTCTTAGTTTTAACTTGTTATGTGATTTTGTGAACGTTGATGGTTGTTCATTGTATGCCTTGTGTGGTACTTGTTTGTTCTATGCCATTGTTGAGTTCGGTTTGACATTCATGTTCGGGTTCACTTCCTCGTCACCTCTGAGCACGAGGGGTGAGTTACTTGTAATTCACATGGTTGGGTGGAACGTGCTCCACACCCATTGGGTTCCCCATCAGCATCTTGTCTTCTCAGCATATCCAGTGGAGTTGTACCAGTATTCACTTTATATTTCAGATTTCAATGTATTTGTAGCATCCCACATGTTTGGGAAATTCAATGTAATTCAATTATTAGAGATTGTAATGTAACATTAAAACGATGATGTAATAGTTAGGATCATTTGTATCTTTATTAAGTTATTCATTATGGATGTATTATGTGATGTTTATTATTCTCGCATAATGGATATTATAATTTAAATGGTTATGTTATAATCTTTATCTTTATTTCCATTTAGTTGTTGCGATGTAACCTCACGTGCCCCAGAGAACTGAGTGGTGTTAATGATATGTAATGTGTTATGTAATTATGGTATAATGTTTTAGCATGTTTAATTTAATTATTTTAAAAAATATATTTGCTTTGTGTGTGTTCTCTGGGGTTTGCATGACGGGCGTTACAAAATGTATACCAAGATCAAATAAAAGTAAATTTATAAACATTAATTTCTATTTATTGATTGACTTGCTTCCAAGACAACCTAAATATATGTAACTACTTTGGTATTACTATATTTTTTTTGCCAAAAAACCTTGAAGTCTAACATGTGGTGGGAGTGTTAGAATGTTTGTAAATTATGAATACCTCTTAACATGTGTCATATGTCAAGGTTTAGGGTTTACAAGGGTTCCAATGTGGGGAATTGCAACTATTCAAGGAGTGAAAGCTACAGAAGAATGTGAGGTATGCTTGTATGGACGAGTCTAACAATGTAATGGGAAGTAAGGAAAGATTATACTTCTAGATAGTGAAGTAGTCAAGTCTACAAGTTTGGTAGGGAGTAAATAAAAATCATACTTAGATTGGAAAATAATCGTATATGAGGGACTATAAAACTTTGAAGGAAAAAGAAAGAAGATGAGTCCACTTCTCATGGAAGTTTCCAACTTAGCCAAAAACTCAAAATCGAGCAAAAAAAAATGAGATATCATTATTTAGCAAACATGATCTTGTTTCACTTTGAGAGGTCCCAATGTTGAATGAATAAGATAGTTCTAAGAGGGGGGGTGAATCAGTTGTACATTAAAACTTCATTTACAAGGTCCTAATTATATGATCCCTATAGGCATTAGCTATATGAGGTACCCTTATTCATATAGTGGTTGAAGTTGGGGATTTGAAAACCTACAACCATTATATTTGTACAACCCAAGAACATTTTTTTTAAATTGACCTCTTTACTTAATTTTATTTTATCATTAAACTAATTTATTTATTATGTATTTTATTTATTTTAGAATTATTACCTTTATATTTTTTAAAATAGATGTTGACTTTAAATTTTTTTTAGAAACATGAGAGAACAACCTATTCAATTTTAATATATACATATTCAAGAATTTGAAACAAATTTATATTTAAATTTTAAATTTAACTCTATTAATAAAATTTTTAAAATAACATAATATTTTTAATAGAAATTTTTCTTATATAAAAAGAAAATCAGTAATAAAAAAATTAAAATATCTAAAAATAAAACAAATAACTCTTTGATTATGTAGATAAAGAAACACAAAATCAAATATTAAACATTGAAATTTATATTTAAAACTTAAAATCAATTTTTTTTATTGAAAGAAAGCATTATTAAGAAAATAATTATAAATTAGAAAAAATTCAAAATTAATTTCAAGGATGGAAATTTAGAAAAACTACCTTACATTTCGTGGAGATACCGTACGTCGAATTGAAAAAATTCAAATCGTAGAATTCAAATTGTACATTGAATCGAAAAAAAAATTATGGGTTTTTTTCACTCATGAGTTAAGTGAACTAAGGTTTTGGCTTTTGGGCAATTTGATTGAGTGCTAGAGTGTTGGATAAGCGCGCGGAGATCAAAAAGACACCTTTTAGAGGTGTCCTCCGTTCGCCGCCACCTAATGTCCCAGTATCCGCCAGCTATAACTACCAAAAAAAAAATTTAAACACCTAAATGTATCACTATTAACATTTAATTAAAACTATTTTATCATTCAAATCCGCTCAAAAGTCAATGGGGGGTAAAAGTACAAAGTTGTGTCACACTTTCATCCAACTTATCAGCACAAGTGAATTTTAGTATTTATAACTAAAAATCATTTTTGGTGAAACATATGATCTAGTAAGATTCATTCTAGATAAGTTAAATACTTCTACAACTTTTTCAACTAAAATTGTTGGCTAAATGCATATGTAGCACCACTTTGAGGCCAATTTACTAAAAAAACGCAATTATTTGAAAAATTTAACATTTCAATGATTCCTATTCATATAAATAATATTTTTTTTAAATGTAATAGTACCCTTTTGTAGATCCATAAGTGTAGTTTTAAAACATATATTTATTTTAATAGTTCAATTATTATTTATATTTTATTTTAATTTTTTACTAAAAGTAGGTTATCAACACAAAAATATTAGGTTGATTATCATGCCAAGAAAATACTAAAACTCAGTAAAAAAAATTAAAAAAAAATATGATGCCCTAGAGAAAAGAATCGAGATTAAGATGGCATAATTATTTTTCTATTTTAGATAAAATATATTTAATATAAAATTTGGCGTAGACTAGAAACAACCATGTTTTAATTCACACGCATTTAAATATTTATTTTAAAATATATATTTATTAAAATTACAAAAAAAATATATCCATGCCCTAAAGTTTACAGTTATAAATATACAAAAAAAAATTGAAGGAAAAAAAAAAATTACTATACAAAGCTTGATGTCTCATGTAACATCATTTTTTTAGTATTTTATCAGCAACTAAATTATTGTGTTAATTTATAAAAAACTATATTCAAATTATTTTTTTATTTTTTCAAAAAAATACAAGCATAATATATAATAAAAAATACACATTTTATTAGTTTACATCATTTCAAAATTCAAAACATATATGCCACTTTCTAGTGATTGAAGTTTAAAAGTTAGATTAGTGTTGGTCGTTTCCTTTATAAAAGTGTGATGCAACTTTGTACTTTTACCCTGGGTCGAATTCATGTTAGCACCTTATAAAATCATTTTCACGCCCATTAAAAATCACTCCTACATATTAATTTCCTAGCATTAGCACCAGACACCAAACACATTACACCCCAATTAAACTTCATTTGGGGTCCGATTAATGCATATGACTAATGTTTTTTTTGTGGGTATCCCTTTCTTTTCCCTCATTTTACCGCACGCTCTCTCTAGAAGGTTCTTGGCAGTGGAGGTGAATGCAGACAGCGACGGCTCTCCATGGCTCCTATTTGTTCTCACGCCTTGAGGTAACAACAAACATCATTCTCCTTTGAAAATGCAAACAATGGTACTGGTTAATCATTTTATTCTGCATCTTTCATGACCCATGAAGGGTTTATTTGATGATTGAAAAATTATTACTGCTTGTTTATGAAATAAATCATTCCTCTTACATGCCTTTTCACCATGTGCTATTTGATTTTGACAGGTCATAGTGTTGCTGTTTTACACACAAGTTTATTTGGGGTTAAATGATTTCCTCTCCTCATTTTACCGCATGCTCACAACCTAGTATAGTCGATTGTATCATGATTTTGTCTGCAAAAATGATAGAGGAATTTAGTGGGTTTGACCACATGTCTGCAAAAAATATTATTTGGTCTGCATCGACCTTTTTATAAAAAACCCATGTGAATATGGGCATAAATTGGCAAGCCCATTTAATATATGGCATTTTTGTGAAAACTCTTACTTTGTTTTTTTTCCAAATACGACATATTTGTGAAAACCCTTGCTTGGTTTTTTCCAAATTCATGTGCTTAAGGAATTAATCTCATGAAACCCTTGCCTGGAATATTTTGTATCTATTTGAAAACGCACTTCTCTATTCCTGTGAGTGAGGGATTATTATTATGAAACCCTTAGTTAATTTCTTGTGCACATTTTTGAAAATCCAAGTGTGTAATTGATCTACCTCTGTTAAAATTAATGTCCTATTGTTGTTGAATATAGCACAACTTCTTTCATGTATTGTACAATGTGCTTTATATAACATTGCACACATTCATTTGCAAATTCAATAAGCTTAGTTATATATAACTAACATTGTACACATTCATTTGCAAATTCAATAAACTATGTGTTTGAATTTGCAACTGAAACCCATTGTTCAAATACGTTTTGTTTGGTTGTCCAATACAATAGACTAGCATTTGTTTATATTTTTCTACTTTCCATTGCACATACAGCAGGCCAACATACATATATTTGTCATTTTATATTCTATGTCTCTTGTTCATTCAGCAAATCGATATATATATATATATATATATATATATATATATATATATATATATATATATATATATATATATATATATATATATATATATATATATATATATATGTCTATCCTTTGTCTATCCTTTGAAAATGCAAACAATGGTACTGGTTAAGCGTTTTCTTCTACATCTTATCAAGAATTTGTAAAAGAATGTGTACAACTTGTTGAATTTGTACAATGTTATATATATAATATTGTACACATTCATTTACAAATTCAATAAGATGTGTGTTTGAATTTGTAAATGAATGTGTACAATGTTTTATATATAACATTGTACTCATTCATTTACAAATTCAATAAGCCATGTGTTTGAATTTGTAAATGAATGTGTACAATGTTTCAATTAAGCGTTAAGTTTGAATTTGTAATTGAATGTGTAAAATGTATTATAATATATAATATATATATATAACATTGTACACATTCATTTACAAATTTTGTGTCTGTTGTCTCTTGTTCATTGAGTAGCTCGATATATATATGTTTGTATCCTTTGCCTATCCTTTCAAAATGCAAACAATGGTACCGGTTAATCA
>VDFB02072274.1:22617543-22707724 GCA_007258455.2 Sequoia sempervirens
CGTGAAGTAATGGATGACATCTTTAGGATCAACATCTGGAGGTGATGGCATGGACAACCCTTCATCCTCTTGACTGAAATTCAGATGGACCCCTAGGTTCAAAGTTGCATCTTGAAATTCAAATGGCAGATTGAGATTCTCTTCATTTTCAACTCCCTGATTACATGATTGAACTATCAGTTCTTGTTCAATTTTTGCTACCTCAATGTTTTATGGGCAATATACTTCTTTGTTTGTCATATTTTGGGGATTGCTTGCAAAAAAGGTTTCCACAAACTGTCCAATTTGTTCCTCATGCCAACCTACTATCCTCAAACAAGTCTCCATTGCCATGAACTATGCGTCATCATCAGTTGTATCACCCTCTGTTTCTACTCCCAATGTGGTTCCTTCCTCTTCAACCATGAAATCTTGGCTTGGCCCCATATCGAATTCAAATGCATGTCGATCTAATGGCCAAATTCTCGTTCTTCTAAAACCACTTGCAATGTTATTAGGAGTCAAAGCTTGTGCAAAAGCTTTACTAGAAAGTGTTGCCAACTCTTCCCTTCTAATGTCAAGTTGAGGATTTGCAAAGAGCTATGTACTCCCATGCTATTTTAAGTAGTTCATGAATGGTGAGAACACACTAACATCAAGGGGCTACAATGTGTTGGAAGTGTGAGCAAATCTATTCCCATAGTCTTTGCTTCTTCGATTGTTTTGAATGCCACATGGCTTCCATGACCGTCAAAGATGAGAAGTTGTTTGTTGGTTGGTGACACCCCTTCTGGGACATTTCTTGCAAAGTTTTTTAACCATTCCACTGTAAATAATTATTTGGTCATCCAAGCATGCTCTTGGATTTCCATGCATTCCCTTGGCTCATAGTTAACAATATAGTTTCTAATGTTCCTTTTGGACTTGAACAAATAGTAACCAGGTATAGCTTGATTTGTTGTACTAACACAAGCTAGAACAGTGATCCATTCTCTACTTTTAGAAATTAATTATGGAACACATTTCATCCCTATTTTTGCAATAACTCTCATTGCACAATTTATGCCAGCCTGCACACTAGTTTCATCACAGTTCCATATTTTGTTGGGCCCATAATTATGTTTGTTGTACAACTCCTCCAAGTGATCATAGAATGAAGAAACTATTTTGGTGCATAGCATTATAGCTCAATCTGTGTCTACTCCTTCGGGTGTTCTAATTGTCAGATTGGGATGCCTTTGACGAAAGCCAACCCACCATGACCTCCCTAGTATCCCATTTGTGAATGGGTTAGGCCTCACTCCAACCATTTGGGCCACCATTGACTTAAGCTATGACACTTGAAGGCCATGGCCAATATTAGCCATATATTTACACCACTGCACAATTTCAACTTCTTCTTCATCAAATAGAACTGTTTGTGGCTCCTTCCTTTTTGTGGATGTCACACCATTGAGCCATGCCCACAAACTGCTAGGCGGGATATCCCATTTGATTGTTGAAAGGTCTCTGGTTGACATTCGATTGTCCTCAACATCTGCAATGGATTTATCCATGTCATTTATAGACCAAATTTTTGTGCATAGATCTGGGGTTGTCACATAGTCAACAGGTGGCAGTTCCATTTCTACGTCAGTATTATGAACAGCAGGTTGAAAACCATCATTTTGATTGGTCCATTCTGCATTTTCATAAATAACATCCTCTTTGATGTTGACTACTACAAGTTCATCAACAACATCTACAACATTGAATGTCACTCCATGAGATACTCTAATAGAGTACCTCACACTCAATCTTTTCCTCTTCTGCCCTGGTGGCACGATTGTTAGTGATCCTATACATTGTAAGCCATAAAGTGTCAGAAAAACAATGTTGAAAGTGATACAACATAAAACAGATATAATTATGTATAGAAAATCACTAATATACATTGCAAAACATAAAACAGTGTTAATTGTGCCATTATTAACATGCAATTAGATCTATTTTATCATTCAAATCCACTCAAAAGTCAATGGGTCTAATTCACATTAGTACCTTATAAAATCATTTTGGTTCCCATTAAAAATCACTCCCACATATTAATCTCCTAACATTAGCACAGGACAGCAAACACATTACACCCCAATTAGACTTCATTTCGGGTCTGATTAATGCATATGACTAATATTTTTTTTTTTGGTATCCGATTCTTTTCCATCATTTTATTTGGGTTTACATATATATGTACATATAGATGTATTTATATGTATTTGTATAGATATATGTATACATGTATCTATGCAAACACATTACACCCCAATTAGACTTCATTTAGGGTCTAATTAATGCATATGACTAATGTTTTTTTTTTTGGTATCCGATTATTTTCCATCATTTTATTTGGGTTTACATATATATATGTACATATAGATGTATTTATATGTATTTGTATAGATATATGTATATGTGTATCTATGTATACATATAATTTCACAGTTACATGTATGCATATATCTGTACATATACATATATATCTATATATACATAGATATACATGTATGTATATATATCAATGTTCAAAGCACATTGTATAGAAAATGAAAGAAGTTGTGTTGTATTCAACAACGATAGGATATTAATTTTAACAGAGATAGATCAATTACAGACTTGGGTTTTCATAAATGTGCACAAAAAAGTAACCAAGGGTTTCATAATAATGATTCCTCACTCACAAGAATACAGAAGTTCATTTTCAAATAGATGTTGAATATTCTATATAAGGGTTTCATGAGATTAACTCCTTAAGCACACAAATTTGGAAAAACACCAAGCAAGGGTTTTCACAAAAATGGCGTATAATAAATGGGCTTGTCAATTTATGCCCATATTGACATGGTTTTTTTATAGAAAGGTCGATGCAGACCCAAAAAATCATTTTTTGTAGACATGTGCTCAAACCCACTAAATTCCTCTATCATTTTTGCAGACAAAATCATGATACAATCAACTTTACTAGGTTGTGAGCGCGCGGTAAAATGAGGAGAGGAAATCATTTAACCCCAAAAAAACCCGTGTGTAAAACTCTAGCACCATGACCCGACAAAATCAAACAGTACATGGCAAAAAGGCGTGTAAGAGGAATGATTTATTTCATAAACAAGCAATAATAATTTTTCAATCATCAAATAAACCCTTCACAGGTCATGAAAGATGCAAGAGAAAATGATTAACCAGTACCATTGTTTGCATTTTCAAAGGGTAGGCAAAGGATATAGACATATATATCGATATGCTTAATGAACAAGAGACAACAAACACATAATTTGTAAATGAATGTGTACAATGTTATATATATAATACATTGTACACATTCATTTACAAATTCAAACACATAGCTTATTGAATTTGTAAATGAATGTGTACAATGTTTTTGATAAAAGGGGGATAAACGGGTTTTATAGGGACCCGAAACCACGAAGTAACAATACAGGAAAAGACCAAAACATTGCACACATTCATTTACAAATTCAAACACACAGCTTATTGAATTTGTAAATGAATGTGTACAATGTTATATATATAACATTGTACAAATTCATTTGCAAATTCAATAAGTTGTGTTATATATCATTATACACATTCATTTACAAATTCAATAAGTTGTGTTTTATATATATATAAAATTAACATTGTACACATTCTTTTACAAATTCAATAAGATGCAGAAGAAAATGATTAACCAGTACCATTGTTTGCATTTTCAAAGGATAGGCAAAGGATACACACATATATATCGATTTGTTGAATGAACAAGAGACACAAAATATAAAATGACAAATAAATGTATGCTGGCCTATTGTATGTGCAATGGAAAGTAGAAAAATATAAACAAATGCTAGTTTGTTGTATTGGACAGCCAAATGAAATGTATTTAAACAGAGTTATATACATATATATATGTGTGTTTGTGTATGTATATACGTATATATATACATGTATATATGTATTTATATACATGTATATATGTATTTATATGTAAGTATCTGTATGTATGTATTTGTATATATTTGTGTATATGTTTTAAAATACACAATACACATATATACACATATATTAAATGCATATATATAGACATATATATATACATGTATATATGCACAAATATATATATATACACGTATATACATATAAATAAAGCCTGATAAATGACCAACCTTGAGAAATGACCAAAAATAAACAAATATAAATAAACATATATGCAGAAATAAATGACAAATATAAACCCTAAAATAAATGACAAATGACCAAAAACAGAAAAATATAAATACACGTATATGCAGAAATAAATGACAAATATAAATGACAAAAAATAGAAAATGAACACATAGATTGTTGAATTTGTAAATGGGGTTTTTAAGGAAAAAGTTGTCACCAAAAAAGACCTTTCATTTAATTATAAAGCAAAGTAAAAAGACACTACAAATATATAAATGTTAAATGCACAGTTCATGACAATAACTATAAGTAGAATGAATAAAGTACCAACTTGAGACTTGGGATATTGGAGGAAAGTGCAGAGGATGTTTGTCGATGCTATGAATTTTGCAGAGAATAATTCTTCACAAGATGCAATTGTGAATGTCGTTGCTTACTTTTCCTCTCTTATTTAGGAATTCGAATCTAACAATTGAATGCATTCAATTTGGTTGTTGTGTTTGAAATTTGAATTTGTTTGAGCATTTGAATTTGAAGTTGCCAGTTATGTAGGTTTTTCAAGATGATATGACTGAATTCTGCATTATATTTGAATTTGATGTTTATTTCGGGAGCCTTCCACCTGTATTTAATTGTGTGGGTACCTACAGGAAATGAAGTAAATACATGTATCTGTCAGGGAGTGTGTGGAAGACTGTGCATTTCAAATCCCATAGAGTTAATAGGAGATTGTGATTATGTCATGTAAAACACCATTAAGTGCACATGTGTAGTTATAAATATAATATGTATTGAGGGATAAACATTTGCAAGTGGGGGTATTTGTAACAGTAAATGTTTTTAATTAAATTGTAAACAAGTCTTTTTATGTGCAAGTTGATTTTTTTCTATAAATGAAAAAGCATTTTTAGCTATCTATTATGATTGGTGAGTTACTCATTATGTTATGAGCAACCATTGGTGTTGTTGTAATTTTTTATTTGTTAAAATAATTTCTTTTAATGGATCAGAGTGAATTTTTTTTTGGGAGGTGGAGTGAGCATGGAGGTGGTGCTTATTCAATGGGTGGCGGTAACTGGGTCCTTTCCCCTAGTATGTAGCTACTATTTCAATTATGTAGAGCACCAGTGTGTATACATACAGTGAGTGATAACTGGAGAAAAATATATAAGCTAAACTACTTGACAATAAAGAAAACCATTGGAGATGTGGGGTATCGAACCTCGTACCTCTCGTATGCAAAGCGAGTGATTGACATCCTTGCCTGACTAAAATGATTGCAGTGATTAAACTTAACAAGAAAATAAAGATGACTTTCCCAATCACCCTAATTTGTTGCTACTGCTAAGAAAACAACTACAACTAACTGTTTGAAATGCCTGGATGTCATGGCCTCTATAGTTTAGCGGCAGAGCATCAGTCTTATGAAGGTTTGAGGAAATGGCTCTTTTGTTGTGCTCAGTTGAACCGCATGTCTTTTGCATTGAAGGCGATGTGATTGTGCGAGGAGGAGCAAGAACAGGTTCAGATAATCTCCAACATTTGTATAGTATAATACTAGCACAGCCTGCCTCTATAGCCTATGTTGTGAGTTGTAACCATGTATCCAATCAAAATAGGATGACAGACGGACTAGCGTGGCCACCAATACAAATTACTTCATCACTTATGTTTATGGTTGTGAACCAATGCTTATCTTTTCTTTTGAGGCATCTTTTCCTCCTCTTTATTGTTCCATTGTCTCACTTTTTCAATCCTTTAGTGTGATCCTCCATCTTGAGCACTTCTCTATTCTCTCCTCATGCAGGGCATCCATTCTTCCTTCTTTTCTTGTTCCTCCTACAATCCTGTAGTATGATCTTCTAGCTCAGACACTTTTTCCTCCATCATACTCCTTTAGCTTAAACACTTCAGTTCATCCTCCTCCAGCTAGAACACTTTTTTCTCCATCACAATCCTCTCATTTAAATGCTTCAATTCATTCTACTCCAACTTCAATGTTGTCTCCTTTGACATGCTCTTTTGGCTCGAATATTATTACCAACAAGACAATCAATATCTACCAATTAACTGAAGTGGGGCAACTAGTTTAGCATGCCTACTAATGCCACTTAGGAAGATTTAATCCTTTGTCTCCAATATGAGAACCAAATCCCCACCACTTAACCACAAGTTACAACCCATTTAACAAGCTTTGCCTCTTTTCTTCAATAAACCCAAAACATCTTTTTGTATGGATTTATGTCATGCCACATCCAATGTCATTAAGAGTTTTACATCTAAGAAGTCTAATGGAACTAAACTAGCACTTACAGTCGAGGGAGATGCAAGGAATACGCTGATAATATTATATAATTCCCTGAACATTATTGATTGTCTTTACAGAAGTTTTTCTCTTGAATACAAGGATTCAGACACTACTACATAAAAGGGCTATTTAAGACATTAATTTAAGACAAAATATAAATATTGTCTTAAATATATAT
Organism: Sequoia sempervirens; assembly: GCA_007258455.2. Classification (NCBI taxonomy): domain Eukaryota; kingdom Viridiplantae; phylum Streptophyta; class Pinopsida; order Cupressales; family Cupressaceae; genus Sequoia; species Sequoia sempervirens. Next base: position 22,624,209 of record VDFB02072274.1, read on the forward strand.
TTTATGTTCAAATTATATTTTTAATTTTTAAATTGTCTTAAGTTAAGACAATAAAAAAAAAACCTTTTCTAAACTAATTTTTTAATTTCCCTATCATTCATTCACCAACTTCTCCCCCGCCCCGCCCCGCCCCCTCATTTCACATGCATTTTCCTTTTCCCTCCCATTTCCTTTTGTTAGTGCATCGAGCTAAATAAATGTCAAATCGTAATGGGGGTTTTTACTTTTTTCTATTAATTGTGATCGGTTTTTCACTCATTCTTGCAACATACGCGGGGTGAATATTGAATAATGTGGTTCTCAGGAAGACTGGGGCAACGGTTGATTCGGTGGATATTGCTCCAAATCCACAGAAGAAGTTGCAACCTTTAAAATTTCCACAATTTTTGGTAACTCCATAAGATTTAAAGTCTATTTTTTTTTAATGTGTTCTAGTTATCCTTTTATAATTTGGGTATTGGGATAGATAGCCTTATTATGTTATGGGTGAAATCTCTTCCTCAAAAATCAATGATGCTGCTTGAAAACTATTGAAAATTGTAGAATTTATCTTAGTTGTGTTTTCGAATCAAAATATTCTAATTGTCTTGTTTTAGAGGTTTTCTTTTAAGAATTTATTTCTTTGACATTTTAAAAAAAGAAAAAAAGCACCTGTATCGGTAATATATGCCATAACAGTATGGTCACATATTAATCCCCCGACTTCCCAAGACGGAGCCTTTGGTGTATGCAATGTCTTATAAGCTTATTGGCTTACAAACTGTGAGGCCAAAGCAGAGCATAACAATCCATTTTTGTGTGTGTCCTGCAACCTTGAGTCCATTTTATTCTTTGAGGCATTATGTCAAACAATTCACCTACCTAGTCTATGCGTCCTCATTCATGCTTCAATATCTGCGCGGGTAGAGTCGATGCTTTGATGGATGTCGATACCCTATTCCAAAGCTCCCATTTTGGCACAGGCAGAGTCAATGCTGGGAAGGGCTGTGGAATTTAGACTTACACCTACCAATTGCATTTGCTTGAAAATTTCTGAAGCCTTTTCAACAAATCCATTTTGTGTATATGCTGCAATCATAGCATTCCATGAAATCACATATATTTGGGGAATTTTGTCAAACAATTCACGTGCTTTGTCTATGCTTCCACATTTTGCATGCATGTATACTGATAATTTTGTGGGGAATTGACTTTACAAATGCCAAGTGCATTTTCCTAACCTGTGCATACAACTATTTTGCACATATCCTGTAATCGATGCAGTTCACCCTTTGAGGCATTCTGTCAAACAGTTCACGCGCTTGGTCTATGCTTCAAAATGGTGTGCCCTTGAGATTTTGCTAGCAATAGGTTCTGGCAGTTGAAACTCCTATAACTGTTTAGGCACAATTTATATGACAGGAGCTGGTAAGTCTGATCTAAACCAGGGCTTCTAGATTTTCCTTTGGAATTTGAGCACAGGATGACTGTATAAGATACATTCAATTGCTACTTTTGCTTGGTAATTGTTCTTGAATAATTTTTAAAATAAATATATTCATCTTTGTCTTTGAAAGAGCATTGATCCAATTTGTTGCGTTTATCTTTGAACAGGAATAATTTATCAAACATGTTCCATGACACACAAGAAATATATAGTTGACACGAAATACTGTCAAAGCGGGAAAAGTGTGATCTTTCCAAAAATATAATGCTCACATTATTAACTATGGCAAATGATATGATTTTGAAGTTCAAAATGAGAATTTAGTTTCCACTCTTCAGATTATAAACTAGTGTTTGTCTTGTGCTCTCTACCTCTGGTGCTTGAGAATTCTGCACCTTTAAGGACATTTTAAAGCTATCTTATTCTTGTAAGCATTTAGTAGCTCCTTCCATTGTCTATGGCGTTGCCATCAGATTGTTAAACTATTTAACTTAAAAGTAGTTGTAAGCATCAACATGGCGTGCAATACATTTTCATTTTTTAATAAGGTCGGTTATTCATAAATCTCTTTCTCCATTGTCATTGCCCCATGTCATAATCAATATGTCTAGATGTTCGATGATCAAATGAAAATGTATGCTCCTATCAAGATGTAATCCAACTATTGATAAACATAATCCATGATCCAACCAAAAACATCTTATGGAGATTTGTCAATTTATCTACAGTTTGCATTTACATGGTACAATCAAACCAGATCGGACTCCATTCCAATTCAACTGATAATTCAAGCACCAAACAAAGACGTATAAACCTTATGTTGAATTATTGGCCGTGCTCTCCATATTACAAATCCATGGAGTTTGCACCCAAATGAGCTGAATCTTTAAGATTCCAAAGTTGTATCATCCACTTTGCTGTCTCCACATCCTTCTTTACTCTCCTTGCTTTGGGCATAAGCTTGCTGCAGATTGAACTTAATAGTATTAATCAAAGTTTCACTGCATTTTGCCTGATATTGCCATGCATTTACTTCCAAACTCAATTGCTTCATCTTCTCTTCTAGTTCTGCATTTTTCTTATTTGTGTTTGCCACCTCTATATCCTTTTCCTTAAGCTTTTTAGATGCTGCTTCCTGAACACATGTCAAGATATGCATCTGAAACCTCTGTCTCTTCTCCTCCACAGCTTCCCTGAATCACTCCCCCTACACAAAGAGATAAAACAAAAAACATAAAGCAACCTTGAGAACAAAAATTAGAAAAGGAAAGGAGATCAATTAAGGAACTGATGTCCACAAAATAGACATGCAAAGCGACAATCAGAGAAAAACAAGAATCTAAATCTTAATCATATTATATGAAGATTCATCATTTTGGGTATCCTTGTTGACTGCCCATTAAAAACTACACAAGCAAATTGTTTTCAGTTGTGGAAACAATTTTTTCGAAACAAATCTCCTTTGGAAGTTAAAAATATCTGCTCAAAAGCCTTAAAGCAGATGACCCTTTGAATAGACAGTTCTTAGGAAGAAGATCCTTCCTTGTCAATTGAAAAGTTGGCAGTTTTAAGGGCACTGAAAGCATCGAGTAGCTTAGTGTAATGACCACTGAGCATTTTTAAGACTGCAATTATAGTGAATAAAATACGGTGAAATAGTTAAAGAACATAGGTTAAGATTCATCATTTTGGGTCTCCTTGTTGGAGTTTCATGCACCATTTATGCTGCTATCGTAGGTGGTTCCCGAGACAAAGGTTGTGACTGGAGATGCCAGGGATGTCTTCTGCAATGCCATGAAGGACTACAACGCTGATATGCTAGTGTTGGGGTGTCGTGGAAATTGACCTATTAAGAGGTATTACTGCAAGCCAGTTTTCTAGATTTACTGTTCACTCTGCAAAATAGTTGTACTTGTCCTTTGCTATTTCAATTGTCTATTCGACTTCTACTAATATAAAAATCCATGAGTTATTATGAGTTTGGTTAATGATTTGAATCTCATAATTTATAGGTTACTTTTTGGCAGTGTGAGTGACCATTGTGTTCGACATACACAGTTCCTTCTTGTTGTTGTCAAGAACCAGAAAAGCAGAGCTAAGTGATAATACTATGTTTGAATTTATCTTCTAGTAAGTCATGGTCCAGCTTGTAGGTGTTCTAATTGGGCATTTATCACTTGTCAGCTGGTATGTAGTGAAAAATTAAAACATTATCATTATTCATATATTCCAGCTTTGGTTACAGTTGTAGCTTTAAAGTTGATTTGACAAATTTCATGTCTGCATCCAGATTTTGTTTTGAAGATTGTAGGGTTTCTTTCTGTTTATGGATGGTTATGATTCTTCATTCTCAATCATTTATAAAATTTAGGGTCTCAGTTTGCTTTAATTTAGGATTTTAGTAAATGAGATGGAAAAGAGTGGTCCTTTATTCAAACTATTGTTATATGATCTTGATTTGGAAATTTATTGTCTTCCAAGTGGATTTCATGCCTGAAACACATCATGATAGCTATTCCTTCTTAGTCATGGTTACTTAGATATTCATTTTACTGAAATAATTTAATAATTGTCTTCCAGATCCCACCAAATAGAGCTGGCCTAATTGTGTATAGAGCCCATCCTTTTTGGGAGCAGAAATATTGCCCTGAACATGAACGCGATGACACACCTCGCTGTTGTAGTTGTTACCGCATGGAGGTGAGGAAGCATTATATACTCAGTGCCATAGTTGTCTCTTTTGTTACTGAAATCTACATTTATTTAGTGAAATATTTTACAAGATTCAAATGGTTGATTTTATACTTTGTTTCATATACTTAGGAATGAGTGATGTAGAATTCATCGTTTCTTCTAGTTACAAGAGATTCTTTTTATTATAAAATTCATCAATGGTTACTACTACAAGAGATTTCTCTAATCATGAACTCATCAGTATCTTATATCTCATAACAATGTAGTCTTTTTCACATTCAAATTTCTTAATATAGTAATGGATTATAATGGAGCACATTGATAGAAATTCAAATAGTCAGCAGTTGATTAGATTAGAATGTTATATCTCATAGCAATGCAGTCTTTTTCACATTCAAATTTCTTAATATAGTAATGGATTATAATGGAGCACATTGATAGAAATTCAAATAGCCAGCTGTTGATTGGATTAGAATGAAAAAATATTAGGCTAGTAAATCAAATTACAAATAGCTATTGCGATGAAAATCTAGTTAGGCTTGTGTTTTAGAGTGGATTGTTGTGAAAAGTTATGTTTGAAACATTTATAGATTTTCATTAAGATGGATAGTTTATGGTTTAGTAAAAGGAAATAACATAACTAAGAGTTTTGTTGAACTTAGGGTTGTGTTGAAAACCTTGTTAGTTCCTTGTATAGCATTGAGATTTTAAGATGATTAAAATCCACATTTTCCCATTTTTAAACAGTAGAAGATATTTTAGAGTTCCAAAGGTAATAGACATGAACTGCCTTTTTATATAGTATATTTATGAGAGCAATCTGATTTTACAAAGGCTCGGGATTTGTGAATGTGGACCTCTTTGGCAGCCAGCTAACCTGATTTAGTCAATTTTGGAACTTTTTTTGTGCCGATCCTGAAAGTTTTTCTTTGGGGTGTTTTCTTTCAAATCATTGACATATTTCATAGTACAAAAATTGGATTAGAATGCTATCTTAAAAACACTTTTATACTCTGATTGTAATTAAGTTTTGGCTCCCTATTGATAGCTTGGATCAGACTTTTGTTACTAAATATTCTACTTAGAGTTTGATTAGAGTATTATCTTGAAAGAACAATGGATTGTTCATTGTAACTTATAAATGCTTTAATTTATATTTCATTAGCATCTTGATTTTTCTTGCTTTGTTTGGCTTTTTGAGCAGTATGGGCCCATTGTTGACATTGATCTTAAAGTTACTCCTCGGCCTCCTGGTTATTGTTTCATAGAGGTATGCCAATCATCTCACTTTTGAACATTCTACTTTTTCCATTTCTTACCGTGGGTATCAAATTTGGACAATGTTTCACTTATTATGGTGGTTTCTTCAAATAGGATGTTCCTATTTGATATTAGTTTGGTTTCTCCAGCCATTTTGAAAAATAGTTTTCATGTAGATAATTACTGCATATTATCTGTGTTATTGTAGTTTGAGGATGCTTGAGATGCATAGGATGCAATTTGTGGTCGTGATGGATATAATTTTGGTGGTCATAGATTAAGGGTGAGAAGGAACATAACAAATGCAGTGACAATTACTTACAGACTTTTTATTTTAATTTGCGATAACAGCCTGAGTACTCTATTTCCTCTTTCACTCTATACAATCAGTATGTGTATGTGTGTTGAATTTATTTTTTTGTATGTAGGTTGAACTGGCCCATGGAGGTCGAGGACTGCTTTCATCAAGAGATCACTACAATGGCTACAGTGCTAGTGGTGGTCGTGGTGGCAGTATTAAGCGATCTGAATTTTGTGGTATGTTGGTAATTTATTATATTGTTTTAGATGTCTTTATATTTTGAAATCTAGACATGGCTTGTATGTTGGGGGAACCTTATCAGCTCAAAAAAATATAAATAGTTGTCTTTTATTTATTAATAGGTGGAATGAGCGTTGCAAAAGGTCTGTCACCCCTAAAAGGGGCATTAATGGCCACAAACACTACAAATAAGCTACTAATGGAAAAATATGCAGAATTAAAGCCAAAATGGAGCTCAACTGTTCGGTCTAATAGCATTTTCTATCATTTCTTAATGGTTTTTTTTTTTAACATATCCATACATTCTTCTATCAGCCTGTTTAGCTGGGAATAACTTGTTCCACCAACCTCAAAACTTTTCTATCAACTAATTATTACCAAAATTGTACCGTCCATCCATAAATGTTGATATTTTACATAGAAAATGGAGTGCAAACCGTTAACCCTTAAGTTTATCATATTAGATCAAACATCTACAAACAACTACAAAAAACACTTGTACCATAGACCAGATACTTAGAACTATTATTAACAAAATGGGGTCTCTCCAGCCGTTTCCAATTTCTTGTGATGGTTAAAGTTGATTCCTATGTAATGCTAAGATTTCAACCTAACACACGCTAGATAATACTAAGAATCAGAAAGTATTTTTATTGTTTTCAACAGATAATCAGAATTTTTCTTAACCTTTTCTAAATGTACATTTGTGCAATTAAACTATGTTTATCCCTTAAGCAAAAGTATAGAGTTGACATCAAAAAATAAGAAAAACTAAAAACAGAGAAACAAAATATGAAGATAAACCATAGTACAACAAACCTGGATTTACAAAGAGTTTGGGGAGTAATTTTGGAAGAAGTTCAGTTCAGACACTAACGAGCTAGCATTGTCGTCCATAAAGTGCACTATGGTCCTCTAGTTGTGCCATTGTTCAAAATCAACAAAAGAATCAAGGAGTTGTACATGTATGCCAAATTTTCTACACACAGAGGATGAACACACAAAACAAAACACACAAGATATCCAAAAAAATACCTGGAATAATGGTAATATGTTTTAAACTAGATTTAACTTAAATGAAATACCAGAATGGCGAACTAAGGTTTAGATAATGCAAAAAAACAGTGTGAGAGTCTTCAAGAGATACCTATAACTAGGATAGAGGGAGAAGGTTTGATTGCTTGGGAGCTTGTCAAACTGATCAAGCCCCAAATATGGTCTTTTGATCTCCATGAGCAGCCATATAGAAAAAGTATTGGAATGAAAATGGATATAGTGTGCTCTTAAACTTCTAAGTGCTTCTAGAATTCTGAAAGGCAACAATATGGTAATAGTCTATTTATATCAATAACCCTGGTCTGCAGAGCTACTAATATCCTAGTGTGTATGGTAAATGGAAAATAGTAGGAGGTGAAAACTCCAAAGTGCCAACAACAAGAAGTATGAGAAAACAATGGTACACAAGAATGCTTGAAATTCTTTCTCAAGAGAATGGAGAGAGCGAGAATGACAATAAGGACAATGACAATGGTATTACTAGTATCTAGAAGACATGTTATGAAAAATTGTTAAAATTAGAATGAATATGAGGGGCTTGAATCACAAGAGGGTAAAGAAATAACAATGCAACATCACCTAGCTCAAGAGAGATGTGATGAAATGCCTCTTTGATTGGTGAATAGAAGCTACACTTGTTGTGAAGAGCAGTCTTCTAGTGAAATGCTCTAGCACTAAGAAATGAAGCTTGTCATATGAAAATCCTGCAACTAGAAGAGAATTCAAACATGCATGAGAGAATGTGGAGAGAGTGGGAGAGAAGTTCAAAGGTGACCAAAAAGCTATTCTTTGACAAAGGTGCTTGTGCAAAATCCATCCTATGGGTCATCAATGGCTACATGTGAAATTTAGAAGTTAAAACGTCAGTGTTTGGTTGGAAACAAGTATGACAATATTGTCACTGGATGGAAGCACTCCCACACAAAATTTTGTGCGCCAGTGTTAATGTCCAAGTACAACATGGTTAGAGATTTTAAAAACTAGAAATAAAATATTAAATAGAAACAAGGAACACATGAAAACACATAAGATTAACTTGGACATATAAAAAACAAAAAAAAAAGTTAGCACTAGGAGTAGGTTAAAGGTCAAGGTTGGGCTAAATGCATCCTAGAAACATGCCAAGGAGATAGACACTAAAATGAGGACAATTTGTAATGTCAAAATTGTAGGGCTTGTAATTTTTGACCTTACACTTGTTCATCCTTTGACTAGATAAAGGCAATAGTTTTTGGGCTTGCAAATATCGGAGGACAACCACCATCCTTCCCTAGTGAGGACACCACATGTTTAAGGATTGTTACTTGTGGCTCCTTAGATTGTGTTACTTTCTTGAAAAATAGAGAAACACGTGACTCTAAGATTGCCAATTCCTTTAAGACTTTATATTTCTCCATCACCTAGGGTAGGAAAAACCATGGTACTAGATAAACCCATTACACTCATTATGCAACACATGGGTAGTGAGTGGGATCCTCATAATCTTGTTGTAGAGCTTCTAGGTATAGTTGGTTGTAACTTCAATTGTGGTATTAGGTCAACCTCTTCCCTCTAGGGCTCGTCTTTTGTCAGTTGAGTACATTTTAGGGTATAATCTTCTTGCCAACTAGAACCTTTTTTACTATCTAATCATACACTTCATGATCCTAACTAGGGTCACCAATTTCATTTGAATATCATCCTCGGCCGAGGTTCAAATGCATTTCACCCATGTTAGTATCATTGCTCTCTCCTAACATACTTCCAATCATGGCCAATTTGAAAAGAATGTCCAAGCTTCTTATTCGATATTGTACCTCCACATAGAGACCCCTTTATGCCACCTTTCATGATGTTAGTTTCTTCCTTTTGTGGTGAAGGTTCAGCCGATGCCTTATCTTCCTTAGAATGATGCTGAGATGTCTGAATTTTGAAGTGGTGAGGAGACTTCTTTATCTCTATTTCGTTGAGCTTTCTATCATTTTATAAATAGATCACGAAGTGTGATCTGAAATGTTTACATTAAAAATTTTCATGCAATTAAATTAAGAAACAACAGAAGATGTCTTTATTTTTTATTAGGAATTTTGGTAACGAGGTCAATGATTCCTCCTCTGTGATTAAGGCTCATTTTGAAGTTGGTTAAATGAAAAAAACTGAGAACTTGATCTAAAGGTTTCCTGAGAAAAATGCATTCAATGTTTGTTTGGTATGTTGGATGGGCCTGGGGGACGAGGAAACGGGGGGATGGGGAAACATGTTTCGGAGATGGGGGGACAAAGGGCCTAAGTTTGGGGACTGCGGGGAGACGGCAGGGGTACGGCGGCGGCGGGGTGGCGGGGTGGCGGGGTGGTGGTGTTGATATAGTTATACATATACTTATAGTACTTGAAAAACTAGTTTTGAAAAGATGTATAATAGTATAATAGTACAAGAATTACATTTCAAATGAAACTATAGAAAATTACTCAAATTAGTAAAATTATAACATAGCAAATTTTGAAATACTAAATCTAAATATGAAGATATCTTGAATGCTAATTGCTAAATAAAATTTGACAAATGAAATTGTTAAATTGGAGATTTCTATTATATTGAAAATATGAATATCTGATGTCATATGAGATATCACAAAGTCTATAAAGATGATTATACGATTCATCATTACAATGAGTAGCAAATTCCAAATGGAAAATAGTAAAACAATAAACTAAATAGTAAATACATATACTAATAGCAAAATGTCAAAACTCAAAATGTAGTAAATACAAGAAACTCTTGGGCGTCTCCCAAGGAGACTTGGAGACTTGGAGACTTGGAGACGTCTCCCAAGGAAACTTGGAGATGTCTCAACATCTCCAAGTCTCCTTGGGAGATGTGGAGACATTTCCCCGTCTCCGGCAGTGCACTGGTGGTAGTGGCGGGACGGCGGGAAACGTCAAGTACCCGTCCCCGAAACGTCCCTGTTTTTGAAACGCGGCCAAATAGGGGGGGAAACGCGTTTCCATGGAACACTGTTTCAAATAAATGTTGGTATCTCAGCTGTTTATAATGCATCTACTTGTTACAGCTTGAAAGTAAGAATGAGGGAGCATCAACATATGTGGACACAAGAAGCTGCTTTAAAAAGACTAAAAGCCAAGGTTCATTTCTAAAGTCTTTGATCCATTGATTGTTTTTTGGAAAGGAAAATGAGGTTAAATGTCAGACCCTCTCCCCCAACCAATAAAGATAAAGCTTTACAATGTGACAATTAGGAAGTAGCTCAAATGGCAGAGTCAATAGCTTTAAAATGCAATGCCCATCAACTAGGAAAAGGCTTGGTAGAATTCTACAAGATTTGGACTCTAAATAAACTACTTAATATTGATAAGTAACTGCCATCCTTTACAGTGATAAACTATTATTTTGTTTGTATGTATTTTGTGAAGAGAAATAATAGTAATACCAATGATCTTGTGCAAGAGAAGTAATGCTAACAGATTCTTAAATGCAATACAAACAAAATAATAGCACAATCATAATATAACACAATTATTTATCCTAGGAAACTATTTCAAGAAAAATACTAGCAAAAACAACACTCATAGAATTAACTCAACTTTTCACAATACAATAAGTCTATTAAGATATTTCTTAGCTTGTTTCTAACCCTGATCCCTGTTTGAGTATTTATAGGCTCATCACCATAGAAATTCACCAAGCAGTATTAAAAACAATAGGTATAAACCATTGGCCCTACTGGGTATGATGGGGTGTAGAACATGTAAAGTATACAACACAATTAACATTTTGGTCAGTTGTGTAATGAGCCCGCAAAATATGGTCTCTGTGGGTGTGAACATGAAAACCTAGTTGTGAAGTAGTGAATTGCTATGCTAGTATGTTGTACAAATTTATAAGGTTTTAGAAAGTGCTTAATATATAGCCATCTAATGCCCTATCTCTTTCATTATATTGATTTGTTTGTAGTAATTTTTGAAAACTTTCACCAGTGGATTTCTGTATGCAACAATATGTCTAGTAGTGTTTTACTTGAAGATGGTTTTAATTACATGCTTAGGAGTTATTGTACATTTTGTTGCAACTGAAGAGTTGTTGTTTGTTTTCTGGGGTTTGCCCATTCAATTATTGGGATGAAATGTAGTACTTTAATCATTTTTCTGTCAGGAAGAAAGTCTCAAGGATCCTTGAATATGGTAGTGATCATTACATGTCTGAGCAAAAAACAGACAATCATCTCATGGCTGATCTTGTAGGTTACTTGTGCGACAGTTTTTTAATCTGACACTTGAGGAATATCTTGGAGGGGAATGTGTCTATGCATTGAGTGACTTTTATAATCCGACACAAGGAAGAATTTGGAGTGGAATGCATCTCATCCATTCAAGTAACAGTTTTTTTATTTCTATTCTTGATTTATTGACAGACCACATTCTCATTGTTGTCGAGGTTCTCTTTTATGTTTTGGTTTAAATTTCCTAAGCTTTCCTTTGCTTAGTAATAAGTATCTTTCAACCATAGAACACTTCATTAATATCTTAGTGTTCCTTCTAGATCCATCTAGTAACTCTCAACTTCAACTCTTTCCAATCACCCCCAGAAAGGAACAGTGCCATGTTCCTTTGGATGATTAATCCATCATGGTTGTCCCGAACTTTACAATGACTGTCCTGAATACTCCTAGGCACTCCTTGCCATATTAGTTTCCTGCCATTTTCTCCAACTTCAAGACTATATCTAAAATTTCTAGCTTCATTATCTTCTCCCATAAACCGAAGGAATGCCATATACACTAGTGCTACACCTAACTGAAATGCTTCAAAATGAAGATAGAAGTATGATGTATACCTGTTGAAGACCTGCAGTACGTTATATAAAAACCTCAATCATTCCATGGCATATCCAAAGCACTAGTGAATCACTCAATTATCTTCAAAATATATAGAAATTTGTATAAAAAATAACAACATTGGCACAAAACTAAGGCATAGGGAGATAAATGAAATTAGAAAATGAAAGCACAAGCCTAGTATACTCACTGTCAACATCCAGGTTGCATTTTCAACTTCAAGTGGATCGAGTTTTACATAATGGTGGTTAAAAGTGCTACCATTGTGCATATCGACTTTATGATCATCCCTTAGATGCGCCACAAGTGTCTGTATATCCCCTGTGATAGAACACTCTGACCCTGCATAAGGGAAATTGTATGGCTGAAATGTACATTGTGCCTCATGTTTAAGCTTATTATAATATGGGAAAATATCCGGACATCCCATACTATGATACTTGCATGGTAGGTCAAGAGATGATGTAACCTTTTCCAATGCTAGTCATCTTATATTTCCAAGCTCCTATCTCCAAGTAGGGCACTTGTTATTCACTCTTGACTTACAGTTGGAGCAGAGGGTATGACCATTAGGACACTGCATTAACATGATAATTTACCAGCAATCAGAATTAGTGTACCAATAGCATTTCAGAACTATAAAAGGATAATATGATTTGTGTTGGCTAGAAAAATTCACTTCAAATTTTGAATGTAAGACTATAAAAAGAATATTAATAATAATAATTTAAATTTCTAAATACTAAATAGCTCAGTTTCCTTGTCTGCAAATAAAAATGTAATATGTAACTTTTGTTCATAATAGACCAAGCTCCTAGACTTTAATATAACATCAGAGTTTTGACTCATTATCGTGTAGCTTATATGTGAGAAACTGGTGTTATTTTACTTCTAATTGAAGGTTCTTGATTGTCGAATTCATTAATTTAGAAAACCACTGCCCATTTCCATCAAAAACATGTTGTGTATAATCTCTCATATTAGGCTTAATGGATTGTAGAGGGAAGAATTATATTTCATATTTTCCTTTAGTCTACAATCCAGTGTCATCTCTTTTGTGTTATTTTGTCATGATATTAGTCTGGAATTCCTCTCTTGTTGTGTGGTAACTTCTCTTTAGGTTATATTAGAATGGGAGAAGGCCAGGTATCATTTATTATTGTTGGATAGGAAGTGTTCTTAATTTACTAATTAATGTTGTGTAGAGGCTGCTAGGTGCTTAGGTTTGGCTATTAATCTCTTCATGGAGATAGGAATATTGTCGATGGTTGCAAAACACTGCAAGGTAATTCAATGTTTGAACTGGGTGTGGGATGACCTAATCTTTTGAGGTTGTCAAAGTTTGACTTTGAACTAGTTTAAGGATTTTGATTCTTATAATAATATGTTTGATATGTTGTTAAGACTACAAATATCTTGGTTGGATGTAATGTATATAGGCATTCATTGTAGAAGTTGTATGGTTATTTTGTGAATATCTTTATGATGATTGGGTTATGAGTAAATTTACCTATTTGTTTTAGATAGGGATTTTTATTGAAATTCAAAATATTGTTTTCTACAAGAAATCGGTGAAATATATGAAGCTAAAGAAAAATTGGAACTTGCTTTGGAATATTTTGAGCGCGCTGCAAAGCTCTATTGAGGTGAAGAAGTTACTAGTACACCTAACCAGTGCCAACTTAAAGTTGCACAGTTTGCAGCCCACCTTGAGCAGTAAGTTAATATGAAAGAAAATATTTGTAAAAGTTTTTTGGGATAACATATTTTCACTTTTGGGCTATCAAATGACCACAGTGCAATGGCTACATATAATTGGATATTTTTTGGGGGTTTGATTTACAAATTTATTATTTTCAGTTCATGTGTAGAGACTTGTGGATTTGTGGTTCTTTAAATGAATGATGCAAATGGATTTACTTGTTAAATCTAATATTGTTTTTCTAAAAGGAAGTTTTTATTTCACCCTGTTGATTATCTTAAAGGAAGAATTTAGCTCTTTCCAGAATCGTATCAAAATCTTGAAAGGTTGTGCTATGCTCAAGACGATTTGGAAATCCTATCATTCATCAATAACAAAGTATAGGATTTAGTGGATTGTTACAATGAAAGGTTATCATCCTTTGAGAGGACCAAAAACAAGCATGCAAGAAGAAGAAATTTCCCACTTTGAAGCAGAATTGTCCAGTCTAGACAATTGAGTCAACTCTTTGTCAAGCTACCTTGCCATGCTCGAAAGAGTTATGCCGGTAGTTGGGTATATTCCACTGGCTTTTAGGAAAATATTAACATATTCTCTTTCCTAGAAAGTAATCATTTTCTCACACCATGTTATAATGTATGTGTTGCTCATGATTGTACAAACAATTTTATAAACTATAAATAAAAAAATACTTATTGGCATTAACTTTATGAATTCGGATTATGGCACATTTTTTTCTTTGTTTTTTATGAACATTATGCTTTGCGTATTCAACCCAACTTCAAAATCATTGATAATTTCTATTATAATTTTTCCATCACGTTTGGAAAAAAAAAAAAAAAATCCAACAAAAGGAAGATGACGAGAATTTGAAAACATTGAATGTTGAAAACCACACTAAAAAAATATTTAAAATAAATTATTTATTTTTTTAATACATTTTTACATATTGCCTTTAGAGAGACAATGTCTTTAATCCCAACTATTGTCTCTAAAGAGACAAAAGTGAAATTGTCTCTAAAGAGACAAAAATGCTTCTATTCCATATTGTTTTTACAAAGACAATTTTTTAAGACAATAATTTGAGACACTCGCTTAAAGACAATATTTATGACAATACACAAAAAAAAAAATTGTCTCAAATTAAGACAATTTATTAAAAAATTGTCTTAAACCGCCCTTCTATGTAGTAGTGAGAATAAGGAGGTGGATCAAAGAAAAGTGAATTTTGAAGCCTGAAGGACTAGTTATTAGACATCAGCAATGACAACAATGGTCAATGAAGCTAGTTGATCAAGTCAAGCTTTGGATGCTCCTAATGCTACCTTTTCTATGCATAAAATCAAAAACCCAAAATAATTTACAAAATGAGGCCAATATGCCTCCCAAATGGTTATTATAAGACTCTTAGTCTATTACCAAGTGCTGGCATTGAAGCTTGAAAACGATTATACTAGAAATTGTACAACAAGAACAGTATTTTATGGATGGAAAGAAAATTGTTGCTTGTAATATTTTAGCTCAAGATAGCAACCTGTTTTTGCAAGGAAGAGTTGCAACATTAGTTTGACATTTCTAAAACGGATGATAAGGAGAATTGGGAACTTTAGCAAAGCTACTCTCTTGGGCTTTGTAAATATCAAATCAATTGAATCAAAAGGATGGATTTCCTCATACATAATTTTGTTGAACAGTCTATGAGCTTCTCCAAACATTCTAGAATTGAACGATGTTGACCTTTCTCACCTAGATTGTTTGTATCAATGCTAAGGAATTTGGAAAGGTAAATATCAACAACAAATGAAGATAGCATCTCATCAGAATAAAGATTGTTCTGACTAATGGAAATGCAGCTCACCTGCAACTATTCAAAAATACTTTCTTTTCTCAAAAGTACTCACCATTATATTTTCACCCAATGGTGAAATATATGCTCATGCAAAATAAGTTGCGAGAAAAGAGGATAAATTGGTAACCATGTTGTAGGAGTATGATCTTGAAATACAACCAATGAACACATTGAAAGAATAGAAATTGATAAAAAGAAAAAGCATATTTGAAGTCATTCCTCATTTGGTTGGCCAAGAGCATACTATACAAGATAACACTATAGATGATTAGTATAGGGATATAGTGTCTACTAAGTTGAAGCAAAGGTGTTCTAACCATATGAATCCAAATCGAATGAGATATATTATGGATGAAGTGTGTTAAATTTATGATCAAATTAGGAACCTTATATAGGAGAGATCATAAGTGAACCTATTTGAGATGTTAAATAAATAAGAATGAAACCCTACCAAATGACTCAATATTCTGCACAAGCCTCCTCAACTTGGGACACAAAACTACAACAGTAATGGTAGATTCTTCCCCATATCTGCAGTTGATGTACAAAGTCCAACACAAGAAATGTAAAAGTCAAATTTTGATTTAATCTATTTAATCAATGGTCTGAGTTCCTACCTTTTAACTATTAATCCAATATCTTTGTTGAACCTGTAAGCTAAAACCTTCAATCTGTAACTTGAATGCTCTTTCAAATCCTTGCTTAAATTCTTCAATGCTAATGATTGGATCTGTGTAATTGTGTCTAATTTCTAGAGTTTCTAATGCTTTTTTTCTTGTCAATCTTAAATTTCATGCACTTTTTCTAATTTTGTTTTCTCCCCAAGGGAAAAATAATAATGATTTTAATTGCTATTTCTTTCGTTTAAAATTTGCAAAAATCGAGATTGGTTTGGGTTCGCCTCACTCTCCCAAAAATCTACTTTGGTAGGGTTTTGTTTTGTAAAGGGAGCTTGCAGTTATGGATAGGATATGTGTTTTGTAAACATGATTGTGTACCTTTGTAAAAAGGCACTCTAGACTTTTTCGATGGTTGTAGAGTGTTCTGCTACTCATAATCATTGGTCTTCTTTATGTACCCCTTCCATGGAAATCGAAGGATGCACTTTTCTATCTCTTGGCTAGATTTGAGTTCCTGGCGATCAATCTTTTGGGAGAGGCCATATGATATGTATGGTTTACTGCATTACAATGGACAATTTTACTGTCATATATTTGTTATCCAAATTATGACATTGCTATATATTAAACTTTTGTCCTATACTTTTGAATAACTTATATAAGAGAATAGTCAGATTGACTGATATGGCTTTCTTGATCTATGACACAACGATTCTTTGGAACAAATAAGAGGACTCAAATGATTTACATTAGAGCTTTAGAGCGTTTTTTATGTGAAAAATTGACCTGTTGTTTTAATGAAGGATAGTATTCCATGTTAGTATCCCATGTTAAATTTTATTTTAGTTGGAGGAAGAAGTTTTCTCTGGGGAGCTTTGTGAGGTGGTTAAATGTGTATGCAGCCTTCTATCAGATGGATTTTGGAGGTTTGTGCTTATGTTTTAGGAATGCCTTTTTATGGAATTCTCATGGTTAGCAATTTTATACTGTTCTATATAACTGAGGCATACTCTTGGAGCTATAAACAAAAACATCCTTCTAATAGATCATTTCTCTACAAAAGAAATAATATAGTAAGCAAATACAAGTGACTAAACTGTTCCATTTTGACAGCAGTAGCAGAACGCTTGTACAAGGTTAGTTAAAGTGAAAAAGAGTTAATTTTTATGTCCACAAATAAGAGGTGAACGAGACTGTTGTAAAAGTACTGATATACTAGAATAGATAAGACAGAGCTCAAAATATTTCTAACAAGAAAGTGTTCAAGCACAATAAGCCAAAATACTAAGTAGTAAAGCTGAAAACTACAAGCTACAAACAATCTTGCACCACCAACTGTAATAGAAACATGTCAATATGGAGAAACAAAGTACAGTTGGGGTTGAAAGAAGCCACTGACTACATTGATTTTGTAGTCACATAGGACACCCGAACTCAATTCTTTTCTTCCTTCATTCTAGGGAATTTAGCTAGTATTTGCTCCAATTTTCAAAAGATCTCGGCAAATTCTGCCGACTTGGGAAGCTCCATGGTATAGTCTTGTCCTGCAGACCTCGCCGCGTAGGTTTCCTCTACTGCGTCATGGTGCAAAGCCTCAAATTGTGCATTCAAGCTCTCCAGAGCAGTGTTGAGAGACTTCTCTAGAGCACAACGTTTGCAGTTGCACTTGAAACCCCAAAGCCCACACATGGCTTCTGGCTGCGGTTGGGGAAGCAGAGCATCGAAGTAAGTGATGGTGATGGCACTATAGTGGAAAAATTATCTCCTCATCGCATGAGCTTTGCTCCATACCAAACAAACTAGTATGAAAAAATATACAAACAAAACTAAAAGCAATACATTGTATAAAAAGGGTATAGAGAAGTGCTTAACAGGGGGAAACACATTTAGGGTTTCCTCGACCAATTTAGGGTTTGGGAATTGTTCTAAAATGGTAGATCATGGACAATGGAGATGAATGCACATACTGGGCAGATGCAAGCACATGACAAGGGGTTGGTGCTGCTTCAATCCGAAACAATCCGAGGTGTCAGTGCTCCTTCGACGTGTGTCCTGTTTTTCGGGTATCTTTTCCAGCGTCAAACAATTTTGCGGCGTGAGACAACTTCTTGGCTGGAAGCTCACGCAAAATATAGCCTATGAGCTAAAAAATTGATGTAACCTAATTAATTTGTTGACTCCATGTCTAAAATAAAGAGTGGTGGTTAAATTGTCATGTTTCCCACTAAACCCAAATAACATATTTAAAATTTATATTTACTAAATAGTCTTTTTAATTTTGAAACTCCTCTTATAGATGTTTAACTATCATGTTTTCAAATTTATAGAGAAACCTTATGTCTTGATTAGAAATTTTAATCAAACCTAGAATCCTCTAAAATAAAAATATTTAGTTAAGTTGATTTATAGGGAAATCGTAGGTATGTCTTAAGTAGCTCATTGGACTAATACTCGGCCATTCCCAAATGATCTTGTTTCAGACTATCTTATGCCTCTTCACATTTCAAATAGGATACTCTATGAATATGATACTATTTGA
Organism: Sequoia sempervirens; assembly: GCA_007258455.2. NCBI lineage: Eukaryota > Viridiplantae > Streptophyta > Pinopsida > Cupressales > Cupressaceae > Sequoia > Sequoia sempervirens. The sequence continues at coordinate 22,642,727 of VDFB02072274.1, forward strand.
GAGTTTGATTCTTTGGAGTACTTTGAATCTTTAGATGAGGATTCAATAAGGTTTCTTCAAATTCTCCTTCTCCATCAAAGATAGTTCTCGATCCTTCACCTTCATTGATTCCTTGTGTAGAGTCATTGATTGAGGCTCTCATCATTCATGTTCAATAAAACCATTCATCTTTTGTTGCTTCATCAAAGTTTAGAGTTTCTTTGAAATATTCTAGTGATTCTTTAAAGCACGTAAATCATAGTCTTTCGAATATTCCTTGTGGGTTAATTTCTTGATATGTATTTCAAACTTGTTTGTGGAGTCTTACATTTCAGATTTGGAGGACACATTTGAGGGGTTATCTCTCCTATTTGATGATAGTCATTGCACTACTGATGGAACATCATCATTATTCTTTAATATTGTTCATCAATTTCCATATAGTCTTAGTTGTCACCTTCTTCTTTGATAGGGCATGTACAGGTAATTTAATTGTGGCATCATCATCTACCATGGACAAGGAGATGCGTGAGAAAATTTTAGAGGCATCATCATACATATCCATCTTCTTCCTGTCAATTCCTATCTAGAATGGGAAGTATTCATACATTTGTACTTGGTTTTGTTTCTTTTGAAAGGGAAAAAATAATTTGTCAACATTGGACCATGTTTTTTCTTCAGGAACTTACCATTTTTTCAAGAAATTATACATTGTGGGGGGCTACATAAGCTCTCTTTTTCCCTCTTGTGGGGGGGCTATCAATTGTATCTTTGTGATGGATATAGTCATTAGGGGTATTGATGAGTCCTCCATTCATCACTTGTAAGTGATTGTTTTCATGCGTTCTCTCTTTTAGATAGGAGTTTTCTCCCACTAGGTTTTTTCTTCTTTTCTTAGTTTGTGAGGGATCATTTATAAATGGGTACCTAATATGGCCTTGTATTGGTGACCCATCCTTGTATCGTTTGCATTGGTTTGTTCCTCCCTAAGTTGCACTTAAGGGGAGCTATTGGTGTGAATACAGTGTTTTACCTATCTAGTCCACTGGTAGGTCATGCTCACATGTTAAGTTTACTTAGGTCATAGGAATCCTTCTAGAAGTCTTAGTTGTCATTTAAATCTTATCTTATCTTTTATTATTTAATCCTTGAGTCCCAGGTCATTTAATATTAGGAAGTTAGTTGTCTCATGTTATAGGATTAAGACACATGTTATAGGATTAAGACGCATGTCATGATCTTGTCTAATCCTATCTCTCACCTTGCCTTTATAGGAAAGGCCATTGTACATTTGTATCATACCATATCAAGAAAGCTATTATCTTTCCATACTCTCTTGTGGAAGGTTTTTTTTGTTGCAGGTGATTTTGGGGTGTGACCTAATTTTTAGCTCTTATAAATTAGAGTTAATGATGAGCTTGACTTTGTCTTTTTCATTTATATTCAAATTTTGAAAATTAAAAACTAAAGAGTCTAAGAAATCATCCTAAACATATGCATTAGTTATATTTGTTTTTTTATTATGATGTGTGATAGTTTCTAGTCCAATTAAAGAATTGTTAGAAATGAAGGCAACTGCACTACAATATGGAAGTATAATTTAACTTACAAATCTAAAATCTAAATTATAGAATATCAATAGAGAAATGATTTAACAACAAAAAAACTAGCACAACTCAAGATTCATACACAACATAAAGATTTATGTGGAGAAAACCCTTTTGAGTCAAAAACTCCACCAAGAAAAGAGGACAAATCTGTATTATTCTTCAAAGAGATTACAATACATCTAATTTCCTTAATCTTGCATCCAATCTAGCAACATTTGTGTACCTATAAAACATCTCATAATTTTTTCATTTCATTCCCTTGATATATAGACAAGGTTAATATGGAAATACCACCACAAAATATTACTATAGGTTAAAACAAGGTTCTAAATACCATGGTAAAAATCCATATGATCCTTACATGTAAAATCTATATGACCCTTATGTGCAAAATCTATAAAACCCTTCCATGCTAAACAAAGTCTCTTACATGAATTCACACCCTCTTACAAGTTGTCATAAAAATTCCTAAAAAATAGGAGATGCTCTTACATGCATCATAGACTATTAATAGCTTATGCAAAGATTTTATTATGTGTTTCATAACCATTGCTCATGTCCAAAATGATCTCCCCTATTTGTAGCCCTTAGAGTTGTCATAAAATCTGTTATAATATCCTTAAAATAGGTTTTCCATGTTAGACCATTAATGGGCATCTTTTGATAATGAATAGCTTATTTTTCAAGGCATTGACATGGAAAAAGTGTCAAGTCAAAATTGCATGGCCCTTTTGATTGAGCACAAATATTTAATGATATAAATTTCAAATAATCATCGGAAAATATAAAATAATAATAAATAAATAACTTAGAATTGCTAAGGTTGCTCACAAGACACCTTAATTCCCAACAAGAATGACACTTGGAAACACAATCCATATAAGCATGTATGATATGAAATAATGGCAAGGGTTATAAATAATTCATTTGAATTTTAAAAATTTCTTATTATTTCAAGGTGAATAAATGAATTAAATCTATTATGAAATTTTTTCAATTCCTATCAACTAAAGACCTATTAATGGAAAGTTATCTTTATTGTTAGAATAGTCATAATCAAAGTATTTATTCAACAATTTGAACATACTTTCTTGAGAATTAGCATAAATTATAATTTTAACAGAGTCAAAGATTGAAGAAGGTTGTAAAGAATGACATTGGCTATGAAGGAAGATATGATGACCAAGATTCTAGATTACACATATTCATTGAAATATTCTCACAAGAACTTAGGGATTATTGTAGTTTATAATTTATTCATGATATATAGATAGAGTATAATAGTGATACAATAGCAATCCCAGGGAAATCTAGGGCATCCTAATTGCATAGAGTAGCTTAGAAGTTCAACATCTTCCTTTACAAAGATTTACTAATTGATACCTCTACTTATTGCACCATCAACCAAGGGTGCATTTATAATGTGATTAAGGAACATATAATTATCATAAGTGGTCTTGGATTTAAGGACATTTTCAATATTTGAGAGCCCATGTTGAGGTATGATGTGACCATTTCCAAGTAGTGGCTATAAGAGAATATGTCTTATGAATTGCTAAAAGAATGGGTGAATCCATAAATATATTTTTTTAAGGATGAAGAATGTCTCAAATTATACTATCCACAAATTTTTAGACCATATAAAGAAAGACATGATTCTTATGTGCAAGTTGTTTGTTATAAAATATTATGTACATTTTGATGCTATCTAGGTTCCCCTATTTCATATAATTTTAGAAAAAGAGGTGATATCAAACTATGAAGAGTTAATCTTATCTACTTTGAGGACACTATTTATACGCCAATATTTTAAAAACAAAATTAACGGGATAGTTGGCAGATCTTTCTAATTCAAAAAAAAAGATGTACTAGTATTATATAAGCTAATTTAAAGGAAAAACATAGATTTTAATTTTGACTTGCTCTTTCGAATAACCAAAGTAGAATTTTGTAACCAAGTTATCTAGAAGAGATTTGACAAACTACTTACTACTAGAAAAAAAAATCTAGTAAGTGTAAGTAAGTTTTGTTTAGAAGAATGACGAATATTTCATGAAAAATATGGCAGTTTGAGACTCTAACTTTAAATGATGAATTTATGAACTCCGTTGCATAAATTCTTACTGAAAAAGGAAAGTAATGTGCAACTAAATATAGAAAAATCATCTTACAAATTTACACAGTGTGAACCCCAATCCTAGACTTGCACAAACATAGCAAACAAACACATTATTAGATTCAAATGCAAGTTAGAACTAAGATTCCCCATGAAATTCATTAACAATGCTCAAAATAGGAGATAAAATGAAGAACACAACAAGAAAGCAATGAAATCCTAATTAAGCATGCAAACTCTCAATTCCATGGGGGAATTGATGCAAATTTGATATGGAAATTGGCCATTTCCCAACTCCTATGCAAGCTTGTGATGATTTGATGATGGTTGATCCATTAGATGATTGATTCAATAGAGCTCCATGAAGAAACCCGCAATAACCTAACTATAAACTTGATAAAATTGATGAAAATGGTGATGCTTGAAGATGAAATTGAGTATAATAAATTTGCTCAAATTGTGGATGATGAAAACAAAGATAACCTCTCTATTTATAGAGGAAAATGATGAGAGAAGAGACAAAAGGGATGAATGTGGGATAAAAACCCAACCAATAGGGAGAAGCCACTTGTCACCATGTGAGTGGACAAAGGTGGAGCACATTTTGGTCATTGTGTAATTAAGTGCAATTAGGTGTGTTGATGGGTGTTTTAGCACACTTTCTCAACACAGGCAATGCGTAGGTGCACTACCTCTCTTGAAAGGAAATCTCCAACAGCAAGTTGTTGAAAATCTCCCCAAGGTCTCTCGGGTGTCAGGTCATGACTTGCATGGAACTCCTTAGTTGATATTTGATGTGATTTTGCTAGTAATCATAGGACAAACTTATGTAGTTGGATGCGAGGCGGATCTTAAAATTTAAAGTTTTTGAGATGGGAGTTAAAGTTCAATTTACTGTAGGTTCGAACAACAATCTAAAACTTCGATGTTTTCTTCAAGTTTTGGCTTTACAATGTGCAATGAACCTTAGCATAGGTTGTTTTAAAAAAAAATGAAAAAGGAGCAGGGAAGAGGGAAGGTTCCTGGGTATGCAACTAACTGTGAACAATAATCATGGAGTACCTGCTATGGACAGCTTCCTTAAAACAAGATTTCACTTAACCAGAAATTTCATAGTCTCACAAAATTTGTGTTATCTTCTAAGGTCTGCAAATATTTCACCTTTCATTCACCATATACATGCATGAACAAAGATAAAAGTGTGGAGAAGCTTTGAATTCAAGCCCAGACTAACTTTACATAGCCATCTACTAGCACCAAACAGCAAAAAGTATGGACTAAGAAGGCATCTACACAATAGGAATTTTCACAATTACAGAACAGCATTACTAAAATCTATCTAAGCAGTATACAACTAACTAGAACAACAGTGTAAATCTAAGTAAAGCATCTAAAAATGGAGATTGAACCATGCAACATGTGAAGAACTCGGAAAATGCACCAAGTCAATGTATTTTAATTAAAAATTTCTGCAACATGTCTTTACAACAACTCAACTCTCTTAAAAATGAGAGGAGACCCCCTATTTATAGTGTCCAAAAAGTAGAATGAATGGCCAAGATTAAATCTCATTGTGTGGCCAAGATTCACTACAAACTAGGGTTCTACCTACCCCCTAATATATTACAATTTAAAATATAATTTTGTCCTCTAGTGACAGCACTGTAGCATTTTTTCCTTTTGCAAATTGCTCTTTTTGCTATAGTTATTTCTTTAGAATCTCTTCACCAAAAATAGGGTTACCTTCCTGCTTCTTTAAAGCTGTGTACTCCATGAATTTCAAGATTACCAGTTGGATTTTATCGACCTCTATGATCTCGGACCTCAATACTTAATAGCTCCACTCTTTGGACTACTCGGCGAGCTTTTCCCATTCTTCTTCGTACTTGGCGGTGTGATCCCAAAACAACTCTGACTATGCTAAGGCTCGGGCTGCAAAACTCATGAAGTCTGTGGTTATTTCATCTGACATCTCGTCTTCCATCTTCTTCTGGAAATGAGGCCTTACTTTGTCTAGGTCCATTTGTACAACGGGCATCTCATAGCCTGTCACAAACTTCAAGTATTGGCCGCAATTTTCCCTAATCTCTTTGACCCATTCAAGATCCGGCTCTACTTTATTAATCACCTACTCCAATCTCTCTTTTCTATTCTCAAAGTCACATCTCCACACATCCATCAGCCAATGATCGTCCTTTTTGAATGCGAGCTCATTTTCCTATACTGTGCTTGGCAGCTTGAGGATGGCCTCAACTTTTGGGTAAGTGGACTCGTATCTTGCTAGGAAATCATAACAGAGCCTCCTTGTGCTCTCAAGGGATTGCTGTAAATCGAGGAATTTGTTGGCTGTCTGGATAGCTCAGTCGATGCCCATATTTCCGAAGTATAGAACCTGTCGGAACTAGTTTTTTGTAGTTCTGTCCAAATTCTTTCTCTTTTCCAATTTATCGATTTGTTCCTTGGACAGTAATTGTGGTGGAGCCGCAGACGTGGTAGGTAGTTCTTTGGCTGAGGATCACTGTTGGATGTAAGCTGTTAGATCAACTACCTGTGCTTTGAGCTCCTCCTTTGAATTTTTTTCTTATTGTATCAGGTGCACCACCATTGCCACAAACTCCTTGAGGTGCTCCACCTTCTGCTCTCTGGTAGCAGTTCCCAAATCAATGGTGGAGATATTGTAGCTCACTCCTTCCTTGCCTACCACCGGCGTGGCTAATTGCGCACCTCGGGACCCAAAAGTATCCATCGTTACCTTGGATCTAATTTTGGGCTTCTTCTCTTTTTTGGTTGTGATCTGCGCTCGGGCTAACATAGCCTCTAGTCTTGCTCTTGGGTCCTTTGGGGTAGGAGTCTTCTTTTCAAATTGCCTCTCCAGCCATTCAGGCATAGCAGACTTTTCTTGAGGTGATTCACGATCATCCTTGCCCTCCTTCATTTGGATCTCAATTTGTTTATCTCCAGGAGTCCTTTCTTCCATTTTAGCAGCATCTCCATCTTCCTCATTGGAGTCTTGGATGAACAAAAGGCCCTTGATGGGGAGCTTAGTAGGAAATCACTCCTAGGGACTTTCTTCTTTCTCAATTTCCTTCCGCTTCCTTTCTTCAGTTTGTCCGTCCTTCTGCACATGCTCCTCAAGCTGTCCAATTTTGAGGCCTTTGTCAGCTTGAGCCTCACCCTCAAGCTCATCTTCTTCTACATTTGCTTCATTTGTATGAGGCGGTGACACATCCTCCTGCTGTTCCCTTATAGGGAGTTCCACGTCCTCTTGTTGTCCCTCTTCTCTAGGAGGTGGCCTTTCTGCTTCTTCTTCATCATCCCTTAAATGTCAGTCCATTTCCTCCTTGAGATCATCATCGAAGGTTTGTATAATAGTTCTACTACCTGCACCCTCCTCTTTGTCTCCGCTTTCGAAAGACCTGGTTTTCTCTTCTTCACCGACCACCCTATCAATTTGTCGGTGTTCAAACTCTGGGTGTTCATGGTAATCATCGAGCTCCTCCTCTGTTGCCTTTGAAGCTAGTTTCTCTCGCTTCTCACATTCTTGAGAGATCAACATTATGGCCTCCATTGTTGGTGGTCCCGTCAGAGGTTGAGAGAGAGAAGCACTAGCGAGGACCTGCACTAAGGTAGCTTGGATGGTGGGATCCATAAATATCCAAGAGATTTCAGAGGGAACGTTATGCATGTGCCTCGAGAAAGCCTCTGGCAGTGTGAGGGTGGGCATTGGTATTGTTGCTGCTACCAGTGGAAGCGATGTAGTGGGAGACATGGAGGTGGAGGAAAGAGAAGAAGTAGCGGCGGAGGAGTCAACCACTATTACAAGCCCAGCCGATGGAGAGGAGGCAAGATGGATTGAGATGTCCACCACAGGTGGGGATGTGGCAACCATGGCCTAAGAAACAGATGAAAGGGCAATGGAAACAGGAAGAGCTGGAGGAGGTTTGGGTTGTTTTGTTCTTCCTTCTTCACCCTCTTCAAGGGGATCCTCTTGAATTGTTGGCTGCCCTGTGACGCTTCCTATTCGTTTGGGTCTCTTTGAGGCTGAACCTCCTGAATCCTTTTTGGAATAAACCTTGGGATCTGGTAATTGCTCCACTTCAATCCCTTTTCTCTTCTTTTGCCTTGTGAGCGGAGGAGAGATGGATGTCCCTCCTATTGAAGTCATGGCAGTGACATCTTCTATGGCACTAGGCTCACTCTTGAGCCCCTCATATGTTAGGACAACCCCTTGTTGCTTCAATCGGGCCACTTGTCCATTAATCCATTCTTCGGTATGGGCCAAGATTGGCTTGGTTATAATATCGAGGTTATCAACCTCCTACTCATCCCAATCTATTGTTGGCAGTGGCAAGTTAGTGACTATAGTGTACCTGGGATCCATGATAGTGCTCTCATCTTCCTCGACTTGATCCAGTATTTGAAATAGTTGCACCCTTCTCACGAAGTACGTAGTCATCTGCATGTAATGCCTTGCGTGCACTTCCTTGTCATCCTGACAATCTGCCTAGAATTCTTCAACGTGATGCAGATGGGTGAACCCCGACCCTAATGCTTTCCTTACATACCCATATGGATCCATCCGTGGGTGAGCAGTGTGCAGGCAAAAGTGTTATTCATCCAACTCCTCAGAATTCCCAGCACACTGGGAAGTTGGCAATTTGTACATTCCTCGGCCCAAAGCTAAGGGACAGAGGATCCCTGCCAAGTGTTTTCCGTCGAGGACTGAATGTATATGATGTAGCTATAGGGAAAGCTCTAACAGTATGATCCAGTCATTAGGGTACCAAGGTAGCTTATTTGGCCTCTCTGTGAAACCCTGAGCATGAATGCATGTGAATCTAGGGTACTGTATGAATAGGAAGGCGTATTGCTTCAAGAATGCCCTAGCACTGTGAGATACCCTTCTCTCAAAATACCCTCCAAGCAGTCTGATGGCGTGGCTGATGAAGGCATCATTTACCCTACAATAATCTTTCTTGAAGTTCTTGAACTGGAGCTGGGGATATTTGTCATAGACCTTTAATCTTCAACCCAGCTCCTCATCGGGTGCCACAAATAATCCATTGTATTGCCTCTGCTCTTCCAATGAGTACACCAGGTAGGAATTCATATAGAACCTGGATGTCTTCTTTACATTCATGAGTTGCTCGTGGAAGTAGTCGTTTATGATGCCTCCCCAGTAGAATGAGGATTTTGTGGTGACATCCTCATCCCCATAGAGGATTTACTCAACAAAATACACCATCCACTCCTGAAAGAATGCAACAGTGGGGAGGCCCATCACCCTGCTCAACATGGTTACCAAGTCATGGTAGTCCTTATGGAAGTTGTTGTGGTAGAGTTCTTGAGGAACCTTTGTAGTGCTGCCCCTTTTCTCTTTGAGCAAGTATTGATTTATCAACTTCTTGCAGCCCATCGGGTTTTCAGCCCATGCTGCTTTGTACTCCTCTATGGTGGGCATCTCCATCTCCTCAAAAGTGGGGATGTGAAAGGTCCTTGTAATTCCCTCACCTGACATGTCAGCAAGGATATTCACATCCCGGTCAACAATGGTTCATGTCAGGCATTGATATGCCTATCAGCAAGCCATGACCAATTCGAGGGCTACGAGGGACGAAGGGAACCCTATAGCTTTAGCAATCTTGCTTTGTCGGATCGACCTTGCATTATCTGTCCTTGGGTGGATTCTGACCCTTTGATTAAATTCATCAATATCGACATGGTCAATATTGGTGTCTATAATTTCTTTCCAGTCTGTGATGATCTTTAAATGTAGATGCTCACCCTGAAACTGGTATTTCATCTGGTCCTTGTCCTTTTTTCCATGAGGAGTCTTTCCCGCTCTCTTCCCTTTCTCCTTTTCTGTAGCAGCCCCCGAGGGTCCTACACCTGATTCCATATATCCTGCAAGCAAGGGCATAATGAGTACAACCAATTATGAAAGTATTAACATCAATTGAAATCCCATGGACGAAATCAAATTAGACAATTTATCATTCATAAAATCAAACTTTTACTTCCAAGTGTCGTTAGTCATTTACTGGGGGGATTTTGGACAATCCGGGCTTGGAGGGTTGAACTTCCCTAGCATAAATATTTTTTTGAAGGGCAAATAGGGTAGGGTGATTTAGGTGGTTTCTCCTAACTAAATTTTGGTGGTTGAAAAGGTCAATGCAAGAGAAGGCTGAATTTGAGCATGTGGGTCGAGATTAGTTTTCAAATTTGAGGTCATTTGGATCATTTTGGGAGCATCCAGAGGTACAAGGTCAGAAAGCTGATAGAGCTTTGCTATTTGAAACAACCAAGCAGAAATGGAGTTCCGAGGTCAGAACTCCGGGGTCCGGGATCTAGGAGGTCAAAGGATGGTCGATGTTCATTTTCTATTTTGAGGCACTTGGGCCTAAAGGGGTGGGAAGCTATCATGTTTTTGCCGTTCAGAACAGCGATCATTAGATGAAAGTCTGGAGGGAGTGGCCCGGTTGACTGGACCCGACATCAAGCTTGGATGTCAGATTCTCTTAAGTTTTCTCAGAAAACCGAAGGGCGGATCCTGAAGGTCGAGAAGACGTGCATGTTTTTCTCTTTGCATGTCAGTCGAAAGGGCACAGAATCCTAGTGATCGGGACCCAGCAAGGGAAAAGACGCCCAAGTTCAATGTTTGTTGCTCTTCACGGCGAATGAAGGATCAGAGCCGAGGAGGCAGAAAGTCATCGTTAGATGGCCATTGCGAAAGGGCAAAGTCCATGGATGGAATTCTGCGGATCGAGACTCGAAGACATGATGGGCAGTCAATTTGTTCATTTAATGCCAGACGGCGAGAGGCAAGGCGAGCCCCGGAGACATGAACGCCCCTGGGTGATGAACAGCAGAAACTAGGTCAAGTTCTGGATTGATCTAAGATGGTGTTTTCAGAGGTTTTTTGAGAATTCCAAGACATGGGGTTTTTAGGCATTGTCTTCATTTATCAATTTAATGCATTTTTAGTCCATTTTATTTAACCTTTTAAGCGTGAATTCACAAAAGACCTCTCGAGAGGGTGGACGACAAACCTACCTCAAAAGTTTGATGGAAGAGGTCGTAAAATCCACTAACGATTGGCGAATGAGGGCAACGAGCATGGGGGCAATGGGCGACGAATGCACTGGACTCCTCGAACTCACCTCTGAACTCCTCTGGCAAACCTGAAAAATGAAAATGACAAGTCAGCCCCTATATTTATACCCTAAATAACATTTAATGTTCATACAGACGATAGTTATGGCTAGTGGATTTAAAATCCTGGATGGTGGAGAGAGGTCTGGGGCCTGGGGGCTGGAAAGACGCAATGCCGCAGCCACCTGAAACTTCATTTTCAAATCACCAACGAAAGGGATCCTGGAGTCTGGAGGGCGGGAGGACGTCACAGGTTCACCATTTTTGAAAATTCAGTTTGGAACCACCAGCGGAAAAGGGGAACTTGGGGCCCAGAGGGCAGAGTTCCGTTGGAGGTTGGTCGTTGAGAACAGTGAAGATGGCACAAAGTTCCAGACACGAAAGTCTGGATGGGTAGGCTCGACAAGGGCAAAAGTAGTTCATTTTTTGTGCAAGTTTAAACAGCGGCAAAGACGAGGCTAGGTTCTAGGGTTCAGGAAGGCGGAAGCCTTCCACCGTTTGGAATGGTGAACACAAGGAGGAAACCTGGCCAGGGAAACTGCCAAGGAGGTTCCACAAGGATCCAAGACTTAACAAAACTGAAGGGGACAAAACATAGTCAACTCAAGATGAGACTTTGGAGGCACATTGATTATTTAGGATGCCAAAACAGGGGCACACAAAATGAGGTGGCGACAAAACGACCCAAGAAGGCGAAAGAAAGAGGGTCCCCATTTCGGACGGGGCGTGTGTGCTGAGGGAACAACAAATGGCGACTCCGCTAGAGAACGCTCCTGAGCATTCTAAGGATAAGTATCCATCCAAGACCTAGAATCTTTAGTTTCGCAACCTAGGAGCAGACTTCCAAAAGTGAGCTGGGAGAACAGGATCCTTAGTTGGGTCAGTCTATAGGACATCTCAAAAGTGTGTGTAGTGAATTCATTGCTTTCTACGGAACTGTGACTAGTGGCTGCTAATCCAACCAAGCAAGCTACATAAACTGTCCAGCACCAAAAGTAACCTGGACATTGCCCCACTGCCAGTTAGGCGTCCATAGCTCTGACGGAGTTGTCGCTTCGATCCCATGGATATTGCTTTACTGTCGGCTGGGCATCCATAGCCCTCGTAGAGTTATCCGCACACCCATATGGTTGCTTAATTTTTAGAATTCTCTTTCTCTTCGTTTTGATATTTCTTTCAATGTTCCTTTTCTCACTTATCTTTTGTTCGATCGCATAAGCACTGAAGCCTACAATGGGTTTGGGAACCACAGTGGTCACTAGAGTAGACTTAAGATTTTTCAATCACTAGGCTATCATAGCACCCATTGTATAGTCCTTTAGAAATAATTAACATGTGTTTTGTTCAAGATCTGAGATGTGTGTAAAGAGATCCAACCAAGGGTCGAGTTCTAAGGCAGAGTTCAAATGAGGAAATCATTCCTAGGAAGCTTTTAGGGACCAATATTCGGGAATGAATCTTTAGCCAAAGCACACCAAGGATAGATAGCAAAGCGAGTCATTCGTTGAACGAGCACAACCATTGCAAAGGGACGGAGAACACCCTCTTCGAAACAAAACAGCCGGGGGACAAGCAAAACAGAGTGACGCGAAACAGCAAGATGCAAGCAAACCAAAAGGAAACCTATTCTAACCTATTTACAGATATTTACAAGGAAGAGCTCGAGAGAGCTTAGGCTTGGAAGTAATGCTTTAAGTGTTGCTCGTTGACTGGCACCGAGACATCTTCACCAATTAAGGTCTTTAGGCAGAAAGCATTGTCTCCCAAAATTTTACCTATTTGAAAGGGGTCAAGCCAAAGCTTGTCGAATATGTTGTGTCCCCCTTTCTTTTCATGGGCCTTGTCGCAATACAGGACTAAATCTGTAATTCTAAAGGCTTTGATTTTGGCTCGGCGGTCCAACCATCTCTTAACCATGCCCTGATGTTTGGCAAAATTTTCTATTGCATGGTCTCAGACTTCTTCTAATTGCAAGAGCTCAGCTAACCGAGCTTCTCTACAATCCCCTCCTTCATAAAATTTATTGATAAATTGGAGGGTGGGAATCTTCAGGTGGATAGGAAATATGGACTCTAGACCGTAAACAAGATGGAATGGGGAATCACCAAGGGCAGCCTTGTGGCGAGTGCGATCTGCCCAAAGGGTGAAATGGAGCTGGGTATGTCAGTCCTTAGGATTCCTATTTAGCGATTTCTTGATTATCATGATCAGGGTCTTGTTTGTGGACTCAGCAAGGCCATTGCCTTGAGGGTAGTAATTAGATGAAAATTTAAGGGCAATCCCATAGTCGAAGGCCCAACTAGAAAATTTTAATGAAGCAAATGCAGGTCCATTATCGCACACCAATGCATAAGGACAACCAAAGCAATTTAAAATGAAAATTTCCAAAAAATTTGTAACTACCTCAGTGGTGCATTGCTTACATACAATTGCTTATGTCCATCTAGTGCAGTAATCAGAAGCGGTAAGAATGTACCTTTGTCCCACGGATGATGGAGGGCTTACCAGACCAATGAAATTGAGACCCCATTGCGTGAACGGACTCACCTCCAACATAGGTTGCAATGGGACATCAACATTCTTCTCATTGGTGGTAGTTGTCTGACATGTGTGACATGAGCAAACATGACAATGAGTGTCTTTGAAGACTGTCAACCAATAATATTGCATTCTTAGTATTTGATGCGCAGTGGAAGGCCCGGATCCATGACTAGTGCCAAACTTGTCATGAAACTCCTTCAAGACTCGATTTGCTTCTTCCTCGCCAAGACACCTCAAGTAAATGCCTTCATGATTTTTCTTGTATAAAATGGACCATTGTAACATGTAACTACTACATTTCAGTCTGAGAGCCCGTTTTTGGACTCCTTGTAAGTGAGGTGGACACTTGTGGTTTAGAAAATAGTAGACGACGTCCTCGTACCATTCTCCTAGGGAAACATCCTCGAGCTGGTATTGTTGCATAGTGAGTTCAGGTCCTGCTTCTGCTGTTGCTTCAACAATTGTTCGGGTAAGTGCCTACCCTCTCACCAACCTCATCGGTTGGATTTCCATATCATACTCTTGGAGCAAGGTGACCCATTTAGCTCTTTGTTTGCCCAATTCATTTTGCATGAGCAGCGTTTTCACTGTTGGGTCGGGGACAATGGCATACACTTTATTGCGCTAGATATAATGCTTGAATTTCTTCACCCCCCTAACGAGGGAATATGCTTTCTTTTCTACGTTGTGGTAGCCTAATTCAACATCCTTCAAAGGAGCACTCATGAAGGCTATCGGGTGCTCATTTCCTTCATCATCTTTCTGAATCAGAATGTTGGCGTAGGAATGCTTTGAAGCGAATGAACAGATGAACAACTTCAGATAGTTTGGGCTGACGAGCACAGGTGCCTAGACAATGGCTCGTTTGATTTCTTCAAAATCCTGTTTGGCTTTGGGGGTCCACTCAACTTTGGCATCCTATTTTAACATGGCATTAAGTGGTTTAACAATCTCAGCAAAACTCGTGATGAATTTCCTGACAAAGTTGATCATTCTAAAGAAGGATTTTAATTCCTTCTTGCTGCCTGGTGGCAGAATCTTTAGCAAAGACTAGATGCATTCAGGGTCTATGGAGATTCCCTATTCTAAAATAACATGTCCAAGCAATCTACCCTTAGTCACACCAAAAATGCATTTCTTTGGGTTAAGGGAAACCCCAAACTCCCTACACCTTTAAAACACCTTACATAGATCGGAAACATGATCACTCTGCCTTTTAGAAAACATAGCTAAATTATCCATGTAGATGATTATACACTTCCCAATCAGATCTTTGAAAGTAATATCCATGGTACGCTGAAAAGTGGCACCAGCGTTGATGAGCCCAAAGGGAATTCTTTTGTAAGCAAAGGTTCCCCACTTGGTGGTGAACACTGTCTTATGGCGATCTTCATACTGTACCATCACCTAGTTATATCCAGAGTACCCATCAAAGAAAGACATCATTTGGGATCCATTGACAATCTGTAGCACCTCATCCAATGAAGGCACTGAATAGTTGTCCTTCTCCGAAGCTCTATTCAGATTGCATAAGTCTATACACAATCTTATTTCTCCATTTTTTTCCTGACCGACACCAAGTTGGCCACCCACGTGGAATGCCTGACTGGGAATATAATTCTTTCCAACAGCAACTTTTGTCCCTCCTTGTAAATGATGGGTTCCAACAAGGCATTAATAGAACACTATCATTGGCGAAATGGCCTCACTTCTGTCTTGAGAGGGATGGTGTGCGTAATGATGGAGGTGTCATAAGTCTTGAGATGCTCGTAGCTCCATGCCACCACATCGTGATACCTCTGTAAAGCATCGATGATTCTCTTCTTTTCCTCGGGCATGCACACTTTTCCAATAAAAAATATTTTTGATTTCCTCGGTAGTCCCGAGGTTGTGAGCATCACACTGGTTGCTTATGGCTTCCTTCTTTGTTTGTTGATCCTGATCTCTGATTTGGTCCAAATCAAATATACGTTCAAGTTGAACCATACCTTTGGGAATCGTGTTGGTTTTGAGGTTGATGACCCCCTCTATATCCAATTCAGCTTCTTCTGGGTCAACTTCATCAATTATTTGGGTGGCAAAGACATCAAAACTCATGATGAATTCAAGGATGTGTTTATCATCATTGAAGACTTGAAAATAAGTGACATTATCAGGGACAAACGGTGTGGACGTCAACTCAACTATAAATTTCTTAAGCCTAGACAAGGAGAGGGGTTGCAAAGTGTTGGCTGCTTGAGCCAAGGCAACGGTTGTACAATTCTGAGCATGAGGGATCAGCTATATATTAAATGCATCTAAACTTTCTAAGAGATCCCAAACCCTATGCCTATAGTTTGCAAGTCTTATATCATGGCAAGAATAAAATTTTCTAACTTGTTTGACTACGAGTTCCAAATCTCCAAAAACTTGCAACATTTTGACATTTTTCTTTAAAGCCATAAGAAGACCATGGACTAACGCCTTGTATTCTGCTACATTATTGGTGCAATAAAACTACAACCTATGGGCAGCAAGAAAGGTCTTACCCATTGGTTAATGAGTTCAAACCTAGCACCAACTCCCTATTTAGATTTGGATCCATCAAATCGAAGCGTCCAAAACTTGGAAAGCTCTTTGACTCTAGGTTCAACTAGGCTCTTATTTTCTTTTGGCTGGGTGGTTGCCTCTGTGACCTTAGCAGAATTTTTTAGCTTAGTGTGTTTAATAGCAGGTGGTTTTGCTAGCACCTCCTTTGGTGTTTCCTTCTTAAGAACAGCTAATTTTTTGACATGCTATACTACTGTTTGGCACAAGAAGCAGTCAAACTCAGAGTGGGCATCATTGTGAATCCTGCACCAATTTGGTAGCAAGAGATCTTAAAAATCCATTTGGGCACCCAAGTTGAGTCGGTCCTTTGCGCACTTTTTCATGAATTCCTAGAAACCATTGAGTAGTCCCAAGTTGTCATCTTCATCTGGTTTATCATCTAACTCTACCAGCATTTATGTACTCTAAGGCATTTGAGTGAAGTCGGTTGGAGGGTTGCATTGCACCAAGAGTACTTTGGCAGCATACTCTTCCTGAGGCTCGAATTTGTCTTGGTAGGAAAAGGGACAGTAATTTCCCAGTTTTGTCTCAACAAATAGCACCTCGTTTAGGTTGTTGTACTCTATGATCATGTACTTCATACGGGGCTCATGATCTATATGGATTTGATTTGGCAGCCCTTTCCATGGCAGCCACATGTGAGAATGGTCTGTGGCAGCATATCCATTCAACATTTTAGTGAATTATCTTCCCAAGATGATCCCATATGCATCGGGAATGTCAGCCACTTCGATATCAATGACTTGTTGTATCCTTGGATCTACAACAATTTGCATCGAGATTTGATTCATTTCTCCTACAATGTTGATCTTTGTTTTGTCCAATTGGGTCACTTTCCTTCTTGAGGGTGTGGGAGTAATTCCAAGAGCCTTACACACTGCCAAAGGCATAACATTGGCAGATGCTCCTAAATCGAGTAGGAAGTTATGCAAATTCTTCCCGAATATCTGGATGGTGATAAGGAAAGGATGGGTTTCAATTTTTCCTTGGAAGATGCCCGTAGGCATGTTTATGTGAGCTATTTGGACCCTATTCCTATCACTAGTTTTATCCTTGATCTGCATAAATGGTTGATCCTTAGAAATATGCCTATTCCTCTGATCTAGATCCTTTTCCGATTGCTTATCTATAGACTAGTTTGAGGGAACATCTTTCTTTTTCCCTATAATATCTTAAGTCACAGATTCCTACCTAGGTTCTTCAAAGGTGACTCTTTTAGCTGATGCCTCTTGTGTTGTTTTAGAGGATGGGGTCCTATTTAGTATCCTAAAGAATGCATGCCTTACAGCAGGGACTTTGAGTAGTT
Organism: Sequoia sempervirens; assembly: GCA_007258455.2. Taxonomy (NCBI): domain Eukaryota; kingdom Viridiplantae; phylum Streptophyta; class Pinopsida; order Cupressales; family Cupressaceae; genus Sequoia; species Sequoia sempervirens. The sequence goes on from VDFB02072274.1 coordinate 22,660,020, forward strand.
CGAAGGAAGATAAACTAATTTTTACTTTCTTGAACTCTTCTGCCACATATTCACCCATTTGTTCGATCTCGGAGTCAAAGGCTCGACCTATGTCAAAGCTAGAAGGTTGGACTTTCGTTTGACTTTACTAGTTTTGGGTTTGGCCTTAAGGTTGATTTTGCAATTGATTTTGAGGCCTATCCTTGTTGAGATATTGGGTGGGTATATGGGGAAGCCCAAGGTTATTACTGGCATGAGGATCAGGCGAGGTAGTAAAATTATTTGGTGGGGTAGAAGTTGTAAAGGATCCACCCACCTGCCTATTTTTGAAGAAGTAGGGAGTTGTTCTTTGGTGGAACATGTGAACTTCATTTACATATGATTCTTCCTCATCTACTGGACCATTATCTACTAAATCAAAAAGTTGAGCCAAGGTTTGCTCATTACTTACCTCTTGTACTTCTTCACTCTTAATGGGGGTGGGCTCAACTTCGAGCTCATTGTGGTCGCTCTACAAAAAAGGCGCTTGGTTAATCATGAGATAGGAGGAATCATAAGGCTCTAATGGGATGATGTCTCTGCAACCAGCACTATCAACAGCATTTTGGACTTCTACTTGGAATATTTTGGCGACTGTCTAGAATTCAGGACAATCCAACTCGGAGTGTCTACTGGTTTTGTGAATCCGACACCATCTGGACAAGGCTGCCTCGACAAGATACACTCCATTGGTCGTCTTTTCATTGCTGGTAGGCTGATCAAGAGGAGTAGGGACACCTCCGTTATTAGGTCTTGTATTCCACATGCGATTCTGCCTTTGAGAAGGCCTCCTCTTGAAGTTTTGATTTGAATTTTGTCCTCTATCATAATTCTTCCCGGAAGAGGTGCTCACTTCTCGGTTGTCCCTACCATCCCTGTTGTCTCAGCTATCTCGATTAAGATTAGCCTGGAGGCTATGCTAGGAGGCCTACAACTAATTATTCTGATTCTTTAAGTGTGTCATCTTCATAGAAATTTTATTTATCATCTCAGTCAGCTCATCAAGTTTGTCCTTCTTAGCATTACTTGGCTGCGGTACTGGATTTTGAAGAAAGACAGGCAGGGCCACCAGCTGATTTTGATGTGCTGGAGGGAATTCTAGACTCGACAAGTACAATGGCGCTTGTGGCTACTAAGAGTACGCCTACTATTGTTGGGGAACCTGATGGTAGCTTTTTTGTTGTTGAGGCTACAAATAGGAAGGCATAGGAGGTGCATAATTCATTGGTTGTCCAAGGTGCGGAATGATGGGCAGCTGCGGTACCTAGCTCATAAGAGGGGTTTGGTGAGTGAATGTCTGACTAAGCCCTTGAACTTGCATCGAGTGAGCTACCAGTCCCAAAGAAGGCAGCGGACTGGAGATGGTCTATCCCAAATCTGCACTGGCGACAACAGCCTCTGCATAAGCGGTCACTAACATGGTGAGTGGTGGACACATCCTTTTTACCAATGCTGATGTGAGATTATCTAACGCTGCATAATAGACGGGGAGGGATGTAGCATCATTGTGTATGTATGGATCCTGAAGTCTCATGAAGGCATGATGGAAACGATCATTAAAAGATCCAATAGGTTCATTAACTTCCCTCCGAATGGACATAAACTGTCGGTATAGTTCTAAGGGGCTTATTGGAATCTTATACTTCTATAGGAAAGAATTCTTCATGAGGTCCCACGAAGTAATAGACCCCCTGGGAAAATTGATGTACCAATAAAAAGCCTCCTCACCCAACGAGTGTGGAAAGAGGCGGCATGCCACATCTTCGTGATCGATCTACATATCCGTAATTGTTGTTTCAAATATCTTGATGTGTTCTTTTGTCATCCTTTGCGGGTCACAAGGATTGAATTTAAAACAGAAGCCCTCTAGATTCTTGGGCATGTCGTGGTAAGCGTCGAAGTGCAATGGAAAGGGATTTTGAGCCAACCAAGCCATGGTGAGAGGTGGAGGTGGTATCTTTTGTTGAGGTACAACAATCTGGAGCTGCACCTACAATAAAATAGCAGCCAAGGACTACACCTAGGTTGTGACTTTTTGCACTGTACCTTGGTCTTGAAAGGCCAGGAGAGAGGCAACTTCCTAGTCAATGGAGAAGAGTGGTGAGAAGATAGTTTGGTATGGTTGGGTGGAGGATGGACAAGGGCTGAATGGAGGTGAAGGTGGAAGGGAAGTGGATGGGGCGGAGGAAGAGGAAGAAACGTCTCCTCCCTTAGTTTGTTTTTCCCTTGTCGGGGGCTGCAATTCTTGAAATTCTCCCTTGTTTGGTGTTGACCGTAAAACTCTTTGAAATCTTTCTGGGGAAAATGATCTAATTCGATCCAGCTTCACAAGGCCTTCCTTCTAGCGCTAGTTTTGTTGATGGGTGTTTTAGCACACTTTCTCAACACAGACAATGCGTAGGTGCACTACCTCTCTTGAAAGGAAATCTCCAATGACAAGTTGCTGAAAATCTCCCCAAGGTCTCTCGGGTGTCAAGTCATGACTTGCATCGAACTCCTCGGTTGATATTTGATGTGATTTTGCTGGTAATCATAGGGAAGACTTATGCAGCTAGATGCGAGGCGGATCTTAAAATTTGAATTTTCTGAGATGGGAGTTAAAGTGCACTTTGTTGCAGGTTTGAACAACAATCCAAAACTTTGATGTTTTCTTCAATTTTTGGCTTTACAATGTGCAATGAACCTTAGCACAGGCTATTTTTTTTTAAAAAAATAGCATGGAAGAGGGAAGGTACCTAGATTTGCAACTAACTGTGAACAGTAATCATGGAGTTCCTACTATGGACAGCTTCCTTAAAACAAGATTTCACTTAACCAGAAATTTCACAGTCTCATGAAATTTGTGCTATCTTCTAAGGTTTGCAAATATTTCACCTTTAATTCACCATATACATGCATGAAAAAAGATAAAAGTGTGGAGCAGCTTTGAATTCAAGCCCAGACTAACTTTACACAGCCATCTACCAGCAACAAACAACAAAAAGTATGGACTAAGGTATCTACACAGCAAGAATTTTCACAATTACAGGATAACATTACTAAAATCTATCTAAGCAATATACAACTAACTAGAACAATAGTATAAATCTAAGTAAAGCATCTAACAATGGAGATTGAACCATGCAACATGTGAAGAACTCAAAAAATGCACCAAGTCAATGTATTTTCATTAGAAATTTATGCAACATGTCTTTACAACAACTTAACTCTCTTAAAAATGAGAGGAGACCCCAAATTTATACTACCCAAAAAGTAGAATGAATGGCCAAGATTAAATCTCATTGTGTGGCCAAGATTCACTACAAACTAGGGTTCTACCTACTCCCCAATATATTACAATTTAAAATACAATTTTGTCCACATCCCTATTTTTTCCTCTAGTGACAACACTGTAGCATTTTGTCTTTTTGCAGATTGCTCTTTTTGTTGTAGTTACTCCTTCAAAATCTCTTCACTGAAAATAGGTTGCTTTCCTACTTCTTCAAAGCTACGTACTCCATGAATTTCAAGATTACCGGTTGGAGTTTATCGACCTCTATGATCTCGGACCTCAATACTTGATAGCTCCACTCTTTGGACTCCTCTGTGAGCTTTTCCCAATCTTCTTCATACTTGGCAGTGTGGTCCCAGAACAACTCTGACTATGCGAAGGCTCAGGCTGCAAAACTCATGAAGTCCATGGTTATTTCATCTAACATCTCGTCTTCCATCTTCTGGAAATGAGGCCTTACTTTTTTTGGGTCCATTTGTACGACATACATCTCATAACTTGTCATTAACTTCAAGTATAGGGCGTAATCCTCCCTAATCTCTTTGACCCATTCAAGAACTGGCTCTACTTTATTAATCACCTGCTCCAATCTCCCTTTTCTGTTCTCAAAGTCATGTCTCCACACATCCATCATCCAATGATCGTCCCTTTTGAATGTGAGCTCATTTTCCCATACTATGCTTGGCAGCTTGAGGATGGCCTCAACTTTTGGATAAGTGGACTTGTATCTTGCTGGGAAATCATAACAGAGCCTCCTTGTGCTCTCAAGGGATTGTTGTAAATTGAGGAATTTTTTGGTTGTCTAGACAGCTCAACCAAGCCCATATTTTTGACATATAGAACTTGTCGGAACTAGCTATCCATAGATTTTTCCAAATTCTTTCTTTTTTCCAGTTTATCAATTTGTTCCTTGGACAATAATTATGGTGGAGCAGTGGACATGGTAGGCACTTCTTCAGTTGAGGACCACTGTTGGATGTAAGCTGTCAGATCAGCTACCTGTGCTTTGAGCTCCTCCTTTGAAACTTTGTCTTGTCGTATCAGGTGCACCACCATTGCCACAAACTCCTCGAGGTGCTCCACCTTCTACTCCCTGGTAGCAATTCCTAAATCAATGGTGTAGATATTGTAGCTCACTCCTTCCTTACCTATGACCGGCATGGCTAATTTCACAACTCGGGACCCAGAAGTATCCATCGTTACCTTGGATCTGATCTTGGGCTTCTTGTCTTTTCTGGTTGTGATATGTGCTCAAACTAAGATAGCCTCTAGTCTTGCTCTTGGGTCCTTTGGGGTAGGAGTCTTCTTTTCAAGTTGCCTCTCCACCCATTCAAGCATAGCAGACTTTTCTTGAGGTGATTCACGATCACCCTCACCCTCCTTCATTTGGATCTTAATTTGTTTATCTCCAGGAATCCTTTCTTCCATTGTAGTAGCATCTCCTTCTTCCTCGTCGAAGTCTTGGATGAACACAAGGCACTTGATGGGGAGCTTAGTAGGCAATCTCTCTCAGGGACTTTCTTCTTTCTCAATTTCCTTCCCCTCCCTTTCTTCAGTTTGTTCATCCTTGTGCACATGCTCCTTGGGTTGTCCAATTTTGAGGCCCTTGTTAGCTTGAGCCTCACCCTCAAGCTCGTCTTCTTCTACATTTCCTTCTTTTGTATGAGGTGGTGACACATCTCCCTCTGTTCCCCTATAGGGAGTTCCACGCCCTCTTACTGTCCCTCTTCTATGGGAGGTGACCTTTCTACCTCTTCTTCATCATCCCTTAAATGTTAGGCCATTTCCTCCTCGAGATCATCATTGAAGGTTTGTACAATAGTTCTACCACCTGCACCCTCCTCTTCGTATCTGCTTTTAGAAGACCCAATTTCCTCTTCTTCACGGACCACCCTGTCAATTTGTCGGTGTTCAAACTCTGGGTGTTTGTGGTAATCATCGAGCTCCTCCTCTGCTGCCTTTGAAGCTTCTTTCTCTCGCTTCTCCCATTCTTTAGAGATCAGCATTGTGGCCTCTATTGTTGGTGGTCCCGTCGGAGGTTGAGAGGGAGAAGCACTGACGAGGACTTGCACAAAGGAAGCTTGGATGGTGGGATCCAGAAATATCCAAGAGATCTCAGAGGGGACATTTTGCATGTGCCTCAAGAAAGCCTCTAGCAGTGTGAGGTTGGGCGTTGGTATTGTTGTTGCTTCTAGTGGAAGTGATGTAGTGGGAGACATGGAGGCAGAGGAAAGCAGAGAAGTAGCGGCGGAGGAGGAGTCAATGCTATTACGGTCCAAGCCAGCAAAGAGGAGGTGAGATGGACTAAGATGTCCACCATAGGTGGGGATGTGGAAACCATGGCCTGAGAATCAGATGGAAGGGCAGTGGAAATAGGAAGAGCTAGAGGAGGTTTGGGTTGTTTTGTTCTTCCTTCTTCACCCTCTTGAAGGGGATCCTCTTGAATTATTGGCTGCCTTGTGATGCTTCCTATTAGTTTGGGTCTCTTTGTGGGTGAACCTCCTAAATCCTTTCTGGAATAAACCTTAGGATTTGGTGATTGCTCCGCTTCAATCCCTTTTATCTTCTTTTTCCTTTTGAGCAGAGGAGACTTGGATGTCCCTCCTATTGAAGTCATGGCAATGACATCTTCTGTGGCACTAGGATCACTCTTGAGCCCCTCATATGTTAGGACAACCCCTTGTTGTTTCAATCGGGCCACTTGTCCATTATTCCATTCTTCGGTACGAGCCAAGATTGGATTAGTTATAATATCGAGGTCATCGACCTCCTACTCATCCCAATCTATTGTTCGCAGCAGTAAGTTAGCGACTCCAGTGTACCTGGAATCCATGAGAGTGCTCTCATCTTCCTCAACTTGATCCGGTATTTGAAATAGTTGCACCCTTCTTACGAAGTACGTAGTCATTCGCATGTAATGCCTTGTGCGCACTTCCTTGTCATCCTAACAATCTGCCCAGAATTCTTTAACGTGATGCAGATGGGCGAACCCTAGCCCTAATGCTTTCCTTACATGTCCATATGGATCCATCCGTGGGCGAGCAATGTGCAAGCAGAAGTGGTATTCATCCAACTACTCAGAATTCCCAACACACTAGGAAGTTTGTAATTTTTACATTCCTCGATCGAAAGCTAAGGGATAGGGGATCCCTTCCAAGTATTTGCCGCCGAGGACTAAATGTATATGCTCCAGCTATTGGGAAATCTCTAACAGTATGATCCGGTTGTTGGGGTACCGGGGCAGCTTATGTGGCCTCTCTGTGAAACCCTGGGCACAAATATATGTGAATTTTAGGTAATGTATGAATAGGAAAGCGTATTGCTTCAAGAATGCCCGAACACTTTGAGAGACCCTTCTCTCGACCCTTCTCTCTTGAAGTTCCTAAACTGACGCTGGGGATATCTGTCATAGACCTTTAATCTTTGACCCGGCTCCTCATCGGGTGCCACAAATAATCCACTGTATTTCCTTTGCTCTGCCAATGAGTACACCAGGTAGGAAGTCATATAAAACCTTGATGTCTTTCTTTACATTCATGAACTGCTCATGGAAGCAGTCGCTTATGATGCCTCCCCAGTAGAATTAGGCTTTTGTGGTGACATCCTCGTCCCCACAGAGGATTTGCTCAACAAAATACACCATCCACTCCTGAAAGAATGCAGCAGTGGGGAGGCCCATCACCCTGCTCAACATGGTTACCAAGTCGTTGTAGTCCTCATGGAAGTCATTGCGATAGAGTTCTTAAGGAACCTTTCCAATGATGCCCCTTTTCTCTTTGAGCCAGTATTGGTTTATCAACTTCTTGCAGCCCATCGAGTTTTCATCCCATGCTACTTTGCATTCCTCTATGGTGGGCATCTCCATCTCCTCAAAAGTGGGGATGTGAAAGGTCCTTGTAATTCCCTCACCTGACATGTCAGCAAGGATGTTCCCATCTCGATCAACAATAGTTCATGTCAGGGGCTGATATGCATGTCGGCAAGCCATGACCAATTTGGGGGTTACGAGGGATGAAGGGAACACTAAAGCTTTAGCAATCTCGCTTTTTCGGATCGACCTTGCATTGTCTGTCCTTGGGTCGATTCTGACCCTTTGTTTAAATTCATCAATATCAACGTGAGTGATATTGGTGTCTATAATTTATTTCTAGTCTGTGATGATCTTTGAATGTAGAGACTCACCCTGAAAATGGTATTTCATCTAGTTCTTGTCCTCTTTTCCACGAGGAGTCTTTCCCGCTTTCTTCCCTTTCTCCTTTTCTGTAACAACCCCCGAGGGTCATGTACCCAATTCCATATATCCTGCAAGTAAGGACATAATGAGTACAACCAATTATGAAAGTATTAATATCAGTTGAAATCCCATGGAAAAAATCCAATTAGACAATTTATCATTCATAAAATCAAACTTTTACTTCCAAGTGTCATTTGTCATTTACTAGAGGGATTTTGAACAATCTGGGTCTGGAGGGTCAAACTTCCCTTGCAGAAATGTTGTTTTAAAGGGAAAACAAAGTAGGGCGATCCGAGTGGTTTCTCCTGACTGAATTTTGGTGGTTTAAAAGGTCAATGCAAGAGAAGGCTGAATTTGAGCATGTGGGTCGAGATCAATTTTCAAATTTGAGGTCATTTAGATCATTTTGGGAGCATCTGGAGCTATAAGGCTGGAAAGCTGTCAAAGCTTCGCTGTTTGAAATGGCCAAGAAAAAATGGAATTCTGAGGTCGGAACTCTGGGGTCCAGGATCCGGGAGGTCAAAGGACGGTTGATGTTCATTTTCTATTTTGAGGCACTCGGGCCTGAAGGGGCGGGAAGCTGTCATGTTTTTTTCGTTCAGAATGGCGATCGTTAGACGGAATTTCAGAGGGAGTGGCTCAGTGGACCAGACCTAACATCAAGCTTGGATGTCAAATTCTCTTCAGTTTTCTCAAAAAATTGGAGGGTGGATCCCAAAGGTCGGGAAGATGTGCATGTTTTTCTCTTTGCATGTCGGCTAAAAGGGCACAGAATCCCGGTGAGGGAAAAGACGCCCAAGTTCAATGTTTGCTGCTCTTCACGGTGAATGAAGGCTTGGGGCCTGGGAGGTGGAAGGTCACCGTTAGATGGCCGTTACGAAAGGGCAAGGTCAGCACAGAAGTCCGCAGGCAGAAGTTCTTGGACCGGGACCCGGGGACATGATGAGCAGTCAATTTGCATGTTTAATGTCAGATGGAGAGAGGCAAGGAGGGCCCTAGAGATGCAAACGCCCCTGAGCGATGGACAACAGTGACGAGGTCAAGTTCTGGATTGATCTAAGAGGGTGCTTTTGTAGGTTTTTTGAGAATTCCAAGACGGGTTTTTTAGGCATTGTCTTCATTTATCAATTTAATGCATTTTAAGTCCATTTTATTTAACATTTTAAGTGTGAGTTCACAAAATACCTCTTGAGAGGGTGGACGGAAAACCTACCTCAAAATTATGATGGAAGAGGTTGTAAAATCTACTAAGGACCGACAAATGAGGGCGACGGGCGCGAGGGCAGCGGGCGACGAATGCACTAGACTCCTCAAACTGAGCTCTTAACTCCTCTAGCAAACCTAACAAATGAAAATGACAGGTCGACCCTTATATTTATACCCTGAATAGCATTTAATGCCCTCATTTAATGTTTGTACGGATGACAGTTAGGGCGGGTGGATTTAAAATCTTGGATAGCGGCAGGAGGTCCTGGGTCCGGGGGTCAGAAAGACGAGACACTGCGGCCACCTGAAACTTCATTTTCAAATCACTGGCGAAAGGGATCCCAAAGTCGTGAGGGCAGGAGGACGTTGCAGATTCGCCATTTTTGAAAATTAAGTTCGGAAACCACTAGCGAAAAAGGGGAAATCTGTTGGTTCTCAGTTGTGATCATATGGTTTTTCCTTGATGACAAAATCCCTTTCAGTTGATTCTACTTGTTGACAGTTTCAGATTGGTTTCTCCTGCTTTATCTTGACTCTGGTTATCTTATTTGTACTTGTACTTGGTTCATGGTATTGGTCTTCTACTTCAGGCCCTCTTTTCATTTTTAGGATGATGACTTTGGTCTTCACTCGTTCAGGTATAAGATAACATGGTTTGCTCTGTAGCATTTGAATTGCTATTTCAATGATGATCATGGCATATGTGGTTCAACACTTCAATACTCTGCTTCAGTTCAGACAGATTGTTAATTACATCAATGCCTTCTTATTCCGTTAAACTTGGCATAAATTTACTATTCTCTTCATGGAGAGTTCACCATTCTCAGCTTTCACTTGGTTTTGATTATTTTTTTGAAGATTCATTCTACTTTACATGAATGGGCAAAAGTCATATTTATGGCAATTCTACGAATGATCAGTTTTGGGCATAATTTGGTCGATATACCATTTGTAAATGATTTTATTTAAAGTCATATTTTATGTGCATTCTTTAAAGGTCATTTAAAAAATGACATGGCTTTGTCATGATGTGAATTTTGTTGGAAGCTCCACTTGGTGGTTACATAATGGTCAACATTTTGGCAAGTCAACAAGGTCTTGGTCGAATTCTTTGCATATAACTAAGGCATTTCACCTTGGCTCAGCTTGGTTAATATTTACCATGTGTTGATAGCATCATTAAAAAATGTTTTGGTCGGCCTCTCTTTGGACAACAAACTTATCACATTTGAATTGGTTATTATTATGTTTCTTTTTTGACTTTGAGTGGATTTCAAATGATCATTCAATCCAACAAAGTCATTGATGCAAAGGGAAGAAGGTTAGGGTAGATGCGTTTTTCTTCTTGTTGTCACTTTGGTTGGGTATGGAACCCTAGCCGCCAAGAATGGAGTTGAACTGTTGTTTATTGATTAGATTCTTTGTAACTGCTGCTGCTCATTAATCTTGTTGGATGTAACGACATTGTAAGGGTGAAATTTGTTTTTGTTTCAGCAATGAATGGTATGGCTGCTATGTTTGGTGCACCTCACTGGCTGGAAGCTCGACAGTGGTTGAAGGAAATCATGGGAGCTACAATTTTGACTGGTATTTATTTGTATTTCATGCTGCTAAACAGGTATCACATCCATCATTTGATTTTCATGACAATTATTGTCTTTGTTCGAATCAGGAATTTGAATAAAAAAAATGAAAGAGGAGATAAATGGGTTCTTGTGTTATCTCTGATAGCTTTGGCATGATAAGATTTCGGTTACCCTGACTCATGCTGTGATATTCTTTTATTTCTATCAGTGTGGTAAAGTGGGTTGTGAAGATAAAACGGTGCTTTGTTCCCACCTGTCACTTGTTGCCATCAAAATATTTGTTTTACCTCAAATCTTCGTTGAAGGCTCTTAAGAGAAAAATATTTTTTTTTGCATTGAGGTTTTATGAATTTCAGTTAATGGGCAATCACAAATCTTGAAAGATCTACCAGTTTTATTACTGACACATTACATTTGTTACAAATTGATGGATTCTGCATATGGGTATTCTGAAAATAGTTTCAAATGGCTATTTTGTTTTATTAAAGATCTGGGTATTGTAAATGCTTTTGCAGATTTGAAAAGGATCTTTGATTTATTCATGTTAGATTATTTGCAGCCTATTGGACAGGCGTTACTCTTATTTTTCCATCATCTGCAGATTTTTATTATTCTGCTTCACATTCTAAAAATAGAATGAGGTTTCAATTTCCTTTTGACCTCGCATTCTTTGAAGACCTTTTCCATGGCAGACATACTTGAAATGTATATAAAAACTAGTGTTGAAAACAATGTGAAATCTTCTCGCTAGTAATTCTGAGACATAGTTATTTTGGTTGTATCAAGAGATGTATTAGAAAACTCTATAATACAAAATTTGGAAAACATGATGCAGAACAGAGTTGTAATTCTTTTCTATTTAATATTTTAAGGATTCAAAGAGTTGGATTCTTAGGGTATTAGGTAGATAAGAGTGTTGAGTTTCTTGAGCTTACTTGAAAATAGAGAGATCCTCTAATATTATTATTGTTGTAAAAATAATTTGAGGGGTTGGTGCTCCTTGAAATTGGTGTTTCAAAATGAGGGGTTGGTGCTCCTTGAGTTGGTGCTCAAAAATTAGCCTATAATGCATTGTTAACAGTGGTTTTTGAAGATTAAGCCAGTAAGGGAGTTTAGGAGTCGTTTTTCTACCCCGAGAGGGTTTTCCACTCGGAAAATCCTTTGTCTTATGGTCTCTTTGTTTTGATGTCATAATGTTTCTTGATTGTGATAATTTTTATTAGTTTGAACATTATTGAATGATAGTTCCTTCATATCTGCAAATAATTTGTTCAAATATCTTGCACAAGTCATTGTTGAAGACTCTAATTCAAAAGGAAGCTTAAAAGTTCTCAAGAATAGTTATAATTTGCTAAATTGTCTCAATACCTCTCTTGTCTTTAAAGCTGCATTCAAATCAATTGTTTAAGAAGTGAGTCAATAATGTTGATCATCATTTGCACAGTCTTATGAGTTGCACCCGCACTGTCATCATGCTTTGATTGTTAATCAATGTTAGCCATAATTGTTTTGGAAAATGCAAGATATCTCACTCAAATCATATTTTCATAAGTTGTCTAATAGACTGAGTTAATGTTGTCATATCTTTGTGCTTTCAAATGTAATTACTCTTCTCTATTGTTGAAAGAAAAGGAAATCAGAGTTAAAAATCTTGGTCAAAGTTGAAAAAGTTTAGACACTGATTCACCCCCCCCTCTCAGTGTCTGTCCATAACTCCAACAAACTCAGGGCCCGGAGGGCAGAGTTCCGTCGGAGGTTGGCCATCAAGAACGACAAAGATGGCACGAAGTTTTGGACATGAAAGTTCAGATGGGCAGGCTCGGCAGGGGAAAAAGTAGTTCATTTTTTGCACAAGTTTAAACAGGCGGCAAAGAGGGAGTCGGGTTCCGAGGTTCAGGAAGGCGGAAGCCTTTTTCCATTTGGAACGACGAACACAAGGAGGAAACCCGGCGGGGCGGGCCTAGTAGGCGCCAAGGCCGCTGATAGAAGCAAACTGCCAAGGAGGTTCCGCAAGAATCCTGGACTTAACAAAATTGGAGGGGACAAAACACGGTCAACTCAAGATGAGACTTTAGAGGCACATTGATCATTTAGGATGCCAAAGTGGGGGCACGACAAAACTAGGCAGTGACAAAATGACCTGGCAAGGCGAAAGAAAGAGGGTCCCCATTCCGGACGGGGCGTGTGTGCTAAGGGCACAACAAGGTGGAATTTGAAATTAGTGAAATGACATGTTAGAGGGAAAAATGAATGAAGTTAATGCCACTTGGCTCAAAGAAAAAGGACATGTAAGATGAAATAAATGCCTTGTTGGAAGGACTCATCCCACTTGGAGAGATTTTCAAATTTGGAAGAATATTCCCTTTTGATTCCATGTTGAGGAATAGGGATTTAATAAATCAATCAAATTGATTTATTTGTGCAAGTTACATTATCTAGAGGATGTGAATAAGATTACATTTAATTAGGATTTGATTAATTAAGAGGAGATTAGTTGATTTGACCAATTTGACTTGGATTTTTGGATTGATTTAAATAAAAATAAGAAGAATATGATTTAGATTTAATTAAATAAAGGTTTTGATTTATTTAATTAAAGAAGGAGATGATGTTAGATTAAATTAGATAAATTTTTAATTTATTTAATTTAATAGAAGAAATTTAGAGATTTAATTAAATAACCTGGTGAATTATTTAATTAAGAGGGGGACTATAGAATTAATCAAATAAAATGATTTATTTAATTAACGAGAAATAATGACTTAACTAGATAAATTTGATTTATTTAATTAAGAGAGGAAAATTGATGAATTTAATCAAATAAGGGTTATTCAATTAAATGGTTAGACAAAGGGATAATTCAGGATGAAGCGGTGTTAGTGAAATCAGGATCAAATGTGTAGCATCAATCAGTACATTTTACATGTCTACATTTTTCCCTCTTTGAAGCGATGCACTTGTTGTGTTGATTCAAAGAATAAACATGTCTTGATCAAAAGCCAAAAAATTTCCAATTCTCAAAATGCTACAATGTTTCCCCATCGGACGAAACACATTGTTATATTGCCCCCTCGAGAGATTGGACAAAAATTTCAAATTTTTGGTTGATCTCGCAAAAAAAAGAGGACAAGGTACCTGACTGCCCCAGAATAGCTCTGGGAGGTAAAAAGTTGTCTAAACACAATAAAACGATGCAACACGGGCCTCGATCAAACGAAAACAGGATCAGGGGTCCAAAACCCTAGTTGGATGGCTAAATGGGGTAAAAAAAAAACTCTAACTTTTAGACTTAAATAGGCCTTGGGGGACCACTTCCAATTCATTTGCACACATAGCCTATAGAGATTATGCCACCTTGAGCTTTGAGCATTGATCGAGATGGCGCAATGCGTGCTTCCATGACACATTTTGGATCACGTACGAGTGTACCAGTAGCATCCAGGCGTAGGACCTCCGGTGAGTGATCTTAACTTGATCTCGTTTTTCAAGTTTAGGTGCATTTATTAGGCCTAGGAAGTTGGTTTAGGTCCAACGGTGCAATATAGCGCCGCTACAAACTCAATTTTGGTGTCATGCGGCTCTAAACTACACCACATATCTGTATAGTGTCGTAGCGGTGAAGTTTGAAAACTAGGGTTTCCTGCCAAAGTGTGTCGCGTATGCACAGAGCATCGCAGCGGTCCTGTTTAAAGTTTAGTTTAGGGATCGCTGATAAACTGCACTGCGGCAACGGAGTTTGAGGATCCAAACTCTTCCAGCAGCACAGTTTGAAACTTTCAAACTATTTCACCTTTGCAAACAATGACACATATGTTGTTTTAAGGGTGAAAAGCTTGACCAGGCTTAGGATTTTTTCACAAAACTTGATGCTCTGACTTTGCTGATGCAGGAGGAGCTCGAGATACTACACTCGCGGGAGCACAGGATCCCAGTTTTGTTTAGTATTCTAGAGGGCATGCACGAGCATCTACAGGAGCACCTAGGAGCCCTAGGATTATGGTACATCGTTTACACCTGTCCAATCCGCACTCACTTGGGCATGATGACTGTGCTAACCGAGCGATGGCACATCGAGACATCATCTTTCCACTTTCCCACTGGTGAGGCGATGATCACTTTGGAGGAGATTTGGTGCATTCTGAGACTTCCGATCTACGGGGAGTGTGTCATCTATGATGTGGATGTCGGACGCGATGCCTGCCATGAGGTGATGTGCCTGGAGTAGATTATCTTCACAGAGGGACAAATTGAGTTGAAGCACTACAAGCTCACTGTCTCACCGTTCAGATTAGTTGTAGTAGCCATCATATCAGGGCTCGTGGCACCTGATCAGCGGGGTCGATACTTCAGCATCAAATGGGGGCTTGCTTGGGAGAGGATGGCCAAGTCCAGGACTTTCTTCACTTGGGGGCCTATGCTATTGACCTCACTATACAGGGATTTACATGAGGTTGCATACATGGACGACAAATCCATTGAAGTTGGTGTCACTCTTCTACACATCTGGGTATGGGAGCACATCTTTGTGCTTCATCCTGTTAGAGTTGTTCCTATGGCCATGGAGCTAGATGATCCAGTTGTGTGGTGATACAGAGTTGGAGTTTCTTTTACACACACTGGCGAGCACGGGATCGGCCACTAGAGGAGGGTGATCAATGATATGCAGGACTTCACATGGCGACCATACCTCGGATGGCCGACATGGTATGACGATGACTAGCAGTTGTTCTTTTCCCACTAGGAGCGGCTTATGCAGGGGTGGGAGCACACCATGATAGAGAGATATATGCTCGATAGAGTGGCCCGTTAGTTTGGTGATGCTCAGGATAGACCTAATGACCAGTATGTGGCCATATTTTCCTATACGACAAGGGAGACATCCTGGGGTCACCACATCCCAGCAGATGAGGTGGTGCAAAGTTTCAGGCAACTTGTGGCTAGACCATGGGCATACTCACAGGGGTCAGTCAATGTAGGGACCACGCAGGGATACAGGGATTGGTTCTGCCCACCACTAAGATTAACATTACTAGGTGTGGCGGTGGCATGACAGAGACTGAGGGGTAGGGCAGGCATGTAGCCACAAGGAGGCCGAGAAGGCAATGAAGATGATGGAGGCGGGGGAGGTAAGGGAGGCGAGGGCCCACAACCAGACCAGGGACCACCACCTCGAGATGGAGATCAGGTAGGTGGGCCACCTAGGCAGGACGATTAGGATTAGGTCCATGAGGACCAAGACCTAGGGCACCATGATCAGGATCACAGGCACCAGGATAGAGTTCGGACACCACCCAAAGATGGTCATTAGGATCAGGATCAACCACCTGTGCAGCCACCCCTATAGCTAGATCCCAAGGATGGATAGATTTCATAGTTGTAGGCCCATATACAGGTACTACAAGGATAGATTGGGACCCTTACTACAGAGAGAGATCAGTTATGGGCAAAGCAGAACCAGGCGACCCTATAGAGATAGGCTGTAGAGCTCCAGGCCACAACAAAGATGGGAAGATGTTAGCAGTTGGAGAGTATAGTTGCCTCCTCCTCGAGGAGCATAGTTTCGCTGCAGGTGTACAGAGAGGCCATACAGGAGGCAAATTACTATAGGCTTCACTATCATCAGGCCATGCCAAGACCAGCCTGAGTCCCAGAAATTTCACAGAGGACAGGCCACCAACCCACGGAGGATCACGGGGAGAGAGCGGGTGGTGATGACAGTAGCCAGCAGGGTTAGCCCTCAGTTTTGATCAAAGACAGATATTCTTTCATTCTTTGATTCTTTCATGGGCTCATTTTTGATAGCCCAGTGGGTGATTGTACTTTATTGATATACACATGTATATTTTGATCTGATTTTGTACCATGACAATGCACATTTTGATGATCTATATGATATGACATGAGATGATAGTTCGATGCAATGTGATGTGATGTGTTCTATCTTATTTATGCATGATGGATGAATGCTTTACTTTCTATATGTGATGCAATGTGATGCAATGATATTATGCGATGGATTTATTTCTTTTTTAGTATTTTTGTATGCATTTTTTATGATGATGCATGGATGCAATGCAAATGATCTATATGTGAATGATGCAAATGTGATATGCTATGATGGTTATGTGATGATTATGCGATGAGATGCTTTCTTTTCTGATATCTTTTATGTTATGATGTATGATGAAAATGCAATGATTATGATAGGTGACTAACAGATCTATATTATGCCCCTAATGGATGATGATAAAATGCAATCTTTTTCTCTTTTTCATTATCTTTTATCATGCATGATATAGTGATGCATTTATGGATGACATGATGATGCATATGATGTTTATGTCATGATGATTGAATGTGAATGAATGATGCTTATATATGGATGATATGATGATATGACATGATGTGATGTTATGATAATGATGATGCAAATGATGCTTTATGTATGATATATGGTTTATGAATATGATGATGCAAATGAATGCAAATGTGTAATTGATGAGATGCTCAGAATAACCAATCTACGTGATGGAAATGCAATGCATGTGATATGATTTAATATTTCCTATATGATATGATATGCAATATGCAGTATGCTGACAGTTTGTGGATGCAGGATGGATGCATATATGATGATGATTTTGATTAACAGCCATGGTACCATGTTAGCGTGAAAGAAGACATAAGAAAGGAGATGAAGAAGAGAGGATCCAACAAGTTTGTGATCTGAGAAGACCTTATTGGAGATGACAAATGATGAGATGAATGATGTTCGCTTGCCAAGAGTTGGGATTTTCAAAGGGCCAATTACCTTATGTTTGATTACACACGTGGTATAATGCATCAAGGTATAAAGAACCAAGATGACGTTGCACCTAGTGTGATGAACTTTGACTCGACAATCAGATAGGAATACTACTATTCACACCTAGCATACAAAACCCTATTTAGAGTGTAGTTCAAATATCTTAAACATCTTGGACCAAAACATAGAAAGGCATGCCTTCTTATCTGGTCAACAAGATATTCAAGACACCCTCCCTACAAACCAAACAAAGTACATATGACCAAAGTTATATTACAAGAATATCCAACAAGCATAGCAGAAAAAAGATAATGATCAATCCCCCATTCTTATCTCTCTAAATCCTTCGTTCGAATATCATCGAAAGGTCCTTGGAACGAGCGCAATAAGATAAATCCAACAAGATAAAATCAAGTAAACAAACAAGCTAATGTTCTTTATACTAGCCAAGACTAAACTACGGTGATGCCTGATGTTGATGTCCATTGTAGGAAGGATGAATCCTAGGACATGATGATATCAGATGATAGATTTGGGACTAATTCGATAATAAACTATTGACACGAAAAGCTGACTAACTTGTTTACTGACTGATTTAGGCTTGAGACTTTCACGTTTTAAGTTTTCACATTTGACTGCTAGACTTGTTTCTGACTGTTTTACCAACGGTTGAGGGTGATGATTGATTTATTATGAGTGATGTTTATTTCAGATGTTTACGAGATGGGGTTGGATGATTTTTTTGGGTTTTTTGAATGTTTTTTGATCTTTTTGAAATGTTTTGAGGTTGTTTTTGGTATTTTTTAAATTTTGCAAATGTTTTGATTTTTAAGTTTTTTTATTTTTAGGTGTTTTCTAAGATTTTGAACATGACCTAACCTAAAGACCTATCCTAGGGGCATAGGGGGTTGATCAAAAAATTACCCTTTCCTACGTTATACACACAGAGACCACATAGTTCGACTGACGACTTGACCGATTTATAGATGAAGATATATACATGATGAAATGTTAGTTTATTATGACAAACTCCTAAAGGACTGACCTAAATGTCTCAAGGGATGATCAAATATCAACCTTGCATACGTTCAAAGCTCAGAGATGACATAGTTCAACAAGATGACTCTTTTTTTGACTTGTTTTTGGGATTTTGATATGATTTGGATGTTTCTGGATTTTTTGATTTTTTATGTTTTTGGGATTTTCTGATTTTATGATGTTTTTCGAATTTTTTTATTTTAAGACCTCAAGAATGCACACAAATCCAATCCAGTGTAGGAAATTCCCCCAGTGTGATGTGATAGACTACTCTGAAATAGGCAAGAAAAACTGACCTTTGGCATGGGCCGAGTAGCTCTAGGAGGGGTCATGACACGAACACAGAACCAAGCTATGGTGCAGATGTAGATGGATGCGATGCGATAAAATGTGATGGAAGGATGAATGATACAGAGCGAGTCACAAAGACCGAGGTGGATGGAGAGTGCTTATTTACACATGGTGCCTGTTTGCCAGGTTTTCACTAAGGTACTTTCCCAAAGTGCCACCAAAGTGGTTTTCACTGGAGGACAATTATTTCTCTTTACTGTTTTGATCCCTTTTCTGATTTTTCTTTTTTTTTTAATTTTTTGATTATTATTTTTGTCACCAAGATGCCTTTTTTTCCAGGTTTTCATCAGGGTGACCATTTTTTTAGGACATTTTCTGATTCTTTTGTATTTTTTGGTTCTATACCTTGCAAGATTAGGCATAATTTTTTTAAAGATGGGAGTTGTTCATGGGCTCCTGCAAGGCTTCCCCTTTAGGTGTTGACAACTAATATGCCGCTAACTTATAGCTTGTTGTGATGACAAATGGGCCCAACCAATTAGGCTCAAACTTTCCCTTGTTGTCTGGATTGGGTACGTTCTTCTGATTTTCTTTCAGCACCAGTTCTCCGACCTGGAAGGTCCCACTTCTGATTTTCTTGTTATAATTCCTTTTGAGTCAATTTTTATACACTTGTAAATGGTTCAAGGTGTTTAGACGTCGCTCGTCCAATAACTCCAGCTCGTTCAGTCGTGAGACCCAATATTGTTCATCTGTGATGTGGTTTTGCAGTGAGATTCTTAGTGACGGGAGCTTGATCTCAATGGGTAATATGGCTTCTGATCCGTAGACCAGGGAAAATGGGGTGGCTCCAGTGGGTGTGCGAATGTTGTTTCAATAGGCCTAGAGGGTGGGATTTAGCTGCAGATGCCAGTCACGACCTGCGTCATTGACTATTTTCTTGAGGATTTTTAGAATGGTCTTATTTGTGGCTTCAGCTTGGTCGTTTCCTTGGGGATAATATGGCATGGAAAAGTGATGTTGGATTTTGAATTTGTCACATAGGTCATGGACATCTTGATTCTTGAATGGTGTCCCATTATCCAAGATAATTGCTTGTGGGACACCGTAGTGGCATATGAGGTAGTTCAGGGTGAACTTCGATATCTGCTTTCCAGTTATGTATGTCATAGGTATAGCTTCCACCCACTTTGTGAAGTATTCAATGGTGGTAATGATAAACTTGTGGCCACTGAATGAGGTTGGGGTAATTTTTCTAACGAGATCAAGCCCCCACTGCGAAAAGGGCCATGGTGTGATGATGGGATGAAACTCTTCAACTGGGGTGTGGATAAGATCTCCATGTTGTTGGAACTGCAAGCATTTCCTAACATAGTCATGTGCTTCTCTTTCCATGGTGGGCCAATAGTACCCTGTTCTTAGCAACTTTTTGGCCAAGGTCATACCACTCAAGTGGGAACCACAAATGTCATTATGCACATCGGTTATAGCATTCAAGGCCTCCTCAGGGTTCAAACACCTTAACAGGGTTCCTTCTATGCTCCTACAATACAGGGTATCTCCTAGGCTGACAAAGTGGGATGTTTTCTTGATAAACATTCTTTTTAGGCTCAAAGGTAAGTCAATGGGAAGGATTCCTATCCTTAAGTAGGTGTAAATTTCATGGTACCAAGGATCACTGAGACCAACGATTTCACACACAAATTCTGACTTTGGTACCTTGAATGCAAGTATGAGAAGCTATTGTACTAAGAATTCATGTTTTAGGACGTTACGAGGAATGTCCAGCAAGGATCCAATTGTTGCCATGGCATTTGCTACTATGTTGTTTGCTCTGGGAATCTGCTCAAATGTGATATCTATGAATGACTCCTTGAGGCTCTCCACCATTTTTTTGTATGGATTCAGCTTATCATCCCTTGTTTGGTACTCATCATTCACTTGATTGATTATAAGCTATGAATCTCCATATACCTTGAGAGTCATTATGTGCCACTGCACTGCTATTCTGAGACCTATGGTTAAAGCCTTGTATTATGAAATGTTATTGGTGCAGGGGAATGCCAATTTATAGGATCTAGGTATGCAGTCCCCCTGTGGGGTGATGAAGAAGACCCCGAATCCTGATTAGTGTTGTGTGTAGGAACCATCAAAGTAGAGCTTCCAATGGTCAGCTATGTTGAGGTTGAAAATGGATTCATCAGGAAAATCTGATATGAGTGGATACTCTGAGTACATTGGTGCTTCTGCAAGTTGGTATGCGATTACTTGGCCTTTGATTGCCTTCCGCTCTACATACTCGATGTCATGTTCAAATAGAATCATGACCCACATAGCCATTCTACCTATGAGCATTGCCTTGGATAGTAGGTACTTGAGAGGGTCAATTTTGGCAATGAGCATGATTTTGTGTGCCAACATGTAATGTCTGAACTTTTGTGAAGCAAACACCATAGCTAGATAGGATTTTTCAATAAATGAGTAATTTAACTCATGCCCTACCATTATGTAGCTGATTTAAAAGAAGCCCTCTCTGTTCCATTTCATCATGTTGTGTTAGGACAGCACTGAGGGCTATTGATGTTGCTGATATGTAGAGAATCAAAGGCTTTCCTGGGATTGGCGGCATCAGAACCGGAGGTGTAAGTAGATATTCTTTGATTTTGTTAAAGGCTTGATCACACTTGTCATCCCATATGTATGCTACCCCCTAGTGGAGTAGATGAGAGTAAGGGATTTTCTTGTCAGCCAGTTGAGTTATGAATCTGCGGATTGACTGGATCTTGCCCTATAGGCCCCTGAGCTATTTTAATGTTTTAGGTGCTTCCATTTCAAGGATTTCCTTTACCTTTGTGAGATATATTTCAATACCTCTCATGGACATGATGTATCCTAGTAGTTTTCCCGATTGTATGCCGAAGACGCACTTCTTTGGATTTAGGAATACCTTGTACTCCTCAAGCCTATCAAATATGGCACTTAATGCTACTATATGGTCCTTCCTCTTTCTAGACTTGGCTAGTATGTCATCAACATGATGTTCCACAGTTTTATGGATCATGTCATAAAAGATCAATGTCATGGCCCTCTGGTAGGTGGCACCCACATTCTTTAAGTCGAATGGCATCATATTCCAATAGTATGTCCCCCATGGACAAGTAAAAGTTGTTTTGTGTTGGTCTTCCTTAGCAATCATTATTTGGTTGTACCCAGAGAAACCATCCATCAGTGAGAGCATCTCATGCCCCACAGTCATGTCCATAATCATGTTAATGTTAGGTAGCGAGAAGTCATCTTTAGGACATGCTTTTTTCAAGTCTCTGAATTTTGTGCATATTCGAATGCCCACAGTGGGCTTAGAAATAGGCACCAAGTTGGATACCCACTTCGGGTAGTCAATTGATCGTATGAATCCTACATCCATAAGCTTTTTCAATTCCATTTTGACCAATAAGGCAATCTGAGGATACATTTTTCTCAGCTTTTTTTTTACATGTTTGGCTTCGACATAGACTACTAGATGATGGACTACAATCTCTGGGTCAAGCCCAGGCATGTCAGCATATGTCCTTGCAAAGTTAACTTTTCATTCTCTCAAGAAGGCAGCTAGGAGCTCATGTTCCTTTGATAGTAATGACTACATAAAAGGTGATGTGTGGAGTTTCCTTTGTCCCCAAGTTTATTGGGTTACATTTCTCGGCCAGAACCGTTGATTTTTCCTGATGTAATGCACTAAGAGGAAGATTGAATCCCCCATCCTCGGGTGCCTCATAGAGGTTTTCACCGTCAGATGTGTCCTTTCTTTTTACCATTTTTGGGTCAGAGTGTGCCACAGTGTGGTTTTCACTCAAAGACCTTGAGATTATTCTTAGTATTTCGCTTTTATGACTAATGGATTCAATTGTTTCCCCGTAATATGCATGTGTGTCTAGTTCAATGATAAATCATGATTTATGATCCCCACTCGGAATGTTGTCCCTCAGTCCCATGAATTCCAAGAGCACCTCATCATTTTTTAAAGTGTCAAGAATCGGTGATCCTTGCTGGTCGTAATTGATGAGCTGGGGGTATACTAGTCTTATCTCATCGGATTGGTTTTTAGAATCAAAAGCTAGAGTGCTAATCATGAAAAGGTCAAAGTCTTCAAACAACATAGGTAGACCTATTTTAGGGGATTCATTGGTTAAGTCTATGGGAATCCCTATGGACATTGGTGACTAATGGGCGATGGCTGACGACTGAGGGGTGGATACTGATACCTGAGGAGGTGTTATATTCCTTCTAACTGGGGCATCTCGACCACATATGGTTATCCTAGGGTGGTATGTCTAAGGCCGAGATTTTTCAAGCGTCTTTCAACCATAAGGGGTTCTAGGAGGCCATTATCATTTTGTCTGATCCTATTATTCCTATTGTAGCCCATGGTGAGCATCATTCGTAGTCCTTTACTACTGTCATTAATGGGGAGGTCAGCTCCACGCCTGTTGTCTTGGTATAACAAGCTTGATGGTTCTTCCTTGATCACCTCCTGGCCTAGGTCTCCCCAACTCCTAAAGCTGGAGGAGCCTACTATGAATATTTGGGGTGGAGTGCTAGTGGGTTGTGGTTGGCCATGCAATCTGGGAGATTGTGGTAACTCTCCTACGATGAAAGCATTCTTTGGAATGGTGTAATTTCCACACTCGTTGTCCTAGATTATGACCTTGATGTGAGAGATGGCGAGAATGTCAGGTGTCTTTGTCTTAGAAGTGGAGGCGAGAGTGGTTGGGTCAATGTATGGTGTTGAGGGGATTTCATCATTTTTAGGCACTTGGGGGATCTTGTAGTATTTTGCTTCTAGATTTTTGCAGTAGTAGAAGGGTTCTAGATCCCCATGGACAGTGACTTCTTCACCTTGGTATGGGAATTTTACATACTGGTGGAAGATGGAAGCAACAACTTGCATCCCATAAATCCATGGCCGCCCCAAGAGGATATTATAAGGCAATTCCAGATCAAGGACCTGGCAAGTTATTTCCATAAGGGTTGGCCCTACCTGAATAGGAAGTTTGATGATGCCCTAAGACACCCTTTCTTGATCGTCATAGGCCCTAATGGTTATGCCTTTTCCCTTTTCAATAGTATCTTTGGAGATACCCAAACTTTTTTTTTAATTTAAGGGTGCATATGTTCAACCATGCACCTCCATCCACCAAGACCCTTTTGATTTTGTTTTTATGGACGTATGCCTCCAAATGAAGCACACGGTTGTGAGATGGTTGTGTCGAAAGATATTTCTCTAAGAAATTTAGGAGGTGAGGTGTGGTGAGGTGTGATACCATAGATTGGATATTCTCTATATCAAGATCCGTAAGGACCAAAGATGAGGCCAGGGCTTCCTCTAGGATCTTTCTATGGGATGGCGAGATTTTTAACAACTCCATGATGGAGATTTGTGTTGGGGTTATTTTCAATTGGTCGAGGACATTGAAGCCATTGGGAGAAGACCTTCGATCGGATGTGGATGCCCTATTTGGCTGAGATCTTGCGATGGTGACCTTTCTGCCTCTTATGGTGACTCCACAATCAACTTGGGCTCCTTTGATGGTCATGACAGTGTAGTACTCATCTAGGGATGTGACGACGTGCTTGTACACATGGTTCACATTCTTGAAATCACCTTTTCCCTTATCATGGTTGTTTCCTTTGTTGTCGTGGTTGGGCATCAGATTTGTGTAAATGTTGAGATTTTGATTCCCATCTGGTTGCTCCACATCTATGATCTTACTATCTATGAGGTCTTGAATCAATTTTTTGATTCTCATTCAGCTGGTAGTTGTGTGTTCCTTAATTTTGTGGAAATCACAAAGGTGATTTTCGTTGTACCACTGTGGTTTTACCAAGGGCTCTTGATAGTTTTCATATGTAGGGACCGTGATAAGTTTTTCTTCCACCAATCTCTTCATGATGGATTCTATTGATTCCCTAAGGGTTGTGTATTTCCACTCGGGGGAGTTCCTATTTCACTGGGGTGGTCCCCTTTGGTCATTTACATTGTTGATTGTTTGGTTTTTTGGTGGCGAATTCACAGTGTTGGCTTGTCGATTGTAATTTTCATTGTTGTTCTGGGTTTGTTGTTGGGGTGGTTGTGTGTTTTGCCGAGGTGCACTAATGACAACTTTGGCATTGACAACACCATCATTGGTAACATTTCAGTTCTTCACCCATGTTCATGGTTTATCATTGTAGCTAGTGGATGGGCGACTGTCTTGATAAGATGGAGATCCTCCCTATGAGATAAGGGATCATTCGATGTTGAGCACCTTAGGGATTAGCTAATCATAGGTCGTGATCCATTGCATTTTGAGATGAAAAGACAAGATTTTGTCAAGGTTTGCAATGATTGTGCACACTTTTTGTTCTTCAGGCATGGCCCACTTGCTTTTATTGGCCTTGGATCACCACCTTTGCAAGAATGAAGCAAATGACTCCCCCTTGGATTGTTTCATGGATGATAATTCTTCAAGGCTTACATCCATGGGAGTGTTGAATGCATAGTTTTGAATGAAAGCATCCACGATCTCTTGGATTTTTTTGATCCCCGAGAGACGGGAAAACCAGTCGATGGCAGAACCTGCCAAGCTTTGAGGGAATAATCGCATTAAGTATGTTTCATCGTAGGCGACTTCCATGCAGTGCACTTGAAATTCCCTAATGTTGTCTTCAGGGTTGCTCGTCCCACGGTATTTATCAAATTTAGGGATCTAGAATCCCTTGGGGAACAACTTCATGATGATGCTCCTATTGAATGGGTAGGGGCATAGGTTCTTTTGTGGCTTGGTGGTTTTCCCTGATTGGAGGTCTAACACCTGTTGTGATAGGAACTTGATTTGTGTTGATACATCATCTTGTAGATCAGGGGGTGGGATGAAAGTGATATAAGGTGGTTCAGTTGTTGGAGGGATGGGTTGATTGGTGGATGGTGTTTGTGCACTCTATTCTGCTAAATATGTCTGCAATTGTTGTTGTACCAATAACGCTTGTTGTTGGTCCTACTGTTGCTGTGCTAGTAAGGCCTATTGTTGGGCTTACTATTGTTGAACTGCTAATGCTTGTTGTTGGGCTTGCAATTGGGTTGCTTCATGTTGTTCTTTGTATTTCTTCAACACTTAATGATAGGCTTGTTGTTGGACAGCTTGTTGTTGAGCGAGGTATTGTGCTTACGCCTGTGCTTGCATTTGTGCTTGGGCTACTTGTTGTACGTCTTGAGTGGCTTGGGAATCCTGAGCTACTTGTGCTACTTGTTGTGCTCATTTTTGTTGTAACAACGCTTGAGCTTGCGCTTTCTATGTAGCTTAAGAGGCTTGAGTAGCCTGAGTGGCTTGCTAAGTAGCTTGATATTTTTGAAGTGCCTTTTGGTAAGCTTGGTGAGCTTGTAGCATGATATTATATTGACTAGCCGCGTTTGGTTTTGGTGGTGGTGGTGGATTTGGAATTGCGCTGGTTGCAGTGACAAGTGGTTGAGATATGTTTGGAGTGATGGTGGTAGTGAGTGTTTGAGATGTGTGTTGGTGCGATAGTGGTGGTTGGTATGATTGAGGTGACAGGTCCTTGAGAGACCATGTTTTGATTTATCGGGATCGAGGTTGTTGCTTGATTGGATACCATCTATTGTTGTGATGTCGATGGTATGTTCAGAGGATCTGATGTGACAATTTGATTGGTCAATGGCAAATTGATCTGGATGGATTGATTGGTGTTGGGTAAAGTGGGAAGCCCTTAACCAATGAATGATGTTGATGTTGGAAATGGTGGAAGATTTGGGGGAGGTATCAATGGGATTGGTGGAAAGTTCTCTAGAGCAGATGAGGATGAAGCCCCAAAAAGTCCACCTAGTTCGAAGAGACCCGCTTGTACCAAAAATAAGGAAAATTGGGCATCTAGAGCATATGCTGGCGTGGTGTGAAAGGATGTGTTGTTGGTGTCATGGAAATTTAGTGAGACATATTGGTGGAGTGGATTTTGGGGAATGGTACCTGATGTACCTATGATGGTGTTGGCATCCAAATTCTAGGTATTGACAAGAGGGTGTTTTTGAAGGGCATTGAACAATGCACTCTCCTTGTTGACTATAGGTTGTGTGGTAGCAATGGATGTTGTGGACTATAGAATGGGTTGGGTAATGCTCTAAGTGGGTTGGTTAGTTGGCACAAGTGAAAAAAGAGGCCTATCCACAATAGTGCTTATATCAAAGTCGGATGGTAGTTTACCCCCTTCTTTTGCTAACTCAAGCATGTATTGGGAGGGGCTTAATCTTATCATGGCTCTAACAAGTTCGTCACTCAAGATTTTGGAGCATCTCACTGATCTTGTCTTAGGTCATTCATGAGTTAGTGATGTCTTCCACTTGCGCCTCCTCCTCAGGATCTTGTGTGCTGAGTGATAGGTCAGGTAGCAGGTTGCTTGGTCCAACTTGATAGTTCCCGGGTGCGTTTTGACTTAGGTCACTTGTAGTTGATGTTTCTTGGTTATTCTCCATGTTCTTCTTTAGTTGTGATCTTGTTTGAACCATAAAATGAGGCTCAAAAGAGAAAAACTAGGATAGTTAAAGATCAAAGGTGGTGATGATGAAAGATGTGTGATAGATGGGTGGTATGGGTGATTGAATTCTTTGAAAATCTTGAGAAGATGCTAGGATCTTAGGACTTTTTGGCTTCTTGGATTCTTGTATTTTTGATTGGTTTGATTGGTTTGATGTTGGATTCTTGGATTGACCCTGATTTTGGTTTGGATTCTTGGATTGGTTTAGATAATGAACAAATGGACCCCAAGATGTTGGATGATTATCTATGGGATTGATTTTCTCACAAAATGATAATTTGATTAAATGTAGGGAGAAGGATGCATCTACCCACATTTAATCAAACAAGATGATAATCTGACTATGTATATGAAGAAGGATGCATCTACACATACTTAGTCGAACAAGATGTTTGACATTTGATTCAAGGATTCATGGATTTTGTTTCAAGGATTTGATTCGTGGATTTTCCAAAGAAGCCTAGCATGAAGGATGGTTTCAAGATTTTCAAGAATTGTTGGTGAGATGATTTTGGTTGATGTTTGGAAGATGGATGAGGTTTTGACCTTTGATCCTATATGCACCTAGAAGGACTCTTGTTTTTCAAGACCATGGTATTGAAGAACACACTTCACTCTAGACAAGATGTTTGAATTCCCGAAAGAGATTTGGATTTTGTTAATAATAGAATTCATACAAATTGGGATTGTTTCTTGATGCACGTCTATAAAAGTTGAAAATCAATCTTTGTCTAAATTCGTAGAGCGCTAAGAGACATTTTTGGTGATTCTTTGGACTAAGAATCTTGATCTTTGGTTTTCAGATCTTGACTTTCTGGGAAATCATTTGAGAAAACACATGTGTGAGATCCAATTGTTATCTTTTCTTAGTGACTTCATTTTATCACAAACACACTCTTGATTAGATTTTGATCTAGATGTCTAATGTCTCTAATCTCTTTTTATCCCACAAAGTGTGTTATGTGGAAACCAAGGAAAGTCAAGGAAAGAGTTACCTATTGTTGACGTTACGGAAGTAAATTGAGATGTAAACCCTAAAGCTGAGAAGCCTCTAAGGATAAAATCCCTAGGACAAGTAATAGCACTCGAATTCCATTTTCAAAGGTATTTTCTCCTCCAAAGGGTTTGAAATTTGGTGTTCATGTTGAATGTTTGTTGTGAGAGAAATCAATGTGTTTTTTTTCAAGAACATGTACAACCCTATGGATATGAAAGACAGTATTTGTTGAGTTCCCACTTGGAAAAATCCAACTACGCTTACTCTTAGCGAATGATTAGATGCTTGACCCCACTAGCTCCCCTCCACAACACTCACTTATATAGGGAAGCCAAGCATCAACACCCATGAAACTCCCATGGCATGCTTCTCATTTCTACTAAGAGCTATAAAAAATGTGGGATAGCTTCAGAACGACCGCTCTTGCACCAACAAATAGTTAGGGATTTCAGTCTTTCTAAACAAAGGTTTTAGTTGGGGAATTCCATTCATAGAGGATCATCCATACGGGGAGAGACCATTGCTGCCCTTCTTGTCAAAACAATCCATGTGATACTTGTCTTTCCTCAAGTACCCACACTTATATACCAAGTGGAAGTTGCTTGGCTTTAGCGTGTTCCCTGTTGGGTTGTTCCATTGGGTGATTAATTTTTCCCACAAGGTAGGCCCTCTAAGATAACACAAAAGTGAGTAAACACATCTGTAGTTTGATCAACCCTCGTTTAGAAACAAGGAGAGATCACGCGTGATGTATTCCACTCACACTCACAAGTTTTGTTCAATTTTAGTTCCAAAATGAAGTGTGAAGGAAATCACTTACACAACCCAATATCACCAAAAGCCTTTTGATTCTCAAGGTCACCGTGAGGTGCAAGAGAAACAAACATCTTTTAGATGATATTATTTTGGGTAAGTGATTACAAAACAAAGAAACACTTGTTCATTTTAATCCCTCAAAGCAATGATTTTGATTCTTTTGAAGAGAACCAAAAGGAAAGATGAAAGTTGTGTTGTTCAATTGTTAACCTTTAAACAAAATCTAGTAAGTTTGTCTAAAGTTATTTTTAAGCCCTTTGTAGCAAAAATTAAAAGCTTTTGTAGTGTTATTTTTAGAGCCCAAAAGAAATTTAGTGTGTCCTAAGAGCATGAAGGTAACAAATCCTTAGAAGAGAGATTATGAGTTCTCCAAAGGTGTTAAAAAACACTTAATGTAATGAGATGGAGATGTCATGATGAACTTTCAAATTTGTTTCCCTCCTTCACCTTGATTAAGCCCACCTACAAAACTGATTAGGACTGCAAAACAGAGGTTAGAAAACATGGTTAGAAGTTCAAAGAAACCAAAAAAAAAAGCATGTGTAAAAACTAAGTCTATTTGAGCTTTTAACTTCACTCCAACGATGCAGTTTGAAAGGTGTCAGTAGCATTGTATGGTGTCGCTTGTCAGTTAGTGGCGCTCTGTAGTAAAACCAAAGAGCATGATTGCGGAGGAGATTTTTCTCAATGGCGCAGTTTGGAGTTTGAAAAAGTCAGCAAACGTAAACTGACCTAGCGGTGGAGTTAGAAATTTTGAATTCTGGGCTGGAAAGATAGAGCGGCACTGTTTGAAGTTTGAAGCGTCGTTGTATGGCACCGTTGGATGAATAGCAACATTGTGTGGTGCCACTAGACTGATAGCGGCATAGTTTCCTGTAGATGCAAATGTTAGCAAAAAATGATAGAATTTTTGGAAAAACGTGATTGAATCTTCAATTTCGCCCTCCTAGCACCAAAATGTGAACCCCAATCCTAGACCTGCACAAACATAGTAAACAAACACATTATTAGATTCAAATGCAAGTTAGAACTACGATTCCCCATGAAATTCATTAACAATGCTCAAAATAGGAAATAAAATGAAGAACACAACAAGAAAGTAATGAAATCATAATTAAGCATGCAAACTCTCAATCCCATGGGGGAATTGGTGCCAATTTGATTTGGAAATTGTCCCTTTCCCAACTCCTATGCAAGCTTGTGATGATTTGATGATGGTTGATCCACTAGATGATTGATTCAATAGAGCTCCATGAGGAAACCTACCATAACCTAGCTATAAACTTGATAAAATTGATGAAAATGGTGATGCTTGAAGATGAAATTGAGTATAATAAGTTTGCTCAAATTGTGGATGATGAAAACAAAGGATAACCTCTCTATTTATAGAAGAAAATGATGAGAGAAGAGACAAAAGGGATGAATGTGGGATAAAAACCCAACCAATAGGGAGAAGCCACTTGTCACTATGTGAGTGGACAAAGGTGGAGCACATTTGGTCATTGTGCAATTAAATGCAATTAGGTGGAATTTGAAATTAGTGAAATGACATGTTAGAGGGAAAAAAGAATGAAGTTAATGCCACTTGGCTCAAGGAAAAAGGACATGTAAGATGAAATAAATGCCTTGTTGGAAGGACTCATCCCACTTGGAGAGATTTTTAAATTTGGAAGAATATTACCTTTTGATGCCATGTTGAGGGATAGGGATTTAATAAATCAATCAAATTGATTTATTTGTGCAAATTGCATTATCTAGAGGATGTGATTAAGATTAGATTTAATCAGGATTTGATTAATTAAGAGGAGATTAGTTGATTTGACCAATTTGACTTGGATTTTTGGATTGATTTAAATAAAAATAAGAAGAATATGATTTAGATTTAATTAAATAAAGGTTTTTATTTATTTAATTAAAGAAGGAGATGATGTTAGAATAAATTAGATAATTTATTTAATTTAATAAAATAACTTTAGAGATTAAATTAAATAAGGTGAATTATTTAATTAAGAGGGGGACTATAGAATTAATCAAATAAAAAGATTTATTTAATTAACAAGAAATAATGACTTCACTAGATAAATTTGATTTATTTAATTAAGAGAGGAAAATTGATGAATTTAATCAAATAAGGGTTATTCGATTAAATGGTTAGACAGAGGGATAATTCAGGATGAAGCAGTGTTAGTGAAATTAGGATCAAATGTGTAGCACCAATCAGTACATTTTACGTGTCTACACATAGCAAGCACAACCTACCATCTAGATTTTAATTTTGCTTAAAAAGGAAAAATCAAATTCTTCTTCTTAGAGGTACCAACCCCTAACACAAGTTTCCACCTTGAATGTTGTTTCTCTTACAGATGATGAGAAATCACAATATCCTTCACAAAATATTTTTGATTTCAAATAATATTCTACACCATGAGTGGAGCAAATAAAGATTGTAGGTGCCACGTGGAAGAGTTGGTAGTGTTAGGTGCATCGTTGTAGGAATATAGCTTTGTCACTCACACAACTGTTCACCTTATGAGTGACGATTCCTTGTTTTTTGTTCTATTCTCTATTGCTTGAAACTCTATCTCTTTTCCCAAGCCATTCTCATTGCCTTCCATGTTTCGTTTCTTCGCCTCCATGCTCATTTCTCCTCCCTACTCTGTGCCACCTCTAACAAGTAATAAAATATACATCTATCTACAACCTAAAGCTTGATTAGTTTTCAAAATAGATTCAAATGAATTTAAATAATTTTTGAAGAAATTATTGAATCTTAGAACAAATCAGTAGTCATGGGGCTTCAAAATGAGCCAATTGTGGGTTTAACACTGGCTCCAAGAGTGGAGGGGCATACTAGCTATGGAGGTGCTCTTCGGCTAGAAGAAGGAGATGCAATTGCACAATATGTGCAACAAGGGAAACATAATCCTTAAAGAGGAGAAGTGGAGCTGTCAGCTCAGGAGATTCAAGAATTTGATTCACTAGGTTATGTAATGAGTAGAAGCAAGGACCAATGTATGAAAGGCATTTGTATCAGAAAGGAAAACCAAGTGTACAGTGTTGAGGACAAATGAGCATTGGCAATGTTCAATTATGAGGAGGCAAAATGTGAGCATAAGGTTATGTTAGATCTACAACACTTTGTGTAGAGGAATATTAGACAATATGTTGGCCCAACACATGATCCTTTTGCTTCCAAGGCTTCAAAGGTGGTAGATGGTTACATTTTTGTGGATGATGTGTATAAATTTTGAACCTTTGTACAATTTTTGGATGTTTTTATAATTTTCACTTGTGTATAACTATATTGTCAATGAGAACTCTACTTTTTCTAGCCCATTATTATGTATATTTTTTGCATTCATTTGATATGTGTGTATTTTCGTAAGGCATTTCAAGGGTAAATGTTTTACAAGGTGCATGAAAAATGTAATTCAAAAATAGAAATCCTTTTTATCTATGAATGTTAATAATAATTTTTGGGTTTAAATCTATTATTAGAATCTCCAAAATGCAAGAATCCACTAAAGGTTTTTCAGAGAACAACCATTAATATATTGGTTGAGAGCAAAATGTTTCTCCCCTTTCCAAACTGCCACTATGCTCTTTGTTGACCAAGGTTATCCTTGGACTGTTGTT
The DNA here is from genome assembly GCA_007258455.2 of Sequoia sempervirens. Classification (NCBI taxonomy): domain Eukaryota; kingdom Viridiplantae; phylum Streptophyta; class Pinopsida; order Cupressales; family Cupressaceae; genus Sequoia; species Sequoia sempervirens. Next base: position 22,692,498 of record VDFB02072274.1, read on the forward strand.
TTTCTTCCACCATGAAATTTCTTGAAATCTACCAGGGGTTCATTTTGGTTGATCTTTGTTGCTTTTATAATTTCTATCTAAAACTATTTTTATTAGCATGTGAAATCCATTTTCTTGGTCCATTTTTTAAGAATTTGCAAGGAACTCATTAGTAATTGTGACATAAAAGGGTTGGAGTCTCTATTACAATTGTTAAAACTTGTTGAAAGTGTATGTTTTTTTTTAAATATGGGCAAGATGAAAAAATTGATGACAAGTACAGTTTTTATGGGGTTAATTTCTAGTCTTCTTTCCATTTTGTTTAGGAATAGCTAATTTTATTAGTAAGAAGTTTTTCTCATCATTCTCCTTGTTTTATCAAGACCATGTTTGTAATGCTAACTAAGAAATTCTAGATCAAGTCCCCACCAAGAAAATTAACACCAAAGTTACACTTTCCTCATACCTATAATTTCCTTTCAACATGCCCTTCTCAATAAACTTGTGCTACATTGGAAAAACAATATAAACTAAGAATTTAACATCTCCTCCTAGCAATTAGATCATCATATATATAATAAATTAGTCCTCATGAAAAATTCTTTATGACTAGGTATTGTTTAACTCTTACAAAAATATCACCAACAAGGCTACTAGGTTGTTCTCACAAAATTCTATGCTCCTCTGGTTAACAGTATTCATACGACAAGAAAGAAAATTATATGTGATAATGTCCTCCAATAACAACTACCCTTTAACTATGTAACCTAGGGGCATTCCACCCTATAATAAAGGCCATTTAATATTATTTATACTTAACTGATTTGCAATTTTCTTTAAAATATTATCAGAGATCTATTCTTCTTTAAATGGCTTAAAATAAGACAAGAAAACCAGTCAACAACAAAGACTAGAATGAAAATTTACTTAAACAGCTTGAAAATTACTTAGAGGATCTGCACAAGTGACAAGGAAGCTTGTAGATTTCCATAAGCTCATTCGGATTTGGATTGACCTTCAAAATTATTGAATATCTATTCTTCTTTGCATATGTTAATACTAGACACAAAAACTAGTGAATAGTGAAGTCTAAATGAAAACATGTTTAAACACCCTAGGATCTACTGGGAAGATCCTCACAAGTTAACATGGTCCAAATTCTTTAGCTAATAAAGGCTCACCCAAAGCTGGAAATACATGTCAATGTGATCCCACAAAGTTGGTTTACAATTTTTGGGAGGCCCTGATTTTTGTTGAAATCACATATTTTTAGAAAATATAATGATTTAAGCCTTGAAAAGTTCCATTTAAAGGATTCCAATTGAAGAGGGTTTGATTGAACCACCTTAGGTTAAACCCCCTTGGATAGAACCCCGCTAGTTTTAAACCATACCTATAACGGAGTCTCTTTTACACCTATCAAAATGCTGATAAAAAAACCACTTTTGATTTACCTTTTGCGGGATCAAATGAATTCATTTAAATTTTTTTTAAGTATGTAGTCCTTATTATAAGCTTCCCAAAAAGTATAATTTTAAATAAATTTAATTTTATTATTATATTTATTTTTATTTCTTGTGAATGTAGGTTTTTCATGAAAATCAAGCTCTTTTACGCACATGTGGAAAAATAGTGATTATGAAATAAATTTAAAAATATGAGTGCAACAAATATTGAAGTCCTTGATCCAACAAAAAAAAATTTTGATTCGGACAAAAAAGTTATGCGTTATACGGTTCACCTATGTCGAATTGTAATTGGTTTGACTTTGAAACTTGATTAAGGAAAAATATTCAATAAAACACTATGAAACCAATTGGAAGCACTAGATATAATAGTTACAAATCTAAATTCAAAAATTAGAATTTTATCCTTCATGGAAAAAAATTTATCGTTATCTGATGAGAGTCACTCCTTAAAAATGTTATTCTTGAAAAAACTAGTTTTGAAGGAGATGGAAAAAGAAGTGCAATATAATTCCAAAAAAATTGAAAAAAATATATCTAGAATCTACAGACAAAATGTCACAAATCACTAGTTTGCATCATGTTCAAATTCCTCACAGTTTAGCCACTATAGATGCCCGAAAGTGAAGATTTAGTTAGAAAAAATTATTTCAGTGTCTAGTTTGGCCAAAAATTGTAAACCAGTATTGGAAAACAAAATATGTGGTTAGTTGTGTTTTTCTCCAAACAAATACTATGTGGTGTTGCAGAAACTCTTGTATCCATTTACCCTTTCTACAAATACCCATCAATAGCATGGATAGATGCCCTTTGTGCACTTAAGATTACAATCTTCATCTATGTAAAAGACAACCTAAGATATTCAACTTTCTTTTTCATCATTTGGAGATATTAATACAATCCACAAGCCTGTGTACCATTCTAAGACTCTTATTTTCTATTTATGTCAACCCAAATTCTATTCTTTCTTCTGGTGGTTTTTCACTTTATTTCTCAACAATTGTTCTTTCTCAATTCCCAAATTTTGATGATGAAAATCTCTATCACCGCTCCCTCTAGCAAGCTCATGTTGGCCGCCACAGTGTGGGTTGGGATAGACTACAAGATTATTCCTTCATGATACAAATCAATCTAGGGAAATTATATAAGTGTGGTAGAAGTATGAGTTTAATATTGGCTACATCGTATCATGCTCTGGGTCAAGTTGAAATTTATAGTCATTATTTATTTGTTATGGTGTCATAGGGTAGTGGATTATTCTTAGTATCGTTGGCTAGACTCATGTTGAGTCTCATTTACTATAGTAATGGTGCCCTTGTGATTGTTGAAGTATATTGATTAAAAAGCCCATAGAATAAGCAACTAGGGCATAAAATAAAAATTTAATAGAATTTATTAAATAGTAATGGAGTGAGTGTACATAAATTGACTACTGTTTTAATTGTAATAGTTATGAGAATTGTTATCCTAAAACTTGATTATGCTAGTTTCTGTTACGTAATTTCTGTTTGATGTTTCAAGATGATTGCTTTTAGCCATGCTTTGTAAATTTTCCAAACCATTGCTTGGTTTTTGCATCATTTTTCTATTTCATTAACAAATGATGATGTTCCAATAGTTTGAATATTATCAATTGTAGGAAATAAAACTTGGTTGTTTGAAATATTTTTTTGTTGTTGATTTTGAGTTGTGTCCATTATATGGATGTCAGCTTGCAAGGGAATGTGGTTCAAAATTAAACTCAGAGCTTGTGGTGATTGTTTCATGTCAACATGGGTTGCATTTACCATTGCAGTTATAATCTAATACTTCTAACTACACTCTTCCAGCTTCAACACCTCCCCAACTTCTCCTCCTCCTTACAAGACTACTATACCTCTAGGTTTACTTTGCAATCCTCTAGCTTGAACAACTCCTAGGCTCCCATCTACTCCTATGGGGAAACCACTCTACCTTCTCCCTAATCTCCTACTTGAATGCTAACCTCCTATCTCCTCTTGTAGGGAAACCATTTCTGCTCCCCACCGTCCTATCATTACTCTCTGACTTGAATGCCTCTTGTTTGTGCTCCACCAACATCACTTGTGGGACTACGACTTACCTGCCAGCTAAAGTGGAACTACTATTACAATACTCCCCCCAATTCTAAGATGTCATATAGAGGGAATTAACATGAAACCCAAGTGGCCGTACAACTAGACCACAACTCTTGTGGGTGGGAATTCATTATAAATATGATAAAGGTAGAATTAATGCTTCTAATTGGCTCATTGGATGCCTTTTAACCATAGTAAATTGTTTGAATAGAGCATTAGGCCCAGGAAATTCACCAAATTAGACCATGAAGATTCTTTATTATTGCACTCAATTGATAAAAAAACCTTTGTAGCAAGATTAATGTACCCAATCATACAAAGTCTTCTAATGTGAACAAGAATGATGTACAAACCACTTCATGTAATGCATTCAGTTGTGGCTTTAAAAACCAATGAATATACCTTGGCTATTCATCTTCCACCATGTTTATCTCAAGGAAGGTATTTTTTGCATTTATTGGTAATAAAAAGCGAACATCATCTTAGATATTCATAGTGGTTTCTACAAGCCTAAAAGAATAAAAAGAAACTACCCATATGTACTCAAATTGATTTTTTTCTTTTTCCCAAACTTTTGTGTACATTGCATTTAATATGGTGAACTAATATTAATTTATTTTTTTAATTATATTATAATTATTATAATAATAAATTACCATAAAAACTATTATATAATATTATATTAACATTATATAATATAATATAAATTTCATAGTAAAAACAAAATATTAATAATAATTAATTATATTATATATTAATATTGACAATAAAAGATATAATAAATATTATACTAACATTATAAAATACATAAATATTATATTCTATGGTTAAGCGCGCTTGAGTTGGAGTAGTAGGATGAGTGACCTCCTGAGAAGGCCTAGTGCTTCACCTCTATGAGCATCACCTAGATGTAATGAGTGTTAAGTGGACCATTCATTATCATGAGAGATGGGTTCTTGTGAACCACTACTCATGAAACAGGGGTCAATGAGTTTGATTCATAAAACTACACATTGAATCCTGATAGCAATATCACAATTATAAAATACAATCAAAACTTCATAGTAAGACTTTAATATTAATAAAAATAAATTATATTAGATAAAGATAATTATATATTAATATGATAAATATTATAAGCATATTATAAATATTAAATCAAATATAAATCAAATCAAATAATAATACAATATAATTATAAAAATATATAATTATCTAATGAGTTTTTTTTAATTATGTTAAATAATAATATGTATAATGAAATATATATTTATTATATTATATAATATAATAAATATAAATTAATAATATAATATAAATTTATGTATAAACAGAATAATATAATATAAATTTAAATAAACTGACCATTAATTATATTAAATAGAATATAAAGAAAATTTGATAATCATTGAAACATAAAATTTATATAATAATTTTGTTAAATAATAATATATATATATATATATATATTTATTGTGGGCAGATGGGTGGGCGCCACGTCACCCCCAATGGGTGAGGTGGCCGGGATTTCGGGAATTGGGAACGCTTTCCTTGCTGAGTAACATCTGTCTCTTCACGTCTGTGGTGGCAAATATAGACTACATCAGCGTTTTTAGTATTTTTCGTGGCTCAAAGGAAGGTCCTAGATCGTGTTTTATCCATGATTATCTGTCGGCGTTCACAAATTGTGTGGGCTTTCAAAGGACGATATGTTCGTGGGAAGGACATGCTGGTGTTGTATGCAGGCAGGTTCATTTATTTGCATACAATGCTAGATCTTTTCATTGTTGTGTGGTTGGAAAATGAGTAGGTTTATTCTGCTGGTCTCTGGTAAAGAGTTGGAAATGCGGGGTTTGGAAACGCCGGTAGCTCTGAAGGGCTCTAAGAGGTAGATTGCCTTTGAAGGGAAGATCACATCGCTTCGCCTTCAACGCCTCATCAAGCATCCAAATTTCCTGGTACTCGCGGCCATCTCCTGCATTACAGGGAAAAAGTTTATGGAGAATGCCGAGGGATACAGGCTCGACTCAGATATTTCTTCAAGGGTGTTGGCAGGTCTTCTGTATGTCGAAGTATCTAAGGGGGAGGCCAAGATAATCATGTAGAGGCTATTCATAAAGGATATGCTAGTTGGCTTGGATCGTGCTCTGGCTGTTGCGCGCTTAGGAAAAGGAATTCCGCGCCTTTGCGACTTGCATTTGCTCGAGGACCCAGATGCCTTGGTTAATTACTACCCGTTCTTGGTGGATGTTTTCGGGTTTGAGTTAATGGAGCACAAACGGTTGGCGAATGCTGGTGTTGCTTTCTTGAAGAAGGAGTTTTGTTTGGTGTCTTCAACGGATTCGACTTGGAAATGTGATTTTTGTGTGTTTGCACAACAAAATGTTTGGTAAATGGCTCTGGTGTTTTGTGGGTTTTGGTCTTTGGCTTTGTCTGGTTTAGGGTTCTGGTGCTCTGTCTCTCTCTAAGTAGTCTAATATGTTTTAGCGACTGTTCTTGATTTCACAATTTTGGTCAATCTGCAAACTGGAATGTGGGTTCTCTAGTGTAGCTTCTTTGGGTTTCTTGCTATGGGTCTGCAGATCCAATTTTGATGTTTGTAATGAGGGTTTCAATCTGGATCATCCTGCTGATGCAAAAATATGTAAATTTGTCATATCAATATAAGCTAAACTTTCTTATAAATAAAAAAATAACAATATATATAATATATATAATATTATATAATCTCTAGGTTAAACATGTATTAACATAAAAATATTAATAATAAAAGGCTATAAAACATTAATAAGTATAATATAATATAATTTATAATATTAATAAGTATAATATAATTGTTTTTTTTGACTTGGATGAGATCCTCAGGGTGGCGATTCATAGGGTAAGGGTCATGCGGCCAAAAGATTTGGAGTTGCTCAAAAAACTGGGTGAAGTCATCAAGTATTACCTATTTCTTCTGGACCTCAAAGGCATGGCGCTGGTTTGGCACAAGATGATGGTGGTGGTCAGGCCTAACTTCCTCAAAAAATTAATGCAATTGGTGGAAGTGGAAGACTTCAAGTGGGTTTCGGAATTCAATGCCTTCGCCAAAGCCAATGGATTTTTGTAAGTTGGGGGTCGCCTTCTAGTTTTTGGTGTCCACTGGTAAATGGTTTTTTTGGTTTTTCATCTATTGTGGTTCGGTTCAGCCTTGGGCCAGTTTGGTTGCAAATATGTATGTTGAGTTCCTAGGTTTTGTCTGGTGCATTAGTGTAGTTTTGTATAAGTGCATAGGGTATATGGTGCATAGTCTTGTTTAGTGGTTCAAGTTTTTGGTATGATGCTAGTTGGGTGGCTGCTAAGCTCTGAAAAACCATGGCTGCTCCTACTTTTGTAGACGCTTGTAAATTTTGATATAAATCAATACAATTTCATATTAAACAAAACAAAAAAAACATATTTATAAATTATAATTGATGCTACATATACATTTAATTCAATTGTGTGTTTTCTCTCTATTTTGTAAATAATAAGATATATTTTAATCATTAAATTTTACAAAAAAAAATTGTTTTTAGCTAAGGTTTGTCCAAAAAAAATGATTTGAGGAACAAAGAAAACAAATATGACTAAGATTACAAGTAACAATAGAAAGATAGAATTTTTTGCTAACAAATACATATCAAAATAGGAGAGTAAGATGGAGTGGACGTGCGAGAACTAACAAAGGGCTTGCAGGTTGAATGTATTGCAGATGGAGCGGATGACCAAGGGGAGGACGATGACTTAGATGGTAGTGGTTGGGCACTCCTCTACCCTCCTACCTTGGTCATGGGTTATGAGGGGATGGCATTGCTTTCTACTTGTTTGCATTGGCTGGGGCTTGCTTCTGAAGCCATTGTTGCTGCCTATGGTGGAAGGATATCTAATGTTGGCTTCTTTTCTTTGGATTGGGCCTCTCCTTTCTATTTTGTGGATGCCTTTCCTTCGCTGGGTGCAGTTTATGGGAAGCTCATGGCAGGGCTGCATATGATAGGTCCTGACTGGTATGTTGGGCCAAAAGCTGCTTTTCATTGTTTTTCCCTCTCTCCACTCTCTTTGTTGGTGGGTTTCCTTAGCCTTGCCTTGTTGTTTGTGGGCTCATATGGTCTGCCTTTGAAGCCTTTGGTGGGTGGCTTTTATTTTGGCTAGCTTTATGACTGGTTTGGCCCTTTTTGGGGTTTTAGGTTGGGTTCTCTAATCAGTCTCTTCTGGGTTGACTATTGGTACCTTTCTTTTGTTGGCTTTTATTTGGTGTTGCTTGGTGTTGTGGGCTCTCTTGTTATGGGCTGGCAAGAGCTGTGTTGGAATGGTATTGTTTTTTCTTACCAAGCTTTGGTGTGTTGTTGTTTCCCCTATTTCGTTCTTGTCTGTGGTTCCTTTCAGCCATAGTGGTGCTTGCGACTGTGTGGGGTGTCTGTTTGGTGCTTCTATTTGTGGGATCTATTTGCTCTGCTCGTTGTTTGCCCCTCCAAGTTTCTCGTGGATGTTGTGGTTGAGGGTTGCTTTGCTTGCTAGAGCTGGTTCTTACCTTTGTTGCTTGAAGTCTCTGGTTTGCCTATTCTGGTTCCTGTTTCTGTGTTTTGGGGTGGTTTGACTGCCTTCAAATGTTTTTGGGCCTCTTCTGGTGCGGTGCTTATTCCTGGTACTATGGTTATTGTTGGATGTTACGGTCACTTGTCTTGTTGTTGTGTTGGCTTTATCCTCGAGCCCTATGGAGGTGGGTTCTTATCCTCTTGAGGTGATTTGGAAGGTGAGGGTTTCTGGTTCCATCAGTTGTTGATCCTATTGAGGTGGGTGCTTCTCCTATGGAGGTGGAGGTTGAGGGGGTTGGAGATTTCAAGCCACAATGGATTAGCTGGTTGTGATATCCTCTCCAGTAGAGGGGATCTCTCTCCTTTAGAGGTGGAAGCTGAGTTGGTGACCTAGTACCAGGTGAGCCTATGTTGCAGAAATGTTGAGTTCTCTTATTTTTTGAATCTGTTGGTGTTTTTGATTAGGGGGTTGATGGTGTCCTACACCATTAACCTTGTTATCTTTCTTGACTCTATGGTTTCATCCATGATAAGCTGGTTCGTTGATGCCTGGCAAATGTAGGCAGAATCTTAGTGTATCTAAGGGTTTCTGGTTCTGAGTAAAACCAGGTTGTTAAAGGGTTTCAGGCCCTTGTCTATGTGTATGATGCAACATGTGTAGTCTTGATAATTTTTTGGTGGCTGTTGTGGGGCTGCTATTGGGTTATCGTTTATATCTTTTGTAGCTTGCTTATCTTGTACTGGGTTTTGGGCCCCATCAAAACCCATTTTTTACCTCTAATAAAAAACAATAGAACGATAGAAACAAAAAATAGATTGGAAATTTTATATATACACCATTAGATTACAAGACAAAACAAACATAAAAATGATTCGACATAAACAATATAAATAAAAAAGCACATCAATGTTCTTTTCAAGAGAAACAACATTCGGAAAGAGAAAAACCATCAAAATGATTCACAATCAAGAAAAATATATCTCCACATTATTAGTTCATGCCATGGAACTATAGGCAAGGGGTAGATTTTAACTAGTGATTACACATTTTATTTGCAGCCAATCAAAATTCATTATTTTCTTCTGATACATTATATTTTAATTTTCTTAAAGTAAAATGCAAGATAGCCATAAACTTTTTTATCGCCATTTTTCAAGACATTTTTTCGCCACAAAGACCATAATAAAAAAATATCTAGCTAATTTTTAGAAAAAAAATTGAACTCTTCAAAAATTGTTATATTTTTCATTTTATGCATTTATTTACTTGTCATATCTTAAAATATAATTAAAATTATTATCATGAAAAATAATGTAATAACAAATTCAAATATATAATGTATTTCAAACATATTATATTACTAAATTATTTTTAATATATTGTATTATATTATATATTATATTAATATATCAAATTAACCTGTAATATGTTAACTCATATTATAATATATACTATATAATATGTAATATATTAACACAAATTATACTATATATACTATAAATACTATATAATATGTAACATATATAATATCTAATAAATATTTTTAACATCATATTATAATATTATAATATATATAATATGTAACATATAAAACATCTAATAAAAATAGGTAATGCTATTTCTAATACAATATTCCTTCATATAAAATTTACCTTTATTTTTATTTAAAAATCTCAATTTATCACTTAAACTCATCCAATTAAATTTAATAAATTTAAATATTAATTATTTTATAATATATAATTCTTACTTACCACATATATATTTATATATTAAGCATAATATATATTAAAACATGAATTGAATGAAAAAATTTAAAATATATCTGACATTTTAATACTATCTAATATAATTAATGATTATAATATAATATTTTAAAACAATAATATATGGTTTATAGTTATGCATATATAATATGTAATATATGATAAAATTATAATATTATAATAATATATTTTACCTTTTAATGTTAGAAATATTAAATAATAGATAGATGTTGAGATGGATGGCTCACACCTTTATAGCGTGGTTTTGGTGGTTGCATCGTGTTTTGGAGAGTCGAGATCTATTTTCTTCTTCTCTACTTGACTTCTTGGGGGTGGGTTTTTTACGCTATTCAGGGAGAGGTTCTTTTCTTTTGAAGCAGGTGTGTATTTTGGGGTTGTGGGGTTGTGATCTTGGTGTCCAGTGGAGAGTGCCTTCATCGAAGGGCTCTTGGTTTTGATTTTGGCCTTGCTTGCTCATTTTGCATTGTGTGCTCTTTGATGGATACTAGAGAATCTTCTAGGGTTTGTCCCAATATGGACTTCCGCTCTGCTTTTGGTTCGAAACCCTCTCCACAGGGTTCGAAGATTTTTTATAATAATCTTTTTTCGGTGGAACCTGAGAAAGTCGAGATGGGCTCGGCAGGGGGGCCTAGAATTCCAAAGATTAATGGGTGCCTCGAACGGTGTAAAGAGAGGCCGAATGTAGTCATTCCAATGGAGATGTTGGCTAAAGACATTGATTATTATGCACGGCATTCTCTTTATTGCAAATTCTTAGGTTTGAAAATTTCTTTGCAATTCTTGGATATGTGGGCTCAAAAGACATGGATGCCTGAGGGAGAGATGGAGATCCGCCTCCTGGCAAATAACTACTTCATGGTTACATTTGACTACTTGGCTGATCGGAATAGGATTTTTGAAGGGGTCCCATATTTTTATAACCAGGTGGGCTTATTCATTAAGCCATGGCATGCTGGCTTCAACTCGGCGGAGGAACTTCCGAATCGGGTTCCGGTTTGGGTTCGTCTTCCAAGGCTCCTTGTGGAATGTTGGCGAGAGGATGTGTTGTACCTATTAGCCTCGAAGCTGGGGAAACCTGTGGGTTCGTCTCAGCAAACGCAATTCAAAAAGGTAATGACTTTTGCCCGGTTCTGTGTAGAAATTGATTTAAGTAAGCCATTGCTAGACTCTTTAGAAGTGAGTGCAGGAGATTATTCATGGGTGCAATAGCTGGATTATGAAACACTTCCTTTCCGTTGTCGTTTCTGTCATGAGTATGATCACCTCCTGTGCAGATGTCCAAAGGCCAAGCCTTTGGAGGCTCAATCTTCTCAACCTTTGGCTAATCCACCTAGGGTGGATAAGGGCAAGGACCCCATTCAGGGTTCTAGTGGTAGGGAAGATGGTTTTATTCCCGTTAGAGGTCGAAACAGAAATAAAGGTCATAAAAGGACTTTGAAGGACAGGCAGGAGGAGGACACTTTCAACAGGTTTGAGGTGCTAGAGGATCTTAGTCAACAGGAGGTGAACCCAGGATTTTTGGATCTAGATCATGGGACTTTGGATATTGATCAGCATGGCCCTTCGGTTGAGGCAATGCTTTCTCCCCAACAGGAGGGGGGTATGGGAGTGCCATGCTTAGATGAGGTTGGGAAAGATCCTAGTCAGGTATTGCTCAACTCAGAGGTGATTATGGCTCCGCTTACTGATGGGACTTTGGCTCTAGGGATAGATCGTCAAATGGAGGTTCAGGATGAGTTGGGTGGTAGTGCTGAGGTAGTGAAAGATAGTGTAGATAAGGTTCACCTCTTGCAAAAATTTGGTCCGGAGGTGGGCAAGAAGAATATTAAGGCATCCTCTTAGTTGGGTGTTCTGCAAAAAGTTCTCAAGAAGGGGGGGCTGAAAAAAATTTCTAAGCTGGGAAGGAAGAAGGATGAGGAAAAGATTAAGATGATAGGGGAGACTTTGGTGGAGTCAGGGTCAGTCAAGACTCTAGATTCGCATTTTTCATGCCCCTCGAAATGATAGTTCTCTCTTGGAATGTTAGGGGCTTGAACAGTGGCCCTAGACAAAAAGCTGTTCGGGATTTGATTAGGTGTCATTCGCCTGATGTTCTTTTTTTGCAGGAGACTAAGCTCTCTGTGGAGGGTATGATGGATTTAGTTCCTAAGTTATGGGGGAATGGTGGATGCCAATGCATTGGTGCTCAAGGGTCTTACGGCGAGGGGTGAAGTGTATAAGGACGTAGATTTGCCCTTTGGTGGGTGTCTTTCAGGTCCTCCCTTTCCATGGTGGCCTCTTGTTTTATGTCAGGGGAAATTGCTCTCTTCTCCAATGTGTATGCGCCTGTGGAGTTGCAAGGAAAGCAACTTTTGTGGTCCAACATTCGTTTAGTTCATAGCTTATTTCCCTACCATCCTTGGATTATTGGAGGCGATTTTAATGCTATCACGGAGCTTGCAGAAAAACGAGGTGGTATTGCAAGGTTGGAGGCTTCCGCATTATTGCTCCAGGACAATATCTCTACTTTGAATCTTGTGGATATCAAACCTGGCAATGGTCTTTTTACTTGGAATAATAGGAGAATTGGCGATGCCTCTATTTCTGAAAGACTTGATAGATTTTTGGTGTCTAGTTTTTGGGTGGGGGACAAGTGGTTGATAAGCTCTGAAATTTTGGATGGTCATGGTTCTGATCATTGGCCTATTAAGCTAGTGGTTGATGTGCCTCAATGGTGTGCTAGACAGACCTTTAAGTTCCAACTCATGTGGCTTAGGGATGAATCTCTTCATGTTTTGCTCCCTAGTTGGTGGGATCAGGGGAAGCCAGCATATGGCAGTGCCATGTACTCTTTCTCAAAGAGGCTCCAGTATGTTAAATACAGATTGAAAAGATGGAATAGGCAGCATTTTGGTAACTTATTTCAGGAAAAGCAAAAGGCGCGAGATAATCTAGACCTAATTACCAGACAAATTCGAGATCAAGGCCTCTCAGAGGAGTTGAGTTTATTAGAGGTTGTTGCAACAAAAGAGCTTGAGGAATGGGAGTTAAGAGAAGAGATTTTTTGGAAACAAAAGTCTCGTATTGAATGGCTCCAGGCTGGGGATCGAAACACTGCTTTCTTCCATAACTCAGTTAAGGATCGGAGACAAGGTAATACTATTTCTTCTATTCTGTTGCCTAATGGGGAATCTTTGTCCTCTTCAGCCTCTATTTCAGCTGAATGCATTCGATATTTCTCTACCCTTTTCTCTGAGGATTCGCCTCCTGCGGAGGAGGATGAAGCTAAAATTTTAGATTGTATCCCGAAGCTGGTGACTAATGAAATGAATGAATCATTGCTTGCTCCTATTACCTTTTCGGAGCTTGAGAAGGTTGTATTCCAGATGAAGAAAGGTAAAGCTCCTGGGCCTGATGGATTCCCCATTGAATTTTTTCAGGAGTTCTGGGAAGTGGTTAAATTGGACCTTTTAGAGGTTGTCCAAGAATCCTTTATGCATAAACAAATGTTGAAGTCTCTAAATGCTACATTTTTAGCTCTTATTCCTAAGAAGGTGGGAGCTAACTCCTTGGATTTGTTTAGGCCTATAGCTCTATGTAATGTTGTGTATAAAATTATTACTAAGTTGATCGCTGAAAGGCTGAAGCCTTGGCTTGATGACTTAATTTCTGAAGAGCAGGGTGGTTTTGTTGCTGGAAGACAGATCATGGATGGGGTAGTTATTGCTGCTGAGGCCATCCATTCTATGGAATTCTCAAAAGATAAATCTATGTTTATCAAGTTAGACATGGCTAAAGCTTATGATCGTGTTAAATGGAGTTTTCTATTTAAAATCCTTGGAGCTTTTGGCTTTGCTGAGGGTTGGATTGAATGGGTTAGGAGTTGTGTCACTTCCTCCTCCTTTTTGGTGCTTATCAATGGTGAGCCCACTTGTTTGTTTGGTGCTTCTAGAGGCCTCAGGCAGGGAGATCCCCTATCTCCTTACTTATTCATCCTCCTTGCGGAAGGCCTGGGAAGACTCATTCATGCTCAGGTTGCTAGTGGCTTGCTTCAGGGATGGAGTTGGGGAGATGATATTCCCCCTCAGTCTCATCTACAATTTGTAGATGATACTGCCTTGATGGGCAGGGCTAAGGTTGAGGAGGCTCTCAATTGGCGTAGTGTTTTGGACAGTTACTTGGCAGCTTCTGGGCAGCGCATAAATGAGGGGAAGTCCTTCATATATTTCTTCCACACTCCTAAGGGTATTCAAAGGAGAATTGTTGGTATCCTTCAGTTCTAAATTGGCTCACTTCCTTTTTCCTATCTTGGAATCCCTCTTGTTGTTCGCTCTCTCCCCAAAAGGTTTTGGCAAGAGACTCTTGATAAGTTTCGAGTATTGGTCAGTCATTGGACTTGCAGGTGGCTTTCTTCAGCAGGTAGAGTGACTCTTTTAAAGTCGGTGGTCCAGGCTCTTCCTATTTATAAATGCTTTGTTCTTTCTGCTCCTTCAAGTTTTATTAGAGATTTCGAGAAATTGTCTCGTCAGTTTCTGTGGGCTGGTAATCTTCTTCATAGAAAATGGAGTCTTGTGAAGTGGGATGTTGTTTGTAGGCCAAAGCAAGAGGGGGGTCTTGGTTTACGGCGGGCTGATTTGAATGGGCAGGCCTTGGCTACTAAGTTGTATTGGCGCTGGTGCTCTCAACAGCATATGTGTTGGGCTAAAATTCTGACCTTCAAATATTTGGGGGCAGTAGAAAGTAGGGAGGTATCAAGGTTTAGTATGGAGGGGAAAGGCTCTGTGATTTGGAGTACCCTTAAACGTGGTGCCAAGTTGGTTAAACAGGGACTTTTTTGGATTTGTAATGGGGGTCGAGATGCTCTTTTCTGGTATGATTCTTGGGATGGATACCCACCCATTGTGTCATCTCATCCCCATCTCCAAGATTTGTGCCAGATTTTTGTGGAGGCGGGTTGGAGTCATGTGGCAGATTTTAAATCTCAACAATCTTTGGGTCAAATTTCTGTGTCTAGGTGGAAGAGCCCCTTGGATTGGCCTCCTGGTGGTGCAGTGGAGGATCGTCAAGAGCTTGCTAATATTTTATCGAGTCGTGTCTGCAATTCTCTCCAAGGGGCTGATGTGCTTGCTTGGGGACCCGACTTGAAAGGAAAATTTTCGGTTGCCTCTGGTTATTAGGTTTTGGATAAACAGGTCTTTGGAAGCTCCCAGGTTTCTTGGTGGAAGCATGCTTGGAATAAATTTGCTTGGCCTAAGTGTAATTTTTTCTCTTGGCTTGTGGTTCAAGGTAAGTGTCTTACTTGGGATAATCTTTGCAAACGTGGGTTCCGGGGCCCCTCCATGTGCATTCTATGTGGTCAGCATGAT
>VDFB02072274.1:22707824-22750821 GCA_007258455.2 Sequoia sempervirens
TTTATTAAATGAAAACAAGTGGCTTTTATCATTTCTTTGGTGACACTATCTGTATTTTAAGGGAACATCTGCATGTACTTCTTCTTTTGCATGCAAAGAAGAATAGGTCACTTTCACAATGCGGGAATATGCACTAGTCTCTCAAGTTCATCTTTTAATTTTTCTAGACTATGCAATATTAGCATGCATGGTTCACTATATATCCCCGGGTTTGCACCCTGTGCTAATGAATCTCTCAATTTTTTTATCTCATTACTAGTATTTGCAAATAAAGTATCTGGCACAGGTGGAACATGATCTAGATTTTCCATGTTATATATATATATATACAGTACACCTAAAAAAGCAATGAGACTTTGGTAAATAATATATCTAGATAAAGAGAATACAAATCTAAAATAGAACTTGTAATAATTCATCTACTCATCAATAATATTTTCATACTATTAACAATTTAAAAAGAATTGGAAGACAACTATAATCTATAACATAGCATCCTTAAATGGTTCAAATTTTAAATAAACATGATGAAAGAAAGAATAAGAATACAAAGATTAAAGTATAAAATCATTTTGAAAATAATTGGGGATAAAAAAATATTTAATCTAATAGTTGTTAACATAAATGAACTTCAATTATATAGCCAAGAACATCAAAATTATAGATTGGAAAGAAAATAAATATCTCATATTACTTGAATCAAATCTAATGAAGTTTGACTTCATTGCATACTTGTTATAAATATCTCACATGAACCAATGAAACTCAATGTGTCTCCAAATTACATAAGAAGAGAGAACCTAAATGTGAAAAAGAAAAAGAAATTCAAAATCCATCTTTTTGTAATGAGTTTGTTAAAATTTAAAAACATTCAAGAACCCCAAAATGGTTTGAAATTGATGAGCATAATAGAAATTCTTGAAGGCAAGAGGTCATCACAAACCATTCGGTTGTGGGCTTCAAAAAATTTCAATGAATGGTTTTCCAATAAGATGTATTAACCAAAATATTCCAAATTTTTATACAATTACTAAAGATGTACAAAATGAGACCTTTACTAAATAAATTTCAAAGATTCATGTAAACAAAAAGTTTGATTGAAATAATATTGTTGTTAAAGTTTTTTTTAATGCATTAAATTCTATTGTAAATAATAGTAAGGAAAAAGATAAAAGAGTTGCTCATAGACTAATAACATCATTAGTAACAAATTAAATAATTAAAAAGGCTCAATTATTAAGGTAAACTTGTCTTGAATTAAGCCTAAATCGTAAAACATTATCAAAAGTACTATCAATAAGATCATGATTAGAAAGTCCTATTGAAAATCATACTTGGGCTTTTAGCAGTAGGCTTCCATGAGTCGATAAGAAGCTAATTAATAGCACATAGGATGAAATTCAACAATTTTGACACTCTAACTCTAGATTTACATATGAGGTTGGAAACAACATTTTTTATACTCTACCTAGGCCATATTTTGTTATAGTACGAAGAGTTTATGATAGAAATACATCCATTATTGTTGAGTTAAAAGTAGGTTAAATATTATTTTTCTTAAAAAATCACTTTTATATAAATGTAGGTGTTTTGGAGAACAAAGCTATAGTATGAATAAGTGATTGACATCGATGGCTATAAATTTCAAGGTGGGGACATTCAATATAATTCATAAGGTGTTATAATATTAAATGCTTTCATTGTTTAGTTAGTTTTAATCAATGTTATATGATTTATTAAACATTTTTTTAATATTTAAATGTAGGTGTTTTGGGGAGTCTAGCATTGATAGATCTAGCTCATTGAGAAAGGATATAGGTAGAGATGAAGAGTGACCTTGACAAGGATTGAGACATGGATCACCTTAGGGTGGTAGATATGAGTGGAACATATCCATAGAGAAGGATAGGAGAAGAGGATAGATATAGAAAAATGTGATCAACATAGATTAAATAACAAATAAAGCATAAATCAAATACTTTAATAGTATAAAATATAAAATGTAACCGAGCATTTGTGGGTTTGCATCCCACCAAGCATGTCAATTTGTAAGCATTGAATTTAAATAAATGAGACATTGAGGAAAATAAATGTAGACTTCAAATTGAATTAAAAAATCACCTCTAATAGAGTGAAAAGATGAATTACACAAAAAATGAACTAAAATTATAATGAAATACATATTGACAAATGGATATATCTTGCAAATGATAAAACATTTATTTCCCAACTAGATAAAATATACTTGCTCAAAATTGAGACGATAAAATGATGGATTTGATCTCAATTTATAGATTTTTTATATGATGGATAAATTGCTAGGATTTGATCATGTATCATGAGTTTAACCCAATTAAAATGTGGCTACTATTATTACCTAATTAACTAATTTATTTATTTAATGAAATTTCTTAATTATTTTGATCAATGAATTGATTGAATTATTTTCAATTTTTATCTAATTTGATTAAATATGTTAAATAATTTGATTGATATATAAACTAATTTATCATAATTTTCATTGAATTATCTAGGAATAATAGATTAAATACTTGGATTTATTTTAATTTATTTCAATATTTGTGAGAGAATGATTCATTTAAATATTTGGTTAATTTATTCTACTCGAGTAACAATGGAGGCCGATTTGATCAATAGGAGAGCATTCATCCCATCCCAAAAAGGGAGTACATTTAGAGTTTGGGACTTTTTTTTCAAAATGCTGAGGAAAATTTTCAAGATTGATTGCTAGCGTGTGGAGTTAGTAATATATGGGTACTCAAAAAATCTGTAATATATGTCTTCTTTTTATGTTTTTTTTCATTTATGGTAGGTCTTCTTAATCAATTTTGTCTATATATGATTGCTATAATCCTATTTGATGGGTCTCTTGGTTTTGTCCCTACACCTTCATGATTTGTGGGTTGACATGCCCTTCTCTATTTTGTACTTTACTATAGGAAATATTTACAATAAATGTTTTAATTAGTTTAGGCATTGATCATTTTAGGTCTGAAAAGAAAAAATAATTTGATTTTGATAAAGTGTAGGAAGTAAGGTATCATGAATTTTGTTAATAAGTGGATGTTAGGTGTTCGGGTGGGGACCATGGTAAGGATATTTAAGTGTATGTGAGATTTAGAGTCTACAAAATCCAAAGGTAAATCAAAGTATTATAAGCATCAAATTTTTTTTTGAAGGATAATATAAAACCAAATCTAAACACAATATAAACATTATAATCACAACCATACGTACTATATATATGAGATTACATACAACCATGTGTAAAATTTACAACCATGTAAAATTTATTCATATGTTGTTTATTAAGAAAAAATGTCATAAATTATATTTCTAGAAATAAAAAGGACTACAAATATGGAGGGAAAAAATTAAATAATCTCAACATAGCAAGGATTTTACAAAGTGATAGATAATTTTCTCAAAAGAAAAAGGATGTGTTGTGCACAAGACAACAAACCACTTTTTCATGTTTTTTGATGTCTAAATATTTACTTTCCATACATGTTTGTGAATACCACATAAATTGAGATGCACGATTATTTTAAAATCTTCACATGCATCTTAAAGTGGAAAAAAATGTAATGATAAAATTTGCATATCCATATTATTCCTATTGTATTTTTTGCCTCATTTTGAAAATATATATATATATATATGGTGCAATATTGTGCAAAGTGGTAATAATTCCCCTAGAGTTTATGACCTATTATATAGACATAAATCAAACACTTGAACTCCATTTTTTCCTTACACACATCTTATCAAAGCATTTTTTTGACACATATCCACATATCCACACATCCACTTTTCCTAATGAATCTTATGTGTATGTCTAATGGTGGCATGTGGAAGGATAAATATGGCTATTGAAAACTTTACCATTATCTTGACAACTAATTATGGCTATATGATTATCTTATTGTAATGAACCTAAGTTCATTCGATAGATATTAGTGAAGTTGAATTAGGAAGCATGGATTGTGCTTTATTATACACATTTTACGTTTAAAAATATGGGTCTAATTTTTGCGATATTGAAAGTCAGTTAAATTTCTTCAATAGTATATCCAAGGTATAGGGATATATTAGTGGTAGAGTAGTGTAGGATAAAAAGGAGAATGTATAAAGAGGGGAAGGTCTAGAAAGGTAATGACATGGTAATGGAAGGAGAAGTTACACTATAAGGTTAGATTTTCATAGGATAAGGAGGAATGGTATGAAGAACATATCTGTATAGGATAGTGCTAGTAGTAACAATGGTGTGAACATATATAAAAGGATGGGAGATAAGAAAAATACTAGTGGAGAGAAAGGCGTAGGACATGGGTGGTGGATCCCATGGAAGTGGTAACTATAGTATGATAGGAGGAATCATTATAAGAGGATGAAGGGTAGATGGATGCATAGAGGGTACAACATTATTAAAATCCATTAGAGTGGTAATATTATGAATAGTATTAATTCCCTAAGGATAGCCACCTAATACATTATATAAATTACTAGCCAACGAGTGAGGATATTTAGGGTGGAGAGGTGCATCAATACGTAATTATCAATTTAGGAAAATATCTTGTTTACCAACATATGTATCTAAATCATAGTCTCAAGTGATCATTATTTTTCATCTTCTTTAATGTGGCTCTTTATATGGTTGTCATTAGCTATTATATGAAAAAATGATTCAATCGTCATTTTATTTTCTAGTCATATTAGAGTTAAGATGAAAACTCCATAAAACAAGATTTTAAAGGATATTAATTTAACTAGATAAAAGATCAAGGAAAACACTCTCAAACATGCAATATACCCCAATTGCTTAGACAATGCATATTTCCTAATAATGTGTGCAACTAAAAACTAATAACATGTAATGAATGGATGTAGGTGATAATAATTAAATAATCCTAATTGAACTAGGGTTGTCCTTTTTATATATTTAAAAAGTTGTAAGAGCATTGTATGAAATTGTAAGATGGGAATTACTTATGAAATGTTATATGATACATAAGAGAATAAAAAATGGGGGTTACACTAGAATATTGATTAGAATTATGAAAATCATCAAGATCAGCTTAAATAATGGGTTTGAATATGTCAAAAATGAAGTGTCGGTTATGAGGAGGAGGATTTGAATTTTTTTGACAAGATGTAAAGAATTTGCTAAATACATCCTATAAACCAAGTCAAGGAATATGATGTTGAAATTTGTGCCAAATTTGGTGCCATTTTTAGGTCATTATTTTGGCTCATGGCTTTGGTTAAACCACACTTTCTTTATGGTTTAAATTTTTTCTATTTATGGGTGCTTGAGATGGAGAAAGCATAATGATTTTGTAGGTATCATCATGCTACTAAAAATTACTCCATATTCACATGTTTAAATGACCCTACTATAAGGGTATGCACATGAATATTTTATTGTAAATGATATTATTATCAAATAATATAATTGGTTCATGTTTTTAGTTGTGAGATTTTTCTTCCAAGAGGATTTTTCCCATGTACATAATTATGTTATAAATTTATAATTTATACATTTTTCTTGTAACTAAAATTAAATCTATTTATCCATAGCTTTGATTGTTGAAATGGGAAGGCATATTTCATTTACACAAGACAAAAATGTATGCAAAATGGGGAAGCAAAATACTGTATGTTAAAAATGCTTTAAAAACTTTCAAACAAATGCAATTTGAATTCAACAAATTTGAAAAAATTTGTATTTAGGGTTTCAAAATTAAACAAATAGATGCATTTTGAACTCTAAAAAAATTGAATTTTAAATACCTAGTGCTCGATATGCAAACCAGAATGATGAACTTTCGAGAGACGAACTTAAATTTGCTTTCGCTGGAAAGAAAAACCTCTATTTGGTCATCGTCACGCTCTTGGTTCATCGTACGCACCAGGGAAAGTGATGGTAAAATTAGAAAGTAAAAGTGGCAGTTGAAAATGAAAGAATTTTTGGTTTTTGTCATATTTAAGGGGTTCGGTCAAACCCATGTTCGACCGAACCTATTTAAATATGATTTTTTTTATTTAGGTTTTCTTGGTTCGGTCGAACCATGGGTTCGACCGAACATATGTGTTCGGCCGAACCCCTTGTGAGGTTCGGTCCAACCATTTGGTTCAGCAGAACCCATTGAATATGGGGAAAAGAAAAAATGTGAAATTTCCTTCCTCTTATAAATTGTAAACCACTAATTCTAAAGCCACCCATATATTAAAAAATAATATATATTAAAAACATGGTCAAATAAAAAAAAATAAAAATATATCTAAACATTTTAATACTATCTAATATAATTAATGATTATAATATAATATTTTAAAATAGTATATATATGGTTATAGTTATGCATACATAATATGTAACATATGATAAAATTATAATATTATAATATTATATTTTACCTTATAATGTAAGAAATATTAAATAATAATAAAATTAATATACTAATATTATTAATAGAAAAAATATATTATTATACCACTGTTGTTTTTATTTATATTATATAGTATAATATAACATTTTCATATATATTTGTTTTGACAATAAATTTATATTTCAATGAATTAAATGTATTTTTTTAAAATATTATACAAAATTATAAACTTAGTTGTGAAATTATAGCAAAGGAATTCTATGGAACTATAGAAGAGGAAGTGTTTTAACTTTTTTGATTAATTTTTTTTTAGTAGCAACCAATCATGAAAAAAATCATGAAATACAATTTCAATTTTATAACGTTTAATAATAACATGTAAATTTTAATATATAAAATATTTAGAAATATTTAGTGGGAGCCAAAAACATCTAAGAAGATAAGATTTAATAAATATCATCAATTTTATTTTATAGTAGATAACAACAAAATTACATTCATATTAAAATTATTATCATATATAACACATGACAATTAAAATTATTCTCAAACATAACACATGAATTCAACATGCATTGTATAATATAAGAGAATATTATCTTGATTTTTAACTTATTAGTACTTGCCTTAGGCATAGTACTATTGTAATGAGTTTAGCTTTTTTAAGTTAACTAGTTATTAATAATTTAGTTTACAACCAATCAAAAACAATATTTAAACAAAAAATTAAAATAAAATTCAATTTTGTAAAGTTCACTTGTAAAATATTTAACTTTAAAAATTATAAAAATTATTTTTTGTGCATATGATTGGTTAAAAAAAAATTGTGTGTTATTGGCGAATAAAGCAAATTAAACATTTTTTTAAGGAGTGATTTTTCAATCTTTATAAAATAATTTCATTAAATCTTTCTAAAATAAATAAATGTTATTTATTTTGACATTTTTTAAGAATTATTTTTTTTATGTATGTAATTGTTATTTTTTTATTAAAGAAAATCTTACAAAAATCAATTAACTATTTTATAGAGATTTGGATTCACACTATTAAAATAAAAAAAATTAAAAAAAAAATATTATTCTTTCCATTAAACTAATATCTTTATCTATGTTTTTAATATTTTATGGTATAATTTAATTATATATGTGCTACTTCTTCTTTTCATTAATAGGATTTTTTCATCATGTATATTTTTATATTAATTTATATTAATATATATATATATAGTTTCTTCAAAAAAAATTATAACCTAATGTAGGTTATATATTATATATATATACTATTTCTATTTATATCTTATATTATTACAAGTAATAATTTGTAGGTAAATAAGTTAACCTATATTATGTAGGTAATATATTAATTTATATTATATATTTATATATAATATAATATAGGTTATTTTATTTTGTAGGTTCTCCTTTCACATATATTTATATATAGTAAACTATCTTAATTGACTACTATGTTAATTATAATATTAATATTATTATATTATTACTATTAATGTAATTAATAAATATAATAGTATTTTAAAATATATTAATATTATAATATTACTTATTTACTTAGTTTATATAATATAATTTATAAATTATTAATATTAAATTAGAATATAATATATTTATTATATTAATAGTATATTTAACTTCAACTACAATATGAAGATTTCACTATCAAATTCAAAATCAACTAGAATCAATCTAAGAATTATTTCTAAGAATTATTTTTAATAATAAATCATTTGATTATTTAATGTTTAGCAAATATGTATTCTAAAGAACAAACTCAACTTCAACTTTATTAGTCATAGTTATGTGTAGTACAAATAATTCATAAATTACTTCCTTCTCTCAATGAATGGTTCTCTCAATGAATGGGTTCATTATATAAATTTTCAAATGTATTCAACTTTATTTATTTATTTTTAAATAACACCAAACCATAAACATTTATTCTAATTTATTTTATTTTCAAATATTTAACATCAAACAAGATATTTGCATTACATAACCAAAACATATAAAAGAACCAACGCTATTAATCAAACAAAACACAAAATACAAAAGTCAAAACTAAAATACAACAATTAAAAAAAATAGCATTTAATTTTATTCACATTAATTAATAGATTTATTTACTTTTTCATTGAATTTTTTTTTACAAAGAAATTGTTCAAATAATATGTTTATTTTAAACGGGCGGGGGCCCTAGCTCGGTTGGCTAAGTAATTCCGTTGTGGCTCTGCTGGTCACGAGTTCTAGTCTCCCCCGTCCCGTGGTACCGGAGGGCGTGTCGCGCCAGCGCCACCGGTCACGTTAAAAAGTTTACCAGGCGCACTGCAGTTTATAGGGGGTCGTGCTACCCGATTCCTGCAGTCTAAAAAAAAAAAATATATATGTTTATTTTAAACATAAACATATAATAATGAAAAAGTAGAAGATAATTTTTCAATTATTTAAACATTTTTTAATTATATAATTTT
The DNA here is from genome assembly GCA_007258455.2 of Sequoia sempervirens. NCBI lineage: Eukaryota > Viridiplantae > Streptophyta > Pinopsida > Cupressales > Cupressaceae > Sequoia > Sequoia sempervirens. The sequence goes on from VDFB02072274.1 coordinate 22,716,723, forward strand.
TAATTTTAATATGTATAATATCATTAAAATTATTTTCAATTTTTAAAAAAAATTGAAGAAATTTTTTAAAATATAATATGTAGTAATAAAGAAATTAATATAAAATTTGAAACTATAAATATAAGACTTATATATCTTATTAATATTTTTTTAATAAAATATCAAATTTTAGAATTAATCTTTCAATTAAAACATAAAAATTAAATATTTAATTTAATATATTTAAGAAATTTTAATAACTTATTTGTGTATTTATATAATTTGAATATATAAATTATGAAATTTTAAGTAATCTCTCATCATAAGATATTTATAACAATTCTTTCTAGTGGAATCACTTTAACATCTTCAATGGACCTACTATCTTTAATATAAAACATAAGAGAGAAATATGTAGAGAATAATAAATTACAACGTGGTATACATGTTTAAAGATTTTTGCAAACAATTCTAAAACTTGAAAATAGTTTGAACTAGATATTATTCTTCACATTGCACTCTACGATGAAGTATGAAATGGTCATAGGAGAGCATATCTAATTTGCAAAAGAGGTTGCTTGTGTAGTTATGGACTTTAACTATATGCTTCTCATTCAATTCTAATGAAGATCATAACATCTCCTACAATAGATAATGTATTTGTCAAAAGACACTTTGGGATTTGATATAAGCATTGGTTGTCACCACAATCAATACTTTTTCCTTATTATTAAAGACCACACACATATTTGAAATGCTACTTTCTGGAAGCAATTGATTCACCAACCCTAGATAAAGGATCGAAATGTAGAGCCAATTCCAATAATAGAGTAAGCTAGGAACCATTGACCATTTTACAAAATTGATATCTGTGTTATTGATTAAAGTATAAGACTTGATAATAGCTCATCAGAACCCTCATGGTTTGCAATAACTATGGGGCTAATACTATATCTACTCTCGATACTATATTGGAACATGCTCCTACAATAACATCACACACTTTTGAGAGAAAAACACTTTTTTAAGAACACATGCCTATTAGAAATTAGGAAGATCTAGGAAATAAGAAACAAGCACATGAATAATAAAATATTGTATTAGCTGACCCAAGAGATAATGAGTTCAAATCCTTAATATAAAGCATGAGGATGATTAACCACATGCCATAAGAATAGGCACACATGGCATGGATTGAGGAGAGAACTCCTCATCCTACAGTGGTGGCGAGTTGCTCTCTTCTATGCAAGGGAGAGGTGTCAAGAGGGATTGGACGCCTCTCAAGACACCTCAACAACCTTGACACCTCATGGGGAATGAATCAACAGTCAATTCCAACACCTAACTAGGCTTAAGTTAGCCTAACTAGAGTAGAATACACTAACACCCCCCTTTAAGCATATAGCTTAGGTGGGTATGAAGAAATGGGTCTTGACTACTATCCATGTTAGGTACCCATGTACAAAATTTTCTCATAAGGTGGAGTAAAGGAGAAAACCCATGTGGGAAAAAACTCCTCTCCAAAGAGAGAAACTAAATGCATGAAAAAGAAAACAAGTGAAGAAGGAGGACTTGTATCATGACCCCCCTAGGACAACTTTTGTCACATATGTACAATAAATCTCCCCAAAAAAGGAGATACAAAGAGAGACTTGGAAGCCCCCCATAAGATATGGTGTAGTGCACATAGATGCTCAATGAAGTATGGTGAAGAGAATCCATGAACGTTGAACCAAATTTCTCCCCTTAGGAAGAAGGCGAACTACAAAAGTGTGCAAATAATCTTCCCATTCCTGATAGGAACATACAGAAAGAAGTATAAAGGTCTTTGGATTATGCATAAGATCCAAAGACGTAGATGATGCCTATAATGTCTTCATAGAATGCTCAATGATCTCCAAGCCAAAGCTGATGTGTGATGACGATTCAAGAATAAGGACCACAGGGATCATAGATGTATCGTGATAACTGGAACCATAAGAATATGATACTGTCACTGTAGAAGCTGAAGTAGGCAAGGCACGAGCAAGAATATCTGAAGAAGACAAGGCTGATACAACTTCAATGAAGCTGACATCAAAAAGAAGATGAATTTCCTTAATAGTGTCATCCAAATCAACAAGATGGGATTCTATGAAAAGACATGAAATATTGGGTAGATATACATCCCAAAGTGGCAAATCTAGAAAGACGATAGTAGTACGCTATTTTGTAGTCTTACAAAGCAGTGAAAAAATAATGTGAGAGAAATGAGGATAAAATTTATCCCCATGTTGAGTGCTCTCACAATATGTACACTTGACTATGCAACATGTAGACATGGTCTAAATGTGCAAAAGATCAAATGCAAAAAACCCCCCCGAAACTGTTGAAAATGAGACCCCCCCAAATTTTGGCACCTTATAACTTAGTGAATTTTACAAAATAAATTTGACCAATGCATGGAGAATGAAAAACCATTCACTTAAATTGCAAAAAACAATACTCAATTTTGAGCTACCGAGCAAAAGTTATTAAATAGTTAATTTCTTGCAAAAATGGCCTAATTTAATTTCCTGAAAAATGGCCTAATATAGCTTTCAATTTTCTTTTCAGACTTTGATGCATATTTCAAAATGTAGTTTAGCACAATTTGTCTTGACAAGATTGGCTAGCAATCAATGTTTTCTTGCCAGATTGCAAGCATCTTAGGGTTATGGATATTAACATGCTCATCATTTATTGCTGGCTTAAAGGATTTGTTTGATTCACTATCAATTACCAATGTTGATGATGGTTGTGTACTCCATGGAGCTTTGTAGCAACATTGCAATTGGTGGCTTTTTTTCCTAAGGCAAGTGTATTGAGTACACTTGGTATGCCTCTATACCATGTTCAACAATTGTTCATAATCCACCATTGGATCCATGTAAGAAATTTGCAGACTATTAAGCAAGCACGGGTCCTCCAAAGATGAGTGGTGGACTCTTCATATTAGTTGATCCAGGGAATGAGGGTTCCGTGCTGAAACATAGCAATCAAAGAATTTTTTTGCCTACTAAAGCTCATATGGGTTGGACCAATCAAGCATGTCCATATTTAGGGCACCTGGAAGCCACAAGAAACCATAGACATGTGTTGATCCATGGTGTTTCCACTCATTCCTATACCAATAGTCCTTGTGGAAAAGCCTCTCTATAACCTCTTCACAGAAAATGGTGAACCGTAAGTGCATGTACAAGGCTGTTATGTGTGGGTTATGTACGACATTGTTCGTGAAGCATCTTCAGGAGTATGGTATATGCGACTGGGCATGAAGATCAATTACCCTGTGCAAATCAGGCCATTTTGTGTCTACAAAGCTTAAAGTGAAGAAGAGAGTCGATGTGCCAAGTTGGTGGATCATTGTCGCAAGCTCTTGTTAGAACTTGCCCCAATATGAGCATGATGTAGAGGGTATGGGAACTTTAGGAAAACAACAATGATTTCAAGGATTGCAAAGATGCACTCACAAACCTCTCCTAGACACCCCTACGGAAACAATGCCTAAATGGCTCACTTATGGCACAAATCCTTCTCCTATGGACCCAAACCCTGGGAATGCTCTTAATGGGAACAATTACACTTTTCTTGAATGACTGCAAAGCCCCAACCCTCTATCTTAGGCAAAACTTACTTTTGCACCTTGACTAGGCTTCTAGCCCAACTAGGCCTCCAGCAGTGGTTTTTGAACTTTTCTCACAAATCTTCCAAAGGACTCCCCAAATAAATGACTGAATTAGATGTGTTTTATGATGCTAAATAACATATAAAATCCCTAGTGGCACTTGTTTTAGAAAAACATTCCCAAATCCCGTTGTCTCCACAAAACCTAGGCCTAATTAGCCCTCTTTTCCAAAGCAACCTCTCTCTAAACTCAACCCCTGGCCATGAATCTTTCAACAGTATCTTAAAATGTCTCCAAACCAAGTATTTTAAAGCTTTTAGGCTTCTATGGCACATTTAACATGCTCAAACACAAAACCCTTCATAAATTGCCTCAAAACTAGGGCTTCTTGGATCTTGGCCTTCCAAACACTTCCAGATCCTAATTTTGGACTTTTCACCAATAACTCAACATGTTTCAACTATTCCAACTCAAAAAGATACCCCTTGTTAAGGAAAATCCTCTACTGCTATACTTTAGCATCCATCCTCATGCACTTTACATTGTGAAATCTTTGTGTACACTGTATGATTCCTCTTTCCTGCATATTAGTTTGTTAAATCTGTATGATACATGTTATTAATGGTCCATTTCACAATTCACAACAGCATTCTACCTTGAAATGGATCAATCATCCATAAAAACCCTCAAAATCAATGAAAAACAACACTTTCTTGAGGACAGTCAACTATATAATACGAGAAATTGGCTAATAACATTTATTAGGACATTCAAAGGTTTGATTTCATGCAAATACAAGTCCTCAGATCATCCAATGGAACAAATATTCAATAGAAATCAGTAGATCATCAAAAAGACTCTAGAAATTGCAAGAAAACTGTGTTTTTTTCACTATTTCCTATAGCAGTCTGTACAGTCACTTCACAAATCAATCAACCTCCATACAAATGACTTTTTTTTGGTTATAGACCCATTCCCAAATTGATCAAACTATTTGGGATTGATTAGGTTACATTATTAGTGATAAAACTCAAAAACACACCCGCCCAAATTGGAATTCAAAAATTTGAATTTCCAAACTTGAAATTTATTAAACTCTACCAACTAAAAACTATTGGATCTTTAATATCCCACCTTAATTTACCTAAATAAAGCATTAGATTACTATTTAAACCCCTAGAACATGACTGTCTTATTTACATTGCCTTTTGGTCCTAGGGTCCTTATCAGGACCCTTAGGACAGTTGACTCATTTCATGCTCTTTTCCATTTCAAAAGCCATTATAGGCTTCAAGAGATTATAGTTGATGTTTTGATATGATGGAAAGGTCCTCCTAACCCCTGCACACTCCTAACCCTTGAAGAGTTCCTTGAAGGGCTTGGGTACTCCTGCACTAGAGCATGTCCCTAGCAAAGATGCACCAAAGTGAACAAACCGGTTTGTTATCTGGGTGTCTGGTGCATCCTAAAGCAATTGTCGCAAAGTAACAACTGATTTTAGGATCCTTTCTTCCAAGTTTGTTTTCATAAAAACAAAAGCTGACTGTTGGCTTTGATGTCTAATTATCAAATTATAAAGGTAATATCTAAATTTGACATGCCTCCCAGATCTATTATCATAGTATTTCATCAAGTGCAATGCATATTCATGTAAGTGAATTTGTATGCTTCTCGATTATAGGGGCATTGTTGTTCCAGTGGGGAACAAGGTGGAAAATCCATGCTTAATAACCCTTTTGTATTATATTCATTGATAGGGTTAGAATTTATTGCAGGCCAAGGCAAAGTATCTTAACTAATGTCTTCAATATGCAAGGCATCTCTAATTTCCTACAATTCCCAAGGAGGGTTGGGCATCAATGGAATAAATGACAATGATTCCTCAAGCTCGGCTTCCTCATCAAAAACACTTTCTAGAGTTGCCACTGGTTCAACTGTGTTATGTGTTGGTTCTTTCATTGTGTGCAGAAGATTAGAGATGTCAATACTTATAGCAGGCAACAAATTTAAAGCATCACAATCAATTGCAACATCACTATAGTATGGATCATTCTTAATTTTGTATATTAATGTAGCTATGGCATTATGTTTGTCAACATAGCAATCATAGTTTTCCCCCTGAATGCCAGTTCTTCGAAAATCACCACTTCAAGATCATGTAGGCGACGCGACAACAAAGTTGCAATGGTTGTGATGTCTTGAGGAAAGTCTATAGTATGGCCACTATATTTGTATTGGCCTCCTCTAGCATGGGTCACTTGCAAAACTAGAGCAACTCTAGCTATAAACATTTCTTCAACTTGAGTAAGCTTTGTAAGGACAGGAGGCTGTGGTCCTAGATCCATCTTGTTCACTAAATTGAATCTATGGATGCCCTTTTCAAAAGCACAATGCGAACATACGATGCCCACGTTGGATGCTTGCACTTCCATGTCAACATAGCTTTCCTTGCAAACACTATAAACTTTTAAATCAGACAAAGCATCAATGTGCCATGCTCGACAAGGGTTTGTTTAGGTCTACAACTGCCTATTGTTGAGGCGCCTTCATTGGGAAGGTTGTGTGGAAGCTGGTAAGGGATAGGGGGTACAACACTGTAGAAGTGAGCATGTTCTTCCAATGATCCTGGAAGCAATTATGGTGCACCCGCTTAGTCAGGTAGGGCCAAGCTAGGACGATCTATAGTGGCTCTTTGCTGCAAGTATTTGGCTCGACGAATCGCACAAATTTGGTCACTATGGCGCACATAATAAAGTTGGTTTCTTTGGTGTTTTGCTACCTTTTTAGGTTCCACACTAGATGTAGGGTTGGAACTTGAACAAGGCGCAGGACCCTACAATCATAATATGAGGAAAATATTAAAATGCTTGCAAACACCAACTTAAAGGATAATGGCTTAACTAAAGAGGTCAATCCAATTGAATATGAAACAAAATAGCAAAAGATAGATAGCAACACTCAACAATTCCCTATGGAAAACAACATAAACTGTATAACATTAACTATTTTACTACGTTGCAACCATTGACACAAAATGGAAGCCATAAATGAAACAATACTGGTTTCAACAGTGCCCCAGATGGAAACCTCACAAAATAGAAGAATCCATAGTAACAAAATCATGCACCAAAAAAAAGAAAACCCGCACACGCAGTAATTCTTTTTTTCAATAATTCCTTATGGAGAACAACCAAAGCATACATATATGCACATGTATGTAAGGGTATCTATCCATATGCAATACATTTTCTATGGAGTGTGTAAGGAAGGGAAGGTACAATTCATTTTTTGAAGGAGAATGTAACACCACTGCCGCTTATGCTTATGCATCGTTCCTTCCTTCCTTGCACCCTCCATTTAAAATAACTTCACTTCCTTCATTGTATATGCCTATATTCATATACATACATATGCATATATTGCGATAGAGACGATAAAGTGCTTGCAAACTCCAACTTAAAGAGGAACAAAGAACAGATAGGTAATATAAAATGAAATAGAACAAAGGAACGCCTGCTCTCCACCCTACCATATTGGGTCATGGAACCCCATGGGCTCTCACCAAACCCCCAAGCAAGAACATACATTGTCCACCACTTCGATCAATGGTGAAACCAATGTTTCTTATTACACTTAATATATAGCCTACCATACACATGAATGTTATCAGCATCTAATGTCACAAACATACATATGAAACACACCAAAAGTAGGCTTGCTCTCCACCATACCATATTGGGTCATGGAGCAGCATGGGCTCTCACCAAACCCCCGAGCAAGAACACGCATTGTCCACCACTATGATCAATGGTGAAACCAATGTTTCTTATCACGGTCAATATAGAACATATCATTCTAACAAATCCTTTTTGAGGCTGAAAGGAATAATAGCCAAGCTGTCGCAACTGACATCATGCATTGGATGCATATGTAGGAATTTGTTGGTTGGAAATATAAAACCATGTGCAAAAATAAATAAAAATAGAAAACCTGCACACGCACCAATTCTTTTTTCAATAATGCCTTATGGAGAACAACCAAAGCATACATATATGCATATGTATATGTAAATGTATCTATGCATATGCAATGCATTTTTTGATGGAGACTACAAGGAATGGAAGGTATTATGCACTCTTTAAAGGAGAGTGTAACATTGCTGCTGCTTATGGTTATGCATCATGCTTTCCTTCATTGCAACCTCCATCTAAAAAAACTTCACTTTTTTTATTGCACATGCATATATACATATACATATGCATATGCATATATTACGATGAAGACAATAAAGTGCTTGCAAACACAAACTTAAAGACCCATAGTGCAGGTAAACAACAAATAGTAAATATGAAATGAAACACAACAAAACAAGGCCTACTCTCCACCCTACCATATTGGGTCATGGAGCCCCATGGGCTCTCACCAAACCCCTGAGTAAGAACATACATTTTCCACCACTTTGATCAATGGTGAAACCAATCTTTCTTATGACACTTAATATATAGCCAATCATTCTAACAACTCATTTTTGAGGCTGAAAGAAGTAATAACTAAAAAGGTGCATCTAACTTCAAATAGCTATATATCAGTGAACATTTTGTTTTGCAAGAACATATGTAGGCATTGCACGCGTTGCATGCATTTGTTGGAATCTATTGCACTAATATATATTGTTGAAGAACTAGTTCAAGTGAAGGAATTGTTGTTACACCCTGTTTAGATACTGATACAATTCCAGGTGTGTTGATGGCTGTCATTTTATTGGTGTTGTATATTTCCTATATGTGTTTTGGCTAGGACTCTTGTCCCAAAAAATTCTATTGGTGTGTAAGTAAGGTGTAACAACAATTTACTCACTTGAATTGGGATCTTCAGTTGAACTGGGTTGTCCACGAATATGCATAGATCCACCTTTGTCTTTTGCTAGATACTCTAGAATACATGCCAACAAATATAGTCCAACATCATGCATTGGATGTATATGTAGGAATTTGCTGCTTGAAAATATACACGCTAAAAAAGTACATGTAGAAATGCATGTACATGGCATTAGATGTAGACAATATACATATATAGATGAACAAAAACTTATAGATATACATACATACTAATACATGTGTTGAACAGGGTGATTGAACTTCAACCTTCAAAGAAGCTCACAATCCTGGCTCACAGCTTTGATAGTAGGTAAAGCCACAAAAGAACACCCAACAATGCCTTATTGAAAATTGCAAAGATGTTCGCCACCTCTTCTAGCATTTTAAATGGCAGGTGTTGGCACAACCATTTCCACTACATGGATACCATACAACAGTTAATGTTGATGCTAAGAGGGTGAGCTTCTATGAAGGTGCAAGTTCAACCATCCATTGTGAAGTTTTTGTGAAGGTGGTTAGAGGTTATTTTGTGTATTTTGCATGGGGCATGATTCCAAAATCAATACAAAAGTCTTGGGAATGGCACTATTGATTGGAGTGATGGACAATGTATGTCCCCTATGTACATATATTTATGTATGTCATAGCAGATGCAAACAACATTGATTCCATAAGGCATTGCTAATTGTTGTTCTCTAGCCTAGAGTATACTGTTTCATTTTTTATAAGAGAGTGTTGAGAAGGCAATATTGTTTCATTATCGACAAGGTACTATTGAGAAAAGACTATATTTTTGCATAGGTTTGTTACTGTGATTTTTTGTTTGATGCCACCATTGATCACAGTGGTGGACAATGTATTTTCCCTATGTGCAGATATGTATGTATGTCATAGTAGATGAAAACAACATTCATACCCAATGATCCCTATGTTTATTCCATTGGTACATTCTTGGAATGATAAATTGTGTTTAAGTGTTAAATGGAAGATTGATGCCACCATTGATCTAACTTTAGGAGTTGATATCTAGCAGCAATATACTCTACACTTAGCCAACACAAGAAGATTAAAACTACAAGCATCAAAGGAAAAAATTATGGGAACCTCTAGATGTATGGTTTCCCCCTACTATGTGAACTTTGGTTAGAATTTTTGTCAGCCTTCCCAGTTTTTAAGCCTTCTGGTGCCCGAGTTCCAGTCGGGAAAAAGGTGGTGGATTTTTCTTGAATTTTAAATTAAAAGCATTTGGCACATCGATAGAGAAGGCCAACAAAATTAAACATTGGTTGGCATTAGCATTAATTGTTGTATGGTTCCTCTATGGTGGCAATGTTTGTAAACTAATAAAATAGTCCATGTTTTTCTTGAAGCACAGTTGTTATTTGTCTAAACCTCAATAAGGGTTTGTTACAATGGGAGGCTGCATATTAAGTGTCAGATGAAACATTGATCAAATCCGTATTGATGCCTAGACAAATAATAACTATAGTTGAAGCCATACAAAATCAGCCAACAACGACTTATCGTGAAGAACATAAACTATTTTATCACTTTCCATCCATTCCCACTAGACAAAAACCATAGATCAAATAATTTATTTGAGGCCACATAATAACAATTACCATACATGCATATCTACGTAGAAGAAAAGAAGAATGAAACACTACAAAAGAGACACTTTTTTGTGTGTATATTTCCAAGCAACAGATTCCTACATATACATCCAATGCATGCAATACATATATTTGGAGTTGCAAAACAAAATCTACATCGATATATATCTATCCAAAGTTAACTGCACATATATACACATTGTTGATTGTTGTTGAATAGCTGCACAAATATTATTTCATTTATGATTTCTATGTAGTGGCAATGGGTGGAAAGTAATAAAAGAGTCTACATATACACTTAGAATGGAAGATCTATATAGATATATATATCATCTAAAGTTATATGTAGACAACACACATATATATCCATAGGTGGACTTCAAACATATGAATGTTGTCTGCATCAAATGTCAAAAACACATAGATCTACGCATAGGAAATATAAAATGAAACAGAACAAAATGAGGCCTGCTCTCCACCTTACCATATTGGGTCATCGAGCTTCATCAGCTCTCACCAAACCCCCGAGCAATAACATACATCGTCCACCACTCTGATCAATGGTGAAATCAATGTGCCTTATTACACTTAGTATATAGCCTATCATTCTAACAACTCCTTTTGTGAGGCTGAAAGAAATAATAATTGAAAAGGTGCATTTAACTTTAGATTTCCCAAACAATAAACATGGCGAGTAGTATCTATGAATGTTGTCTACATCTAAATTCACATACATACATATCTGCACACAACAAAAGAAACCCACACTTTTGTGTTTATATATTTCCAAGCAACATATTATGCAATACATATATATGCAGTTCCAAAAGAAAAGCTACACCAATATATATATATATATATATATATGAAGTTATATGCACATATATACACATTGTCGATTGTTGTTCAATAGCTTTGAACATATTATTTCATTTATGGTTTCCATGTAGTGGTGATAGTTGCAAAGCAATAAAACAGTCCACATATACACACACAATAAGCAATAAAATGGTCCACATATGCGGCCACATAATATTTAGCATTCTAAAGTTACCAAAGCAAATAAATAGTTTATGTTATTTACAAAAAGGCATTGTTGACTATTGTTCTATGGCTTCAGGTTATAGCCAAAGATAAAGAACAACAGTCAACAATGCCTTATAGAAAACAATGTAAACTGTATAGTGTTGCAACCATCACCACAAAATGAAAGTCTTAAATGAAACAATGATGGTTTCAACAAAGACCTAGGAAAATTAATTTTTAAAACAGTGATCTATCAATAGATGCAAGAACAAATATAGATAAGTTTAAATCTAGATACATATTTTGTTTCCTGAGTAAAGGAAATAAACATCACTTAGCACACTTGTGACGGTAGTTGACATTGCTTCATGTATGGGCTGCATATATTAGTGATGGTTGCAATAATAGGTTGCATTCAAAACTTAGCACAGAATTGAGCAGTTTATATTATTTACAATAAGGTATTGTTTAATGTAGAGTTGTAGCTTGAGCTGCACAACATACATAGTTATCCACACCTATACTTGCCAATGCATGTGTGTGTATATATATATATATATATATTTAAATGCAATTACGTGTATCAACAAGTATAAATGTAGATATATATGTGTGTAGGTAGACTAAAGCTAAATCACAAAAGTATTGTACAGTACGTAAACCACAATCATGATTGAACATCACATAGGAAATATTATAACAAAAATGAAGTTATATGCAACTCCAATAAAAGGAAAGACACATAAATAGCTACACATAGGCTACTCCCAAATGGCTAGCAAACAAAAAGGTGAAGGACACATAAATACCTCAAATATAAATAAGTTAGACTATATATTACAAGGACCACTAATTCAAACAAATCATTTTCATAGTTCATTGGATGCACATGGAAAAGAGCCAATACAATTGTCAACAACAAAAAGTAAACAAGGAACAAACTTACAAGATTGGTGCCTAAGGGTTGTCCAGCAGCCTGGGGAGAGTTAGAGTCCATCGATATTGTTGGGGATGCTCTTTAAAAAGGTGAGAGCTGCAATGCTGACAACTAGCAATGAGCTCTATGCGACAACACAAGGGATGAAGATTCAATTAAAGCAACAAAGGCTAACAAGCTCCATTCCCAATTTTTTTATTTCAAATTTTTTATCTTTCAAATTTTTTGTGGAGACATTAACAATATGACCAAAAAAATATATAAAAAAAGGCACATTTAGAAAACTCTTTGTAAATCATTTCAAAAATAGTCTATGTTCTTGCAAAACAACCAACCAAGAACATACATTGTCCATCACTACGATCAACGGTGGCATCGATGTTTCATATAATAGTTAAAATAAAGCTTATCATTCCAAGAATATCCCAACAAAATAAACATAGGAATCAGTATGTATCAATTTTGTTTGCATCTAGTATGACATACATACATATATGCACATAGGGCAAATACATTTTCCATCACTAGGATCAATGGTGGCATCAATGTTCCATACAACACTTAAAATATAGATTATCATTCCAAGGATGTCTTAGTATGTATCAATAGTGTTTGCATCTAGTATGACATACATACATATCTGCACATAGGAGAAATAAAGTGAAACACAACAAAACAAGGCACTGTGCATCATTGAGCGATCAATGGTGACATCAATGTTCCATATAACATTTAAAATACAACCTATCATTCCCTACATGTAGATATGTATGTATCTATTGTTTTGTCGTGATGGATGCAACACGATAAAATAGTTAATGTTATATACTCTTTATTGTTTTCGATAAGGCATTGGTGTTTATTGTTCTCTAGCTTTGGCTATATTGTTTCATTATCGATAAGGTACCAGTGGGGAAAAGAATTTGTCTCTGTGCATGGATTTGTTACTGTGAATTCTTTTCTTCTGTGCATTTTTTCCCATCTAGGTCACTGTTCAAACCAATATTGTTTCATTTATGGTTCACGTCTTGTGGGGAGTTACTGTGAACTATTTTATTTTTGTGCAATTTTTCCATCTGGGTCGCTCTTGAAAGCAACATTGTCTAATTCATGGATTTTATTTTATCGCTATGGTAAGGCATTGTTGATTGTTGTGCTCTAGTTTAGAGTACATCGTTTAATTTTTGATAAGGTGTTGTTGAGAAGGATATATTGTTTCAATTTTTGATAAGGTGTTATTGAGAAAAGACTATGTTGTTTATTAATACAAATATTGTTTGATTTATGGCTTCCGTGTATTGCTTTTGCTACCATCACCCCATGCAAAAAAACCAAAATAACCTCCAACCACCTTCACTGAAGCTTCACAACGAGTGATTGAACTTGCACCTCCACAAGAGCTCACCATTGTGGCATCAACATTGATTGTTGTATGGCTTCCGTGTAGTGGCGACAGTTGTACAGAAGCTCACCATTGTGGCACCAACATTAATTGTTGCATGGTTTTCGTGTAGTGGCAATGGTTGTAATAACACCTACCATTTTAAACCCCAAGAAACATAGCGAAAGTTTACGCAATTTCCAATGAGGCATTGTTGGGTGTTGTTCTGTAGCTTTGCTTGCTATTAGAGTTGTGAGCCAAAACGACAAGCTTTTGTAAAGGTACAATTTTGATCACGCAATTCAACATAATGTATCAGTATTTCCAGTTGTTCTTACATATACTTGTGGACATGTTTGTTTGCATGTATACATCTACATATCCATATAGATAAACATATATATGTATGCAATTGAATTTTTGAGTGTGCACAACATGTTTATACAAACATGTGTAGATATATGTGTCTGTAATGCATTTGTATGTGTATATGCATTGAGGAGTAGCACCGCTAAAGCCATAGGTCAGCAACCACCAATGCCTTATCGATAAGAACATGCACTATTTTCATACTTTGCAACCATTACCACTGCAGAGTAACCATACAACAATTAATGTTCATGCCTCCCACCATTTTAATTTCATTGGCCTTCTCTATCAACTTTCCATTTACTATATGATGTGCAATAAGAAACATCGGTTTCACCATTGTTGATAGTGGCATCCAATGTATCTTGTTGCTTGGTATGAATTTGGTGGCGATGCTTTTGCATGGGTTTGTCACTATAATTTTTTGTGTTATGTTGGTTTTTCCTCTAGGCCACTATTGTAACCAATATTGTTTCATTTATGGCCTCCATTTTGTGGTGATGGTGGCAATGCAATAAAATAGTTAATGTTATATAGTTTATGTTGTTTTTCCTTCTTTTCTTGTGTGCCATATAATTTCCCCTATGTGCAAAAATGTATATTTGTGAAATTATATGTAGCCACCAGTCATATCTATGACAACCTGTATATTAAGTGTAATTCTAAACATTGATATAACCCTTGAATATGTTGTGGACAATCTATGCATGCCTGCCACAAAGTAGCATAAACTGTTTTAATATTGTTTCATTTATGGCCTCCGTTTTTTGTGGTGATGCTTGCAACACAATAAAATAGTTAATGTTATACAATTTATGTTGCTTTTCCTTCTTTTGTTGTGTGCCAGTTAATTTTCTCTATGTGCAGATAACCCTCAAGCAAGAACATACATCGTCCACCACTCTAGGATCAATGGTGAAATCAATGTTCCTTATTACACTTACTATACAACCTACCATTCTAACTCCTTTTTTGAGGCTGAAAGAAATAATAACTAAAAAGGTGTATTTAACTTTAGATTCCCCAAACAATAAACATGGCGAGCAATATATATGAATGATGTCTACATCTAATTTCACATACATACATATTTGCACATAGCGAAAGAGAAATAAAACACAACAAAAGGAACACATACTTTTTGTGTTTATAGATTTCCAAGCAATAGATTCCTACATATGCATCCAACGCATGAAATACATATATATGCAGCTGCAAAACAAAAGATATAATGATATATATATATATATATATATTTGAAGTTAGATGCACATATATAAACATTGTTGATTGTACTCTACAAAAGACTATATTGTTTGTTGAAACCAATATTATTTGATTTATGGTTCGCCTTTTGTGGCGATGGTGTTGGATGGGTTTGTTACTATGAATTTTTGTGTTCTACAGGTTTTGCCATCTGATGTAGTCTTTCATTTTTCTTTTCCTGTGTGCAGATATGTATGTAGGAAAAATTAGATGTAAACAACATCCATATATACTTGGCTTTATTAACAAAATAATTCACAGCAACAAACACATGCATTTAACTGGTTATATATTAAGACAATGGACAATGACTTACAATGTTTAACAAAAAAAGATACACTTCTTTTCTTTTGTATTGTTTATGTCGCTTATAGTTTTGTATCACTTTTACTGTATGCTCCTCATTTTATTCTATGTGGTTTGGTTATATAGTTATGTTGCCCTATTTAACACATGTATCAACATTTATATTTGTTAAATTGCCTTGCAACCATCAACACCACACGAAAAGCATAAATGAAACAATATTGGTTTCAACAGTGCTTTATCGAAAATGAAACAATGTAGCCAAAGCCACAAAACAACAATTGACTATGCCATACGAATAACAACATAGATTGTATAACATGCACTATTTAATTACTTTTTAAAAAATGAAGCAATATAGCCAAAGCTAGAGAACAATGATCAACAACGCCTTATGGATAACAACATAAATTGTATAGCATTGCAACCATAACCACAGAACGGAAGCCTTAAATGAAACAATAATGGTTTCAACAACAACCTAGAAAATTCTTTGTTGAATAACACCTTATTAGAAACGACCATATACACACATACACACCCACACATACATATAAACATTCAAAACAACAAACACCAATTGTGCAAATATAACACTACGTGGCAATCCAACCAAACAAGAAGGAAACAACCATATTGATATAAAAAACTCGACATATCTATATATAGATAAGTGCGTGACCTCAAAGATACATGTAGAAAATGCATATTTAGACATACACACTCACACTGTAAATGGAACGATAATGGTCTAAACAACAACCTAGGAAATTCATTTTTCCAATAACATCCCATTGTAAAAGAAATAATATAGCCAAAGCTATAGACCAACAGTCAATAATGCCTTATGGATAACAACATAAACTCTATAACATACACTATTGTTTTGTGAATCGAATATGAAACAATAGAGCCAAAGGTAGAGAACAACACTCAACAATGACATATAAACATTGAAAATAACGAACACCAATTGTGTAGATATAAGAGTATGTGGCAATCAAACCAAACAAGAAGCAAATAACTATATTGATATTAAAAACTGGACATATCTATGTATAGATAAACACATGATCTCAAAGATACATGTACAAAATGCATATACAAACATACACACTCACACCCTAAATCAGACAATAATGGTTTCAACAAAATCTAGGAAATACTCTTTTCCAGCAACACCTTATCAAAAAGGAAATAATATAGCCAAAGCTATACACCAACAGTCGACAATGCCTTATGGATAACAACATAAACTCTATAACATTTACTATTGTATTGTGGATCAAATATGAAACAATATAGCCAAAGCTAGAGAACACTCAAAAATTCCCTATGGAAAAGAACATAAACTCTATAATGTCATGTCCCCTTCTCAGTGACATCTCTCGGAGTATAGGATTGGCCTATCACACGACCCTCGTAGGCTGATAGACTGGATACAGGGTCACTTGGGAGCTTGGCTCAGCTTCAGTTAGCAGAGTTTGATCAGTAGTCTTTCGTTTGGGCTTGATCAGAGACTTTTTGCAGAGTTGCTATTTTTAGCAGTTCCTGGCAGTCAGCGTGGGACCCCTGCTATTTTTAGCAGTATGAGATTGGTAGTGTTCAGAATCACTTCAGAGTTCGTCAGCTTCAGACGGATCAGTCATCGGATGAGTAACGAGGAAGATATTAATATTTAATTATATTAATTAAATATTAATTATTGATGATTATAATATAAAGTTATAATATTAAATTATAACTTAAGTGATTCTTCTTGAGGGGTGCGCCATCATCAGAAAGGGGCCAGTTATTGATTATAATTTATTATAATAATTTGGCTGAGGACTATGGAGAAATTAAAAGAATTAAAAGTGAATATTTTATTAAAACCCTATCTTTGTGGAAATCGCACTTTTGAGAGATAAGTTTTGCATTGGTTTTGCTATTATGGAGATTATTGAATTGAGAACTCCATCAACTCTTTGATCTCGGAAAGCAAGAGACTTTAGGTTTCCAGTTTTAAATTCCTCGGAACTGTGTTTACCTTAATCGTGGGAAGCAATTCAAAGGGTGTGAAATAGCACTTGATTTATTGCAGCAGAGGTTTCTTCATTCAGGAGGAATCACAGAGCTTCAGAGTTTATTATTTTCAGAGCTTCAGCATCTTCTTTCATTCAGAAGGCAACCATTCATCAAGGCGTACTGGGTTTGGAGAGGAGATCTATAGAATCATAGAGAAGGCCGTGTAAAAGCATTAATTGCCGCACGCCATAGCCGCATATGCACCGGGTCGCATCGGTATTCGCAGAAACGCCTGTCCTCATCCCGTGAGCATATACTTTGGTGGCTCCATCATCTCTGCGGTTCATCTGGCTGAAAGCCAACCTCGAGAAAACACCCAGACCGGCCGAGGAGAGAGTGGGTTATCATTGAAGCCGTACCATCCCATCTTTCATCTATGGCGGCTGAAATCAGGTTCTTTAAATATTAAAAATCCATTGCTTTATTCATTGCATGTAATAGAATATTTATTGTAATCGCTCCAGAAGAGAAATAAATATACTGGCATCCATTTCTCATCATTTCCAAGAGCTAGATAATTTTTATAGAATTTATTGTTATTTTCAAGCAAAATCGTACCATTTCATTTATTGCTCAAAAACTCAAAACAAGCAAAAAAACCAAAATACTTCAAAAAAAGTCAGAAAACTGTCAGATTCAGAGAATAGGGAAACTAGGGTTTCTACAGTGGTATCAGAGCTAAATCCTGCCATCCTGAGGGTTTAGCCATCATATGCAGCCAGAGGAGTTTGATACATACAGGTACTATACTCGCAGACGTGCCTTGATTGAAAGGCAACGTAGTTTGAGCAGACAGCCAGAAAACATGGCTGACAAAAATGACAGGGCTGACAGGACAGACATACCTAGGACAGAGATCCCATAGAACAACAGAGATCAGGACGATCCAGAGGTCTTGCTTGCACTTAGAGATCTTCGTGCAGGACAACGTCGTTCCGATGATGTACTACAGCAGGTGGCAGTAGCACTGCAGAGATTGGGTACCTCGAGGAGACCGTCACCACATCGTGACGATGACAGGAGTGATGCAGGGTCACGGAGAGCTCCTAGGACAGTGTCACGGACAGCAGATAGGCCTACTAGGCCTACTTTCACGAGACTGGAGCCCGATGAGGCTATGCTAGGTGAGGAACAGGATGATCTGTTCGCTGATAATCTTATGGCAGCGAACGAGGAATGGGAGTTGATACCACCTGCGGTCAGAGAGAGGATTACCTTCGACCGTTTTGTCACTCAGAGGAGAGAACACAACAGGGCTCGTCAGGATTGGAGACCCAGATACCAGAACAGTGATTTGAAACATGCAACAAACAGGCTGAATCTGGTGATGTTCGATGGTAGTGGTAAGATGACAGCCCAAGCTTGGATTAGCAAGCTTGATACATTCCTCACTTTGCGTCCGATGGCTGAGAGAGACGCTATTAGGTATGCGACATTACATCTGGAGGGAGTTGCTTATGATTGGTGGCACCACGGCATGGTGACGCTACAGCATGACAGGATCACTTCATACCAGGAGTTCGTAGACAGATTGGTTGAGAGGTTTGATAGGAAGGATCCGGAAACCTACTTCAGATACTTGGCACAGTTGAGGTAGAGTGGCAGTCTAAAGACTTATATTAGTGACTTTCAGAGGCTATCCGTCATGGTTCCGAACATATCAGAGAGGCGTTTGGTAGTACTCTTCATGGAAGGTTTGACTGAGCCACTGAGAGGCTGGATCAAAGCCTTTGATCCTCCGTCATTACAGGAGGCGATGAAGAAAGCACGAAACATGGAGTTAGCAGCACCGTTGAGTAGATTCAACTCTAGAGGTTCTTCATCATTCAGGGATAACAAGGGCTTTAATAAAAATAAGGATAAATCTGATTATAACAAAGAAAAATTAGACTTTAAAAATGATTTGAAAGGTAAATCAGCATTCCCACCTTTGGATCATGAGGCCCTTAATGACCTTCGCAGGAAGAAGCTTTGCTTCTACTGCAAGGGACCATATGACGCCAGTCACGATCGTCCTCTAAGACCTAAGGGCAAGGAAAATCATGTGATGTGGGCGTATTATGAGGACTCTGAATCAGAAAATTCTGAACAGCAAGAGCATTCCGATGATTCAGAGTAAGAGGCTCTAGAGCCTAGAGCAGAGACAGAGCCCGAACTTCAGGTACAGGAGGCCCGTTTATCTAGCATTCAGCAGGAGGGTTCTTTCCAGCTTCGTGGTGTGTTAGCAAGACAGAGGGTCATTACCCTACTTGATACAGGAGCCACACATAATTTCATAGATGCTAGATTCGTGGAGAAACGTGGACTCATCACTGAGGAGTTCGAGGGCATTAGAGTCAAAGTGGCAGATGGTTACACTTTGAGATGCGAACGCATGATTAAGGATCTCCCTTTACGCTTGAACAATTATGAGTTCAAGGCTGATTATTACGTTGTTAATATGGGGGACATTGATTTGGTCTTGGGAATGAAGTGGTTACATTCATTGGAGGAGGTCACACTTCGTCTCAAGGACATGGAGATACGTTTTGAGGTTGACGGGAAGACTCACATACTTAAAGCAATTCGGGACAGTGACCTCAAAACAATTTCTTTTCACCGAATGGAGCGGCTCATGCGGCATGACATGGTAGAGTGGGCTGCCGAGTGTCATTTAGCACCTATACAAGAGGGACAACAAAAGACAGAATATCATCCGGACATTCAGAAGTTGAGAATCAAGCATGACAAGGTGTTCAGTGATATTCCGCCAGGTAGACCTCCAGACAGAGGCATAGAGCACATCATTGAGCTCGAGGAGGGTGCGAAGCCCATTATGATAACTCCTTACAGGCATCCTAAAAGATTAAAGGATGAGATCGAGAAGACAATAAAGGAGTTACTTGCTATGGGTCACATTCGACCTAGCAAATCACCGTTCGCTTCTTCTGTTGTATTGGTGAAGAAGAAGGATGGAACATTACGTATGTGCATTGATTACAGGGTCCTGAATAAGAGGACAATCAAGAACCGATACTCGATACTGAGGATTAATGATCTTATTGATGAGCTCCATGGTGCTTGTTATTTTACTAAAATTGATTTACGGTCGGGTTATCATTAGATCAAAGTCCGTGAGCAGGACATAGAGAAGACAGCCTTCAGATGTCATTGTGGGCACTTTGAGTTCGTAGTGATGCCATTTGGGCTCACTAACGTGCCAGCCACCTTTCAGTCTACGATGAACAGGGTTTTTCATTCATTGCTGAGGAGGTTTGTGTTGGTCTTTTTCGATGACATCCTGATATACAATAGGACTTGGCAGGAGCACTTGGCTCATTTGGAGACCGTATTGAGCATCTTGGAGAGGGAGTCCTTGTACGCCAAGGAATCCAAGTGCGACTTGGGAATGACCGAATTGCTTTATCTTGGTCATATTATCAATCCAGATGGAGTGCGCATGGATCCTGAAAAGATCCGCGCCATTATTGATTGGCCTACACCGGAAAACCTAACACAGTTGAGAGGGTTTCTCGGTTTGTGTGGATTCTACCGCCGATTCGTGAATGGTTATTCACGACATGCAGCCCCGATGACAGATTTGATGAAGAAGGGGGCATTTGTTTGGACTTCCGAGGCACAGGAGTGTTTTATGAAGTTCAAGGAGTTGATGACCACATGCCCTGTTTTGGCACTACCCGACTTTACGAAGCCGTTTGAGCTTCAATGTGATGCATCAGGTGAGGGCATTGGTGCGGTGCTTATCGCGGGGACAAGCACCGATTGTATCGAAGCGCATGGCTTCGGAGGACGAGGTATATAGCATTTATGATAAGGAGATGCTACAGCGGTGTATGCATGCCTTAGCAAAATTGAAGCGGTATCTTGTTGGCGGCAGTGCGTGGCGGTGATCGTAATAGCAGAGACACTTTTAGGGTACCGGAGGAATCTCAATGATAGAGCAGCGAAGTGGGTCGAAATAAGTTCTGGAAACTTATGGCTTTGATATCATATATCAAAACCTGAAGCGTAGTGGTGATACACTACGTAAAACCCTATTTGAACCTATAGTTCATGTCCGGGTTTGAAGATTTTTACGGGAAGCCATCTTTGCGAGGACTGCGTTGGGCCTCAAAGGCGACGTTGTTGAAGGGGACTCAAGTTGGTGCAGGAGCACTCAGGCGTGACTTGCGTCAGTACAGGCAGAATCTTTGCATTGCAGGAGGACGAAGAGCTGGAAGGGACTTTGCGGCATACTGGCTGGGGACCGCTCACTTCGAATTAGGGAGGGTTCCATGGGAAAGGACCTGCAGGGGGAAGTCCTTTGGCGGTATGGCTAGCAGTGAAGTGCCATTTGCCAATGAGACTCGCTCAAAAGGCTGATATTCGGCCGGGTTTGTTTGCAGCCCCTTCGATTCACGGCGGAAGTGGGAATGCCTGTCGATGGACTTTATCACGGGCTTGCCTAAAGCCCAAGGGCGTGATTGCATTTATGTGGTTGTGGATCGGCTTACGAAGTATGCCCACTTCTTTCCGATCACCACGACTTACACAGCTACGCAGGTAGCAGAGGTGTTCTTTCGTGAGATATTCAAACTTCATGGGTTGCCTCGGAGCATTGTGGCAATCGAATGGTCGGTTACAGTAACTTCATGAGGAGGTATTCGAACTTTGTGGGACCGAGCTCACTCCGAGCACTAGTTACCTCCCGCAGACTGATGGGCAGACGGAGATTGTGAACAAGTGGGTGGAAGGTTACCTCCGAAACTACATAGCAGGGCAGCAGAAGGCGTGGGTCAAATGGATACATTTGTGTGAGTATTGCTATAACACGACATTCCATATGACCATTCAGAAGTCACCTTTCATGGCATTATACGGGTATGAGGCGCCAAGTTTCCTTGATTTTCTACTGAGCGACAGTAGAGTGCGGTCTGCGGGAGGTTGGTTCTGGAGAGTCGAGGGACACTATGAGGGCTCGAGAAAATATAGCCAAAGGCCGCGAATAAAGCCAGAAAGCGGTATGCGGAATCGAAGAGGGCGGAGAAGGCGCATTTGAGGTTGGTGACATGGTTTTACTGCACTCATCTTTGCGGCTCTGCAGTAAGTCCACTCTTAGAAGAGTGGGTCCGAGAAAAGCCGCGTTATTAGGTCCTTTTCGGGATCACGAGGAGAGTTGGCGGGTGGCTTCTGACGAGCTTCGGCGAGGCGGGGGTACACAATGTATTTCATGTATCCCACGCCTCAAGAAGGCGTTGGGTCGTGTGTGGTACCATCTGATTCTACCTCCCTTAGATGATGAGGGGAAAAGTTGATTTTAGTACACGAGTCCATCACGAATCTGAGGAGAGCGATTCGTCGAAGGACTATCGAAATATCGGTGAGAAATGGAGAATTTTGCAGTTGAGGATGCGACATGGGAGAGCGAGGAGATTCCGCAGCATCCGACATTGAGATTGCTTGAGGACAAGCAATTTCAGGAGGGGCGGACTGTCATGTCCCCTTCTCAGTGACATCTCTCGGAGTACAGGATTGGCCTATCACACGACCCTCGTAGGCTAATAGACTGGATAGAGGGTCACTTGGGAGCTTGGCTCAGCTTTAGTTAGCAGAGTTTGATCAGTAGTCTTTCGTTTGGGCTCGATCGGAGACTTTTTGTAGAGTTGCTATTTTTAGTAGTTCCTGGCAGTCAGCGTGGGACCCCTGCTATTTTTAGCAGTATGAGATTGGCAGCGTTCAGAATCACTTCAAAGTTCGTCAGCTTCAGACGGATCAGTCATCGGATGAGTAACGAGGAAGATATTAATATTTAATTATATTAATTAAATATTAATTATTGATGATTATAATATAAAGTTATAATATTAAATTATAACTTAAGTGATTCTTCTTGAGGGGTGCGCCATCATTAGAAAGGGGCCAGTTATTGATTATAATTTATTATAATAATTTGGCTGAGGACTATGAGAAATTAAAAGAATTAAAAGTGAATATTTTATTAAAACCCTATCTTTGTGGAAATCGCACTTTTGAGAGATAAAGGGGTTTTGCATTGGTTTTTGGGATATTATGAGATTATTGAATTTGAGAACTGATCAACTTTGATCTGAGCAAGAGACTTTAGGGTTTCGAGTTTGAATTCCTTGGGGAACGAGCCATCTCCACTGGAAGCAATTCAGAGGGTGTGAAATAGCACTTGATTTATTGCAGCAGAGGTTTCTTCAGGCAGAGGAAATCATAGAGCTTCAGAGTTCATTTATTTACAGAGCTTCAGCATATTCTTTCATTCAGAAGGCAACTCTTCATCAAGGCGTACCTATTTGGAGATTTGTAGAATCATAGAGAAGGCCGTACAAAAAGCATTAATTGCTGCTACTGTCATAGTCGTACCTGTACCTAGTCGTACTGTACCAGCAGAGCCGTCATCTTCATTCCAGAGCATATCGCCTTTGGTATTCATCATCTGTGTTCATCTATTGAGGCGCCAACCTTCAGAGAAACACTGCGTGGTATCTGTCAGAGGAGAGAGTGGGTTATCATTGAAGCCGTACCATTTCATCTTTCATCCATGGCGGCTGAAATCAGGTTCTTTAAATATTAAAAATCCATTGCTTATTTCATTGCATGTAATAGAATATTTATTGTAATCGCTCCCGAAGAGAAATAAATATACTGGCATCCATTTCTCATCATTTCCAATAGCTAGATAATTTTTATAGAATTTATTGTTATTTTCAAGCAAAATCGTACCATTTAATTTATTGCTCAAAAACTCAAAAATTGCAAAAAAACCAAAAATACTTCAAAAAGTCAGAAAAACTGTCAGATTCGGAGAATAGGGGAAACAAGGGTTTCTACATATAACATTAACTATTTTATTACGTTGCAACCATTGACACAAAACGAAAGCCATAAATGAAACAATATAAACTCTATAGCGCTAAAACCATCACCACAAAAAGAGAAGCCTTAAATGAAACAATAATGGTTTCAACAACAACCTATAAAATTCTTTGTTCAACAACACCTTATCGGAAGCCACCATATAACAACATACACACCCACACATACATATAAACATTCAAAATAGCGAACAACAATTGTGGAGATATAAGAGTATTTGACAATCAAACCATACAAGAAGCAAATAACTATATTGATATTAAAAGCTGGACATATCCATATATAGATAAATGCATGACTTCAAAGATACATGCAAGAAATGAATATACAAACATACAAACTAACACATTAAACAATATAGTCATAAACCAATGCCCTATCAAAAATTGTGCAGACGTTTGCTATGTTTACCAAGGCTTTAAAAGAAAATTGTTACTTACAACCATCGCCATTACATAGAAACCATACAACAATTAATGCTGATGCCATTTTGTTGGCCTTCTCTACCGACACGCCAAACACATTTAATTTAAAAAACAAAAAACAATCCGCCACCTTTTTCCTGACCGGGATTCGAGCGCTAGAAGGCTTAAAAACTGGGATCAACAATGCCCTATGGAAAACAACATAAACTCTATAACATTAACTATTTACTGCATTGCAACCATTCACACAAAACGAAAGCCATATAAATGAAATAATATAGCTTAAGCTACAGAACAACAATCGATAATGCCTTATGCAAAACAACACAAACTGCATAACATTAACTATTTATTGCATTGCAACCATCGCCATAAAATGAAAGCCATAAATGAAACAATATTGGCATCAACAGTGATCCAGATGGGAAAACCCGCAAAACAAAAAAATTCACAGTAACAAACCCATGTAAAACCATCGCCACAAAAGTTGAACCATAAATCAAACAATATTGGTTTCAATAAACTATATAGTCTTTTTTCATAAGAACTTTATTGAAAAGGAAACAATATAGCCTAAGCTAGAGAATGACAATCGACACTGTTTTATGGAAAACAACGTAAATTGTATAACATTAACTATTTCATTGCATTGCAACCATCACCACAAAATATTTGTTTCAACAATGATCTAGATGAAAAACCCACAAAACACAAAAAACTCATAGTAACAAACTGATTCAAAACCTTCACCACAAAATGTGAACCATAAATGAAACAATATTGGTTTCAACAGTAACCCAGATGAAAAAACCCACAAAAAAACACACGACATTAATTATTTGGCAACCATTCACACAAAACGGAAGCCATACATGAAACAATATAGCCTAAGCTAGAAAATTGCAACCATCGCCACAAAACGAAAGCCATAAATGAAACAATATTGGTATCAAGAGTCACCTAGATGGGAAAACCCGCAAAACACAAAAATTCACAGTAACAAACCCATCCAAAACCATCGTCGCAAAATCTGAACCATAAATCAAACAATATTGGTTTCAACAAACTATATACTTTTTTTTCAACATAACCTTATTGAAAAGGAAACAATATAGCCTAAGCTAGAGAAGAACAATCAACACTGCCTTATGGAAAACAACACAAACTGTATAACATTAACTATTTCATTACATCGCAACCATCACCACAAAATATTGGTTTCAATAGTGACCTAGATGAAAAACCCACAAAACACAAAAAACTCACAGTAACAAACCGATTCAAAACTTTCACCACAAAACACGAACCATAAATGAAACAATATTGGTTTCAATAGTGACCCAGATGGAAAACCCCACTAAAAACACATGAATTCACAATAACAAACCAATGGACAAACAAACAATATTGCCTTCCACCCACAGTGACTACACAGAAACCATAAACAATATTGGTTTCAACAATGACCCAGATGAAAAAACACACAAATTCATAATAACAAACCAACGCAAAAATAAACAATATTATCTTCCACCCATCACGACTACATGAAAACCATAAGCAAAATAATATATAGCCTAAGCTACAGAACAACAATCAACAATGCCCTTTGGAAAATAACATAAATTATTTTTGAAATACTCTAGAAAGGGTTTTTTCAATATGCATCTCTTCCCGCACCTCTTCTCACTTGCTTCAAATGCACGTCTTCCCACTTACTTTCTCTCCGCTCCCTTCTTTCTCCACCGCCTGCAAAAAATGGAAAATAATTATCATAGCCAACACTTTTGTACTGCTTTTGCAACCATCGCCCCATGCAAAAAACACAAAATACCTCCAACCACTTTCACAAAAAATCCACAACCGATGATCGCACTTGCACCTTCACAGAAGCTTTCCGTCCTCACTCACAACTATGATACAAGGTAAACCCACATTATGACACCCAACAATGCTTTATCGAAAATTGCACAGACATTCGCTATTTTTTCCAAGGCTTTAAAAGGCAGGTGTTACTTACAACCATCACCACTAAACGGAAACCATAAAACAATTAATGCTGATTCCATTTCGTTGGCCTTCTCTATCAGTGCGCCAAACACTTTTAATTTAAAAAATAAAAAACAATACGCCACCTTTTTCCCAACCACAATACGGGTGCCGAAAGGCTTAAAAATCGATAAGGTTAACGAAAATTTCGTCCAACATTCACAAATCCGCCACCTTTTTCCTGACTGCCGAAAGGCTTAAAAACTGGGAAGACTAACAAAAATTCCGACCAAAGTTCACACATATAACCTATCGGGCAATTATTACTCTATTTGAAATACTATTTAAAATTATTTTATTACCACCTTAATATTTTACTTTAAGGCATATTCCTGAACTCGCAGCTGAAACTACTTTTAAATCAACGGCCGGTTTCATCCCCGAGATCTAATCTCCACACTCTGACCGTTCATCATTTTTAAAACACTGTACAGATATCATACGAATCCATTTATTACGCCTTGTCCATTGGAATTTGATGACGTCCCAGTTTTTCTTACACTGGAAACCACAGCGAAATAAATGAAGATGACGGTGTGCTCCGCTCCATCTAATCACAATGAAAATCAAGGGTCTAAAATAGTTGTCAAGTACAAGGATGACCTCCAAACGATCTGAGCGCTTAACGTCAAATCGTGACAACAGTAAATGAAGAGATTTTTCTGGGTTAGGAAGCAAAAATATTTTCCTTTTCACAAGGTGAGGATGAAGAGATGCAGACGCACAAGGGAAGCAACACGTAGGCACGCAGTCTACGGCGAAGCTACTAATGAATAATGAACGAAGGATCTAGAGGGATCCAAGCATGCCATGTAAGTCGGAGGAGGAACAATCTAGAGAAGATATTATGTTCACGCACTTAGAAGATGCGTTGGTATATCTATCCACTCAATCACCTCAACAATACTAAAACAATATATAATCTATTAATGGCATTGGATTCATTATACCAACCCAACTTGCATGCCTTGTTGTTTTTCCTGCCGCCTCCCATCACCGCTTGTATTCTCCATAAGTATGGCAGACGTGCAGATGAGTTTACCGGTCTTTCAATCAACTTTCATTTGGCATTCGAGGAAGCTCCTTTTGAGCAGACAGTGAAGAAGAATTTTCCTTTTACCTGCAGCTCACAGGTTTTATCTTGTTCTTGCTTTAAATTTCCATTTAGCCATCTCGGCTATGCCACTTTAGTTTGTAATGCTCTACTTTTGGTAATCATCGTTGTTCAGTCTTGCAATTAAAATCTTTTTGAGTAGTTAAAATTTCCATCTTGTATGGCTAATCTTCAAAAAATCTATAAGGGGTTATGTCACAGGACATATAATGGCATAAACATGTGAAGAAGAATGTAATAATCATATTTTAGAAAATGGTATGACCTCTATGAAGCGTTGGGTGTGAAGACACTCTCTTGCAACCATTTCCTCTGTAGCAGCAGTAGGATAGTAAACTAATTTCCGATGGTACCAAACCATTCATCCACCTTTGTCCATGTTTTAAAACCAAAACTATTATTCTTGTTGTCGCACCTGAGTTGTTGCCTTACAAGATTTCACATTTAAGACTATTACATTACTACAGTAGTTTGGGAAAAGTGCCTTAGCCTCCAAGTGAAGAATGTGGTTAATACATTAACTGCAACCCCAACATATTTTATTCAACCAGTCAGTATATTTGTTGCCTATGTTTCCAAGTTGCGTCTTCACCATTTGAAATTTAGAGAAAAAGCAAGTGCTGGAAGAAAGCACTCTTGAAAATATTGGGGTTTTAGCGTCACTTTGCTACAATATTCACACTACTCTATTACTTTCTTCAGCAATCCCAAGTCCTAAAGGAAATTATAGTTAGCTATGTTATGACTCGCTAGCACTCTTAGAGAGACATTCTTTTTGTTTACGGAAAAAGAAACAAAACTTCTATATATTGTTTTATCAACATCTGTTTTCAAAGAGAGTCTACACATATGAAAAAAGTTCACACTTTCAGTGTTGCACATTAATGTTTGAAAGACTTATTTTATATTTTACTATTAATTTGTGTTTTATAAGTTCTTTAAGGAAATTTTTTAACATATGCTTGCCGGTAATGTTTATTTATACCATAGTTCAAAATGGCCTAGTGGGTCGTTATTTGTTTATATGCAGTCAAATCAATTTAATTGAAATGATGTGGTTATACATTAATACTAATTGTTCATTTTGAGGATCACATTTCTCTTTGTCAAGACACTGCCAAAAGAATGTTTAAAATGAAAATCTTCCAAACTCTCCAATCAAGCTCCACCCATCCCATCTTTAGAGCTGTGATGTCGCACCTGCAATTAATTAGCATGTGGCCACAACGTTCACAACTTCCCTCTCTTTTCACCGCCCCACTATCTCTTGCACATGAATGTTTATAAGGTTTTTTAATTCTGCTCAAGAACCCGCGCCTCTTTAGCTTAGCTTTTTCCTTTCCATCGTACTTTTCTGCTTTCTATACTTTCTTGTCTCTGTCTAAATCTCAGATTTGAGATTTAAACCAAAATATTTCTATACTTTCTACAGATCTATTTTGGTTTAAAGAAAAAAATTAATTTCCAAATACTGATAAGGATTAGTGGCTCATTAAATCTGAAGCTCATAACCAGTTTCTATAAATTGTTTTTTTTATTGTGATTTGGTTGAAATAGATAACAATTGACATAATAAGAAAATGCAGAAATGAATAAAATTAGATTCAAACGATTGTTTATGTTAGTTGACTATGTTTAGATATATTCTTTGAAATAGATCACCTTTAATGAAATAAATAAATTTAAATTGATTATAAATTGCTATTCATTGTCCTCCTTGTATCATGCGTAATCTTGAGCACTTGTTGCATACTATTACTCTTGACGTGGAAGGAAGCTTTGTGATGTTTGTTGTTTTGTACTTTATTTTGACAATGTATGGGGTGAGTGGACTGTACACGTGGCCAGATGCCTTTGCACCCTTGCCTTGTTCCCTTGGAGAAAGGGGACACGTCAGCTCCAAGTGAAATAAAATCATTTCATCCGGCCCCAATCTCTTTTCAAGATTTTATGGAAACATCCACCGGATGATCTCATCGCAAACGGAAAGAGTCCTCCTTTTAGAAACTCTGTTTCTGCTGTTTCTATTTCTTCTGCTGTTTCTATTTCCTGTAGACGTTTCTATTCCTTCTCTCTGTAAATATTATTTAAAATCCCTTTACCCAAATGCTCGCGCATGAGAATATATAAACGCTTTACCTTTACATGGTATCGAGCCATCCTCCAGGTTGCCATTTGCCTTATCTCTCATGTCTCTTGCATTACTCGCTCGGTCTCACCCGCGGGTGCCTTTGAATCTCCGCCACCCCAGTTTGAATTCACCTCCGCCATGGTCGACTTCTACTACCGCGTTTTACACACCTGTAATTCCTATCGCCCTCACATCTTCGCTTCAACCAGCCTCTTCACTAATGCATCTCTTTATCGAACCGATCGGGAAAAACTATCTTCGGGCGACACAGCTTTCTCCCCGGCCCAAAGGCGACTGAAGGTTTTGATGGACCAATTTCGTCCCTCGTATTTTCTCCGGATGATCCGCACGCTAATCCCCGTCATCTTAATTCGCCAAGCAGACAAGATCCTTCCGGATGGTTACCGCTCTTTGCTCCCCGACATTCAAGCACTTAGGCCCTTGATACTCGCGGTTACGGTATTTGCTCTAGAGAAGCGCTTTGCTTCCCGTTCTAAAGCACGACTCATGCAACTTCGTCGCGACCTCCAGACCATTCATAAGGGAGCTCTCTCCATGGCTGACTACCTCCAGTGTGCCAAACAATTGGCCGACACCCTTGCAGCTTCAGGACAAACAGTCTGTGATTCAGATCTGCAGCAGATTATCTTGAGCGGTCTCGAGTCCGCCTATGATGCTGTCGTCACTTCTCTGACAGCCACACTTGACACTATTGATATGGATGATTTTCAAGCCCATTTGCTTGCCTTTGAGATGCGCATTGATGCCCAACAGGCCCTCCTTCAGCAACACCCAGTGGCCAATGTCGCCACCCGTAATCGTGCTCCCAATTCTCCTTCTCAGCACAATAATCGTGGAAGGAACCACAATAATCGAGGTCGTGGGAACACCTATCGTGGTCAACGTCCTCCACCGATGCCTATTCAGGCAACAGGACCATGCCAGCTTTGCGGACGTAAGAACCACACAGCCAACACTTGTTGGTTCAGATTTG
Organism: Sequoia sempervirens; assembly: GCA_007258455.2. Classification (NCBI taxonomy): domain Eukaryota; kingdom Viridiplantae; phylum Streptophyta; class Pinopsida; order Cupressales; family Cupressaceae; genus Sequoia; species Sequoia sempervirens. The sequence continues at coordinate 22,747,785 of VDFB02072274.1, forward strand.
ATAAAACCTATCAGGAGATGCCCCAATCGGCTGCCCCCCCCTCTGCATACATGGCAGCACTGTATCAGTAGTCTTCTTCCTATGTGTCGTCTCAGATCTCAGTCAATCCTACCTGGTATCCTGATAGTGGAGCTACTAATCATGTCACCCCGGATTTGAGTAACCTGCAGATTCACCATGAGTATGATGGTCCTGACAAGCTTCGCATTGGTAATGGCTCTAAACTCTCTATTTCTCACATTGGTAGATCACAAATTTCTCATTCCTCACGTTTATTTCATCTTAATGATATTTTGCATGTCCCTAATGTCACGGCTAACCTACTCTCTGTTTCAAAATTTGCCTCTGACAATGACGTCTTTTTTGAATTTCATCCACACTTTTTCCTTGTCAAGGATCGGCGCACGGGGCTGGTAGTTCTTCGCGGGCAGCATAAGGATGGTCTCTATCGCCTCTCTTCAAGTGTTTCTCCACCCTCTCAGACCCCTTCTACAGCCTTTGTTGGTGAACGAACTTCTCTTGAGAGATGGCATTAGCGTTTAGGTCACCCTATGCCACGAACTGTTCGGCATATTGTCGGAGTCGAGTCGCTTCCTGTTAGTCAAAATAAATTGGGTCTTTGTAGTCCCTGTCAAGTCAGTAAGAGTCACCAATTGTCATTTCCTTTTAGTTCTACTATTTGTACGCATCCTTTGGAATTAATTGTTTCCGATATTTGGGGTCCTTCTCCCTATGTCTCTTATGATGGATTTCATTTTTATTTAATTTTTGTGGATATCTACAGTAGATATACATGGCTCTTTCCATTATCTCATAAATCTGACGCACTACCTACATTCATTAATTTCAAGACTAAAATTGAGAATCTACTTGGCCATAAAATCAAAACCTTCCAATCCGACAATGGGGGGGAATTTATTAAATTTAAACCCTTTTTGGCCTCCCAAGGAATCACACAACGTTTTTCCTGTCCCTACACCCCCCAACAAAATGGTTTAGCCAAGCATCGACACAAGCACATTGTGGACACTAGCCTTACCCTCCTTCATACGGCTTCTATTCCCTTCATCTATTGGACCGATGCTTTCCTCACGGCCTGTTACTTGGTGAACCGGTTGCCCACCCCCATCCTCAACAATCGGTCCCCTCTTCAGTGTCTGTTTAACACGGGTCCTGACTATCGTGCGATGCGTGTCTTTGGGTGCCTTTGTTTTCCCTACCTTCGTCCCTACAGCTCTAATAAGCTGGACTCACGTTCTCTCCCTTGTGTCTTCTTGGGTTACAGTTTGGTTCACAAAGGCTATAAATGTCTCCATCTTCCCACCAACAGAATATATATCTCTCGGCATGTTGTGTTTGATGAAGGGACCTATCCGTTTGCTGCTCGCCAGAACGCACCATCACCGGACTTGATCTCTGCACCATCCCTCGTATCCACACTCCCACTTTATCACTCACCTCCATCTAGTGTGTCTTCACCTCCCTTGCAAGGACCTCACCATGGCCTCTCCATTCCCCTAGATGCCTCACCTTCTCGTCATGACCTCCCTACCCGAATCGAATCTGCTTCCCCCGCCTTAGTAATTTCGGCCCCACCATCTCCTAGTCGTGACCCCTCTTCCTCCCTTTGCCGTTACCTTCGCCAAGCTCGATGGTTCCTCCTACGAATGTGCATCCAATGGTCACAAGGTCCAAACATGGCATTTTTCGGCCCAAGGCATACAGTGCTACTAAGCACCCCTTATCTCCTGATGATATTGATGAGCCCACATGTTTTTCCCAAGCCAAAGTGGACCCACAGTGGCGCTTGGCTATGGATAATGAAATTAATGCTCTTCTCTAGAATGGAATGTGGAGCCTAGTCCCATCCAAGCCCCACTTAAATATTGTTGGGTGCAAATGGGTTTTAAATTGAAAAAGAAAGCAGATGGCTCCATTGATCGCTACAAAGCCCGACTAGTTGCCAAGGGGTTCAATCAGCAGGAAGGAATTGACTATGGGGAGACTTTCAGTCCTATGGTAAAACCTTGCACCATTCGTACAGTTCTCACTATTGCACTCTCTATGGGTTGGCCCCTTCACCAACTCGATGTGCAAAATTCTTTCCTCCATGGTGTCCTTGAGGAGGAGGTTTACATGAAGCAACCACCTGGATACATTGATCCCCAGTTTCCTACTCATGTGTGTCGACTCCACAAGTCTCTCTACGGTCTCAAACAAGCTCCACGGGCCTGGTACCACCGCCTGAGCACCTTTCTCCAACAGGTTGGGTTTGTGGGTTCCAAAGCTGACACTTCGCTATTCATTAAGCGAACCGCCCACTCCACAGTTTTTATGCTTGTTTATGTCGACAATATTATCATTACTGGATCTACAATGGACTGTGTTCAAGCTTTGATATCTCAACTTCAGTCCGCTTTTGCCATAAAGGACTTGGGCTCTCTCCATTATTTTTTGGGCATCAAAGCTCTTTCAACTCCTACAGGGCTTCTCCTATCTCAAAGAAAGTATACACTTGATCTTCTCAAGAAGACAAAGATGGACGGTGCAAAACCGGTTCGCACTCCTATTTGCAGCCAAGACAAGTTGTCTAAATTCACCGGCTCCGCGTTCAGCGATCCAACTCTATACAGGAGTGTTGTCGGTGCTCTTCAGTATCTCACTCTTACGAGACCTGATATTGCTTTCGCCGTCAATAAGGTCTGTCAGTTTATGCAGCAGCCCACTGATGATCATTGGAACGCTGTCAAGCGTATCCTGCGGTACCTAAAGGAAACTCTCTCTTATGGACTGCAACTCAGCAAGTCTACCCCTCTCACTCTTACTGCCTTTTCTGACTCAGATTGGGCTGGCTGCCTTGATGACCGCCGTTCTACTAGCGGTTACTGCATCTTCCTTGGTCCAAATCTGATTTCATGGAGTGCTCGAAAACAAAAGACCGTCTCAAGGTCTAGTACTGAAGCTGAATATAGAGGAGTTGCCATAGCCACTGCTTAGCTAATTTGGATTCAATCCCTCCTCTCTGAACTTGGATATT